>OY720022.1:1228062-1586887 GCA_963082485.1 Eudonia mercurella
ACAATACTAATGAGAGAATAGAAATACATTGTTACTACCATTAATTATAATATACAAGGAAGGCATTCTAAATCGGTCAGCCAGTATAGGGAAGTCTGAGCCATAAGAAATAGGGGAACTAGGGATGTTGTAGTGAAACTATGACATTAAAATTGAAGCTTTAAAAATATTTGACTTGTTAACATATTGTTAATCAAACTTAGACCAAACATCAAATCATATAACTGTCGTTCCTATCACATGTGGTATAATATATAATCCGTCTCGTCAAGTTAATGGTAAATTTTTGGCAGTTCTTTAGTACAAGCTTAGGACGTTCGACTTCAATCGATCACAGCATATTTTTAAGGCTTATAATGAGTACAACTTGTGCGTTGCTGACCCCGAGGTCTTACTTGGAAACGTAAAGCTCCAAACTTTGCTGCTAGACGAAAGAAACTAGTCTTCTTTCATTGAGATCTCAATATTGTGTCGGTCACCGAAATCAGGTCACCGAAATACGATTGAGGACGTGATAATGTATATACTAGACTTGATATCCAAGTATGAGGCTGGTAACCAACCATCAAGACGGGTTCTGTGCGGGACAACAGACCAGAGGCTAATAATGTTTAATAGACAACGGTTGAACTAATGTCTTTATCGCGAAGCGCCTATTTATAAGTGGCCCCGATATTTTTACATCTAGCGTATGGCGCAATCGTCTGTACTGGCGATGAGTAGGTACTCGTTCTACAGAGTTTTCATTCATTGCAGCGTTCATTAAAACACGGGTGTGTTAATAAACGTCTAATCTTGATCTTTCAGAATGAAAATGTCAATAAGTTATCATAGTAAAAATACGAACGTTATATTTACATGGGTACTTTATGGAGAATAGCGACGCGATAGTTTTAGACCTTAAACATGATATGCCAGATAACGAGGAACTAAAAGCGGGAAGGCACAGAAGAGAGAATAAAAAAATAAAATATAAGTCAGCAATCTATTTAGGGTAAAACCGGGATAGATGCCCCACTATTTGAAAGAGCCTCGTAATTTAAAAATTATTTATTTTCCAAGAATAATTCCTATGGAGAATCTTTCATCTTACATAACGACTGGTTTATATAGTTTATTTACATTTTTATATAGTTTACATTAATATATAGTTTATTTACATTTAACTAAAGTATGTAGGTGCCATTTTGTTGGATAACTTTTTGCCATCTTGTAGGTAGGGACATGATCCCATTGCTATAGAAATTTTGGGGCTTCTGATCAAAATACCGCGACAAGTGGTTTTGGCAGTCCTCTCGTGATGTTAACCTGACACTGCCTAAAAAATTCTGAAGAGACCAAAAGAGGTAGCAATCTGAAGGTCAGGACTATACGGCGGATGCATTAACACCTCCCAGCCAAACTCTCTTATTTTTGCTGAGTAACACATCTTTAGCTAACGCTAGCGTTATCATGATGAAAAACATCTGAAGAGCATCTATCCATATCAAAAAGATAGAATCGCCCTTTTATTTTTAAACTAAACTAAATACAACAGATCGATAATTATGACACCTAGGTGTGTTCTCAAAGAACCAGTATAATTATATAATAATAATTAAACGGATTTCATAACTAGTTATAAAGTTATTCAACCGTAAAAATTTACGTCTGACACTTTGAAGCAATGTGTCGTTTGCCGCGGAGACGATCGTACATACAGGCGAGACGCGTCTGTTCTGCAAAACGGCCTGCAGAAGATAAAGGTTTTGGCTCCTAAGCTTCATATTTAAATTATTAATTATTTATTGAGATTTTGGGAAGTTAGAATTTTAAAAATGCGGCACCTATCCCAATGTGGCATCTATCCCGGTTTTACCCTACCTTGAAACGCCACATAAGATAGTCAATAAATAAATGTTGTGCGACATCCCTATGAAAATACTTAAATAAAATCACACCGACGATAACGGAGCCTGAATGAGGCCAACGTTCTGTAAGACTCTTAGAAGATTTCCGTTTCTTCTATTTATAGTCACATAACATATAACAATAGACCTTTAATATATAAAACATATACGAGTACATACGAGTATATAATCTGTTGATGTATTAGAGTAGTTGCTGACCCACACTGGGTTGCTAGGAATTTTAGGTTTGGAATCCATACAAACATTTTTATTGCTCTCCATGTATACCTAAGACTAACGTCCATCTACAACAGTTGTACTGCTTTGAAGTAGGTAATCATAACAAATAACCCGTAACCACAATAAAATTTTAAAAAATCCTAAGCTATTTTCAGCACTAGTAGAAAACCTGCCTTAATGCTTGTCTACTTGTTGCAGGTTTAAAAGGCTTGACCTGCTGTGACCTCTTCCGTACCTATAAGTACTTCATCAGACCCTTTGGTTCACCCTGTGATTCTCCTCCAAAGCACTCAGATAAAGCAATACAATAAGTCTAAAATTGAGAACCAATTTTTTAAGTATAATTAATCTATAATGTATTACGACTATCCGTCACAATATACAGAGGCCAATGAGGCCAAAAAAGAAAAAGACCAATAACGAATGTGACTAAAGATAAACTGTGAATGATACTAAAAACGAGAGAGACAAACAAAGAATAAGTCCAAGGAAGACCGCGACGACAAACGAATAAGACTTATTAAGAGAGAGACAAGTTACAGAATTTGACCAAGTCAGATAATGACGGATAGCGAACAAGACGAATAAAGAATGGGTGACGAATACAGAATGAGACGAAATAAGAATTAAACGAAAAACGAATGAGACGAGATAATAGGATACCGGTTTTGCAACTTACACAATACGACGTTAAAGTATTGGACTTTCAGTCATAAAGACTATTTGTTTTGACTACATGATAGAAATGAAAAGAAAACCGCACAGTGTACGTAGAATTAAGTTACACAACGAAAATAGAAAACGTTCTTTCACTGGCTTAGCGAGCACAATGCAGAAAATTCATTGTCCGTTAAATATTCTGTATTTTATTTACGGATAAGTAGGCAGTATTACGTTGCATTGAATATTACGACGGAGAAATTGAAAACCGTCCAGCTCATCTCTTCTTTACGGCTCACTGGTTGTATTCGCATTACCACAGGATTCAAGGAAGTAATAACGAGAGGGAAATTTATAAGAAATTCTTTTAAAGTTTTCTATATAAAAGTGTAATCTGCTATTGGTCATACGTCAAATATTTAAAGTATTTCCCAATATTTGGAAATTAAGAGGAGCCAAAAGGCATCCGTCTATTATATTAGAAGAGTTACTTCGATCTTCTGGCTACCAATAAAAAAATAAACATCTTCAACTGGACGACGCTGACACTTCCCAACTCTAACAAACAACTTCTTTATATTATAACTCTAACGACGTTGATTATGTGTTTTTTTTTAAACAACTACTTTATTTGAAATACGGCTCGGCGTACGCACAAATAAAAATAATAAAACAAAAATTCTCGATATCCACTTTAATTTAGAAGCTGCTCTATTTGACAATAAAGCTTCAACTATCGTCAATAATGGAAGGGAACCCACATTTAAAACTTTACAAGAAGAGTCGTACATTGTTTGTTTCTCTACTATTATGAATACATTTGCGTATGAGCGGTTAACTAAATGTGTTACGGTGCCCGCTCTATAACGGATTACTCGCTGTGTGTGAGTGAAAATTCGACAAGGTTATTTCCAATTATTATTTCGACAATATTGCTTGTGCTAGCTATTTATTTTCGACGTCCCGAAACACATACCGTGTTAGGAAAGCAACAAGTAATGCATAATTTAAAAGCTTCGTGGTCGCGGAGCCAAACATGTTCCTGCCATAGAGATTTGTAACCCACTCCGGAAGCAACATACAAGCACCATTATAGAAAATTCATCAAATGGCAGAATTTATGCAGCAAATATGACTGGACAATATTAATAAACTTTGGAACTAATATTTGAGGACGCACCAGCCGTGGGCGCGATTGCCTCTACCATTTGTATTCGTAACGTAAAATTCTGGATTATTTATTGTCACCGAACGCTCCAGCAGTGACTCACTGTGTGACGTCTACCTTGGCAATATAAACATTTTTACATCTGAAGTAAATATAGTAAGAAGCAATAAAGTTCGGTTTGCGGTTTCAAAGTTTGAAATGGCGAAAACAATTTTGTGAGCTATATTCGTACATAGGTACATACTGACACAGACATTTTGTATTGTAGTCTGAATATTGTAAAGATGTACGCACCGATTTCACAAAAATAGATAATTTAAGACAAGTTAAGATGCCAACGACCCAACAATTTTTCTGTTATGATACAAAGTTCGGATGATATGGGAGTGCTTTACTTGTTAGTTCCTTAGAATTAAAATTTTAAAAATTGAATTTTTATGTTATATCTTGATAGCTTAAGAATAGCGAGACCAACCTTCCAAATTTATTGTAAAAAGATACAGTGTTATTAATAAGCACCAGATGAGATAAGATGCTAATTGCGAGCCCTCAACCCATTGAGAGCCAGCATGGCAGATCATAGCCTGATCTCACCACGTGCTATTGTTTTAGTGCAAAGACTGGAACATATAGCATTGGAATGGAATCCATCATAGGCTGATGATGAAGAGACGAGGTTAGTTTACTAGCTTTGTCAAAAAAAATATATTTAAATGTAACATTGATCGTATCGCAAGTGTCCTATTTATAAGAGCGCCAGTCTTCATAAAAAAATATATTTGAAACATACACGGAATTCAGCCGACAGTTTGTCCGACCGGCAATGTAATAAACACATGTAGAATGTAAAAAATACTGATCAGATTAATGAACGCACTTGTTTTTATCTTTTTATGTTTTTTCGCGTGTATGTAGGTATGTGTGTATACTATGTATGTATGTATGTATGTATGTAAGTAAGTATGTATGTATGTATGTATGTATGTATGTATGTATGTATGTATGTCTGTATGTATGTATGTATGTATGTATGTATATATTTATGTATGTCTGTTTCTTTGGCACGCCCTACAGCCCAAACGGCATGGTGGATTTAACATATGAGGTGTCGTTAGATTTGTTTTGACTGTGGGAGTGACATAGGCTATAAAAATAAAAATAAAGTAAAAACATGGGCCCGATTAGCTATTAGAAGTCTTGGCCCCAAAAAACTGTTAGATCGACCACACGATCAAAATTCTTAAACGAACTAAGTACAACGTCTACGGAATTCAAAGGATAATTATGGCCAATTTTTCTATGGACGTAGATGTAGTTAATAATTTTCATTTACAGCGATGTTTTATGGTGTTTTGTTTTCGGGAATATTAGCGGATTTTATTCTCATGTTTTTTTTATGATCGAACTGACATTGAAAGCCTGTAAGCCTCAAAGAAATAAACGCACCATAATGTAATAAGAAAACATTTTATATAGGTACTTATAAGTAAGTAATGTTGTCAAATACTTTCTTGGGTTGCTCCGGTGAAATTAGTTGGCTATCTACCGAGGAAATCTCCTGTCCCCTATCATAATGTAACGTCCAGCTTGTATGTCGGGGTTCGCACCACAAATGCCATTATCAATAATTCAGAGCAATTATCAGAGCCACAGTTTTATCGCAAAAACAAAACACTACAGGTGTGACAAAAATTATAAATAGACTGGTGACACATACTTTGAGAATAAAAGCTAAAGTTATTAATATATACTAATATTATAAAGAGGAAAGCTTTGTATTTTTGTATGTATGTATGTTTGCAACGGATAAACTCAAAAACTACTGGACCGATTTAAAAAAATCTTTCACCATTAGAATGCTACATTAGCGCTGAGTAACATAGGCTGTATTTAAAAAAAATACTAAAAACGACAGTTTAATATTCCAATACAAAATGATTTGCTTGTTCTGTTGTCATGGAAACCATTGATATACAGGTCACACAAAACATCAATATTCATTCGACCAAAATGTATGGAACAGCTGATTTTTTTTTCGAGTTAGGGAGTTGGTCCAATAGAAAGAGTCGTTCGTTTGTATAACGGGAGTCATCTCAGAAGGTTTGGATGGTGATAAAAAAGTCGACCTGTATATTTTACTCAATGATGGAAACTGTTAAAGCGGTACGAAGTCCGCCGGGTCTGCTAGTAGAGAATATTTTGAGTATGAGTGCATGCGCGGCCCCAGCGCGGCCGATAATGCGACGCGTCGGATAATCGCACGCGACATAGTCGCTATCACAACACGACTGACCCATCAGAGGCTGATAACACACAAACATAGCGATATTTAGCTATCATGTTGTAGATGTTATCAAAGTATGTTTTTCATTTGAAACTGCACATGGTTCTGATCACAAATTTTAGAATAATATCAAGGTTATTACTATAAATACGTTAACACGTAGCTACTATATTTGTTATCGACGTCAAGACGTACATATTATAGACAATCGTCTCCTCATGACCACGGACGGACCCAGCAAGGGTTTAATGTTTATTTTCCAAAGCCATGCAAAATTACAAATGAAATTTGGCATGCGATGAACGAGTTGGCGAATGGATGCATGCCGCTGCAAATGAAAAAAAAAAAGAAAAATGATTTATTTTCTCTCACATGTAGATTACATAAGTATATGCTAATTCATTGGTGTAACAAGAATAGATGCTGGTTCCTTGTGTGTGAGAGACTGGAATCTCAAATAGGTATCCTAAGATACCCGTAATATCGATCTCCAGGGCTCCACCCCCAAGTCAGTTTCATACTATAAGCTGGTACATCATTTGAAAAGTGTAAGGTTATATTAACATTAGGTCTTATACAGAATAAACCGATGTTGAGTAGAACAACCTAACATAAAAATAAAAACAAAAACATAACATAAAAAAAATTTACCATGAGGCTTTAGTAGCGAGGAACGAGTGCTTGGAATGAATGAGCTACGAGCCAGTATAGATAGTGTACTTAAATAAACATGCTTTTATTTTACTTTATTTTTATTTTTACGTAATTACAACATACATACAACATATACACGTATACATACATTACATGAGTATTATATTTATTTTATTTATTTTACTAAGGTAATGTAGCATTATGTATTTAGTTTAGTTAGGTTTGGTTAATGGTTAGTAAGATTAGATTTTTAACTATTTTAAATGTAAGTAATTTCAATTTAATTAATTTACTTTTACTAGTGAGTAAAGGTAATTCGTAATTATAGTTTTTTTTATCTATATCAATGGTGACGAAAATGCATAAGTTTCAATAATTAGATTTTATTATATTAATTGAAAAATGGTTATAATTTAATTATTGTGGTTTTAAAACGATTTTTTTGTGAATGGTTATTTTGGCGGATGCAGCAGATCTTCAGTTTCTGAGTAGTCGACGGTTTTTAGCCAGTTTTCGTACTGGTAGATTTTGTGAGAGGATAAACTGACAGAATACTGTTGATTTTATTATAGAGGATAAGGGCCCAGAAATCCTAAGAAATGATAACAGTGTATCATATAACTTTAAACAATAAAAAACGTTTAGAAAAAGACATGAATTGCAATACTGCTAACTCACAGAGCAAACTACGGCCGAGGAAAACTAAGCTTCATAATAAATTGATATAAAAAACTGTTTTTAATAAACCCGTAATTGGAACGGAGCCTCCGAGATTGCTAAGCTGGACTCGACGGACTGACAGGCAAGTCTTATACCAACACGATAAAAAATAACAAAATATTTTCTTTGATACTCAGTCTCGAATAGTTTTTAATTAATAGCCCTGAGAATTTCCGGAAAAAGCTAAGTAGGTACTAAGATCTGGCCTACAATGTTACACCCACATAGAAAACTTAGAATATTTATATTTGAATTTGATTTTTGTTTCAGAGCGGTTAACTTAATAATATATTTGGCGTCATCACAATAACATTTCACCGAAATAGCTTTTCAGTGTGTTTAGAATGTTTTGTAAACTTTTAATAAAAATAAAAGAAATAACGAATGGTGTTTAATGAATAATTCACTTTAAGTTTGATTGATTTGTCGTACTCTCACAGTGTCTTTCAATATTTCAATATTAAGTGATTATTAAGTTATTCACAATTTAATTTCTGTTTCCCCACTCACTCACAAGGTGAATTTTTCTACTTTCTTCTTCAATGGGGTGCAGAGCAAAAAATGCCAAAAGTGCAGTCACGGTTAAGTTGATATATTTAGAAATACTATCGTATTACATAAACAAAATATATATTTAGTATCAAAGGGAACGTGTTTACAATTAGTCCGATCCATAAATTCATAACACATTATAGTTTTTTCAACAATATCATTTAATAAAGTTAGGCAAAAATTATAAAAACGAGAGACGGCGTTTAGTTGATTTATTGTACCTGAGTCTAAACAATCACCAACGGCTAAACTACAAAACGTCCGTCTCACATTTTCGATTTATCAAGCGGTTATTTAAATTATTATTTTTCAAATTAACACGTTAAATTCCCCATACAAAATTAGTATGGCCGCGCGGCATCAAATAAATATGGACGAAGACATTTTTAATAAAATATATTACATTTGTCACTTACGGACGGCGGCGGCGCACCCTTATGTAGAACTAGTTTATTTTTTATCGTAATTTAATCAAGATTAGGCATCTCTTAAACTTTTGATTTCGATATTCAACTTATGCAAACAAAATAGTGCAGTAAAGATCTCATTTATAAAATTCAATACGCTCATCAACATCATTGAAAATAGTGCATCATTTTTCACAATATTGTGCTCAGTATTAGTAGTATCCACTTAATAGAATCTAGAAAACGATCTCGTCGAATCGAGCTATCTAGCTCGATTCACATGAGTGCATACAGCGCTTTCTAAACTAAATTTTTTATAACCAGAAAATTTTAATTGTATTAGTAAACTAGCTGACCAGCGGACTTCGTACCGCTTTGACACTTTCTATGACAACAAAACAAACAAAACGTTGACAGTTTCCATGACAACAAAACAAACAAATCATTCGTCCGCTTAAGAACACCCGTATCCCATGATGGACCCCTATAGCAGCGCCACCTACCGTGTCCAATTGTAAATCTAAACCATACTCGGTCCAGCCGTTTAGAAGGAGTTAAAGATAAAGATATGTATTTGCTAGTAAAATTATTTATATTGCGTACATATATTTTTTCTGCTATTGACATTTATATATTGTATGATAATAAAACAATTAATAATATGAGCGGGGACACAAATCCTACAAGTGGATAAAACGTTTTCGTACAACGATCGTACGCAAATTTGTCATGTGGGTCACGTAGTGTAGTGTCGCCAACTCGCCACTCGTAGCTAGTACAGTCAGCAACAAAAGTTGCTGAACAGTTAGTTATTTATTTGTCAATCTATAAATTAATACGTGAAGCAAACATTTTGTACCCGTTTTTACAAAAATTGCGCGAACGGATGAGTATGAAATTTCGCACACTTATAGTTTATTTTATTTTATTTTATTCAGCAAATCATATATATATATATATATATATAGAAGGTTATCCCAATGTTAATATTTTTTTTAAATTATGCATAAAAAATTCATTAAATCAACAAAAACAACATTACACACACTACCATGTATTTGACACACACGTATTGTTTGTCTTTAATGCGGCCGACATCTGCCAATGCCAATCCAAACTCACATTCTATCTTTTTTAATTTTTCATTGCTTAGGATACAATCCGTGCGGCCTTAATAAAATTACGGTCGAATTTCGACCACTGGACCGCCAGTACAAATAAATAACGTGACTTGTCAACTAGTAGCAAAGTTATTTTGATAAGTTTTTTCTGTTACGGTACCGACAAACACGCATGAAAGCTCTTCGCAGCCCAGACGCTTGTATCACCAGCTTAAAACGTGAGCATTGTTGTATCTTAAGCAATTAGCTCGTATGCTTCTGGATCCTGTAAATTCACAGCACAGGAATGCAATGGAAAACAATGTTGTCACGCGGCAGAAGGTATTAGGATGGGCGCCAGTCAGTAAGATTATGGGCAAAATCCTACCTCCGGGCTACTAAAGTGGTAAGGCGCTTATGTGTAGGGACCGCAGGCGGCGGCGCTATTATAAATTAGCGGCGTAACGGTGAAAACGTTGAGCCTGCATGAATCATTTGGTATCACTCCGCCGTTGCCCCACCGTTTGCGTAACAGCGTGTTAACATTAGAGTTATCACTCCTAAAATGTGCGGCCTGAATCGTTAAACGGCGAAAGTGACAAACGCTGGGTACATTCCGCGGCGAACAACTCTTTTCATGCTCAGCTTACGAACATCTTGTACAGTACTGAATGTTGTTATCCGTTTTTAACACTATGGATGACATTTTCAAAGATGGCTCGTGAAAAAGGTTAACGTTAATGTTTTATTAAGTAAGTTATTGAAAAACCATACGACTCAACTGATTATTTTATAAATGTTCGAATTCAAACATTTTTTGCTTGTAAATAATTTGATAGGTTTGGAATTCAAATTTTATAACGATTTATTCTTATTTTTCAAATGATTTAACATCGTGTTTTTTTAGCACAGAAATAGTTGAAAGGCTCGTCGCGTCGGTCGTCGGAGTACGACTATCATGATTATATTATATTCCGGTAAAGTAACACACAACATATTACATCGGGTATTGGTTTTTCTCCGAAGAAGTTGTTTTGCCGGAAAGTACCTAATTGGGAATGAAATACATAAATCAAAGTACTGTTTTTTAATATGCATATTACTTACCTTAATTAAATAGTGAAATGACAAATAAATGTTACTTTTTTTGCACAGACTGAATTTCGTGACTTGGTACTAAATGTTACCAAAGCGGTCGTCTTTAATGAGCAAGTATCTTCAGGCGAGCTACTTTCATTAACAAATAAATAAAGTAATAATGGTGACGTGTTAGTAATGATGCTCTTTTGACAATTTGCGATCGTTTGTCATTTTGCGCTTTTGACGTTATGCTCCTGAACCCCAGTGCATACAGGACTCGTACTCGAAAGCAAATGCTGTTTAGTCGATTAGTTAGTTGGAACGTTCACTCGATTGTCCATTAGAACGAGTAATCACGAGCTTCGACAGTTTCTTTCGATGCCTAAAAACCTCAAAGTTCATAAGTGGGTGGGTGGGTGGTGGTGGTAATTTACAGCGTGAATAGTTTGTATTATTTATTAATGCTTTGCACACTTAACCTATGTTAGAGTTCGAGCGATATAATAATATATATTTGTGTTCTCCAAACCCTTTGAGCATTTGTGAAGATGTGAGACTTCACTAAAAGGGAATATTATTATTTGACAATTGAATAAACGTGTTCGAGCCAAACTTGTTCCAGCAAACGGCATTCGATAGCAAACAGGGGACCGGGTGCATGCACACCCCAATCACAAGGAAGGCCGCACACGACAGCGCGCCCGGCGGTCAACTGTGAAACGACCTAAATTCCTTGATAATGATAACCTACACGTAAAAAATTTGCATAGTTACATTAATCATTTAACACTTTTAAATATTAGCGTTCCTAATTTGAGAAACCATATTTGCTATGGCTGCAGGCAATATAATTAAATATGTTTAGATAGGTACTAACAACGGGGAAAATTTCAGATTTTGTGAACTTACCAGTAGAATACAATAGTGGGCTCACACAAAGCTATAAAAAAAATGACATGTGAGCACTGGCAAATAAATACTGCGATCAAACCACTACATGCTCTTAAGAAGACTATATAGACACGCCTAGCACACATATTAATAAGTTTTAGTTTTGCTTTCCTGCCTCTTTTTATCAAGCTTCCGTAAAGGCTACCTCTTTTTGCCCTTTAATTGCGTACTTGGCAGAGTCGTCTTTTTATTATTCTACGACCTGGAAGCGCTTCACTCTCGACGGTAATGACGGTAATTGGTGGTAGGTCAAACATGAAAGCGCAAGTATTATAATATATAAACACAACGCAACATTCCTGGCGTTGTTTCTCTGCTGAGAAATATCGCAACCTTCTCCACTTTCTATCTTGCTGTCCCTGAAAGCGATGCCTCCCCACGGGCGGGCAACGTGACTCTAATAACGTTGCAAGCCTTCAAAGGTCGGCCCCATGTCCTGTGTATTTTATTTACCAAGTGCACCTAAAGGCCAGCGTTTACTAGGTTAGTATATTTATTTATATGCGTATATATTGGTAGACTTACCAATGCGTGTGTCATGTAATGTACAAAAAACAACTAAGAAATAATAAGAATTAAGATGCTACAGTGCGCGCGTTCGATCAGTTCTTCCGACCAATCTCGTAAGTTAAGCAGCTGTTCTGTTTGGCCAGCGTACCTAATATCCTCATATGCTAATGTTCACGTGGGAGGCCTAAGCCCAGTCACCGCTTTGAGCTATAAAGTAGCAACACACACGCATCATACTCCTTATATAAATTGTAACCTTAGTTATTAGAGACAGATCAATATCTATATTGATCTGTCTCTAATATCGCTAATGCCGCGGCATTAGCGAGCGATAATTAGCGAGCGAGGTAACGCGGAACTTTTTCGTGCATGCAGCCGGGTCTATCAATTTATAAGACGTTATCACGTCAAAAAATCCTTTAAAAAACTATATTAATAATTAAGTTATAATTTACTCTAATATGAAAATCATAAATAAGTAATAAATATTTAGTAATAATACAAAAGAAAATTAAACTTAAATTCAAATTGATTAATTTGGCTGATAAAATTATGGACAATAGCGGAAAGTGAAAAGCTGAAGGATGAAAGGTAAAAAGCTGGGTGCCGGGTGATGATGGTGTCCGATAAGGATGCAGCTGGGAGACGAAGGTGTCCGATGAGGTGATTATGCAGCTAAGAGACGTCAGATGCAGTTCCAAATATCAACTATCACGTAACATTTTTTTGTAAGTGCTTAATTGTCAATTTTAGGTTCTGACAATTTTTTTAATTCAATAATTTCTGATTGCGTTAAAAGTTTATTAATCTAATTATTAAAATTTATAAATAAACTGTAGACTGCGTGTGCTTTGTCAAATTACAGATGTTTAATTAAAGAATAGATATAAATATATATTAATTATAATCAAATGAGTTTTAAATGTACTGGGACAATGTAATCGTTAGTAATAGTTAGGAAAAACATTATAGAAATAAGAAGATAGTAATGGTTAAATGGTTGTTGACGATACGTACAATGAATAAAAGCAGTAGTTTTAAGTGAAATGTCTACAGAAACATATTGTGAAAGGAAAAGACAATGAAACGATTATTATATAATGGTATAACGATAATAAAAATAAAAGCAAATTTGAAAATAGAATAAGTAATTTTATTTGAATTATTAATTATTGACAAAATTGTTTAGTGAGTCTTGTAAAGAGTTAAATTGCAAGTCAATATAAAAGTTTTGTGATCATTTGTAAGAAAATTATTGTTATTGTCCGTAATTTTAAAATCTGAAATCGATAAAGCATGTCATAACATTGTTTTTAATTAGGTCTTACGAAGACCACCGGTATTGTTGTTCGTGTTATTCGTAGTCATCAAAACCGCGTGAACATGAGACGTAGCGCATATTGCATTATAATAATAGAATTAGTTACAGATAAGCAGTCATTCGAGACTTCATTTACAAATTAAGAAGCAGAAGCTTACACATAATCTAAAGTTACCGTTGTTATGTTATCATTGTCATTGAAATAGAATGCAAAGTGTTGAAATAGTTGAAAATTGTATTTAATGTAATTTGAAAAATTAATGTTTAGAAATGTTTTGCTTGGAAAATTGAATAGTTTCAAAAATAAATTGTATTATTTTTTTGCGTACTTATAACTATTAACTTAAAAATCGAAAAATAAATTTTGGTTGGTTCATACATAAATTAGAAACAGAATTCAATAAATTATAGAGATAAACATAGATATGACGATAGTATTAGCTTCGTATTAAAAGTCTTTTATTAACGTTTAAGTTGATGATTAGGTACATTGCAATAATATTTTACTGGATATGACGAATTTATAAATGACTAGGTAATAGAATGTTAAGTTGTTGTATAATGTTGGACACAAGTCAATGAATTAGTATTTTTTGATTGATTGATCACCAGAAGTTGAATCTATTTGTTGAGTTTGACGGATCGTAAGGTGTTGTAGGAAATGAAGGATTTTTAAATATGATTAAGATGAAGTGAGGTAGAAGGGTAGTAAGTTCAAGGTACGAATCCTTCATTCGATCATAGCAGAAACGAGATTTCTCTGTGAGAATAGTTGGAGACAGCTCATGACGAAGGCACGCGCAGACGTAGCGTCAGAGTACATAGTCTTAAATTATGTCCCTAGAATAAAAGTATATAATTAATATGTGCACCAAGGTGACACTAATGGTAATAAGTAACAATAAAATAATGATGTTCAGAGTCGACTTTAAATAAATAATAATGTAAAGAAGAGATGATTAGGAGATATTGTAATAAAGGGATACAATGGGAAATATGAGAAATAGGTACATAAAGAGAGATGTTGTAATAAATATAAGTATATTTGTATCGTTATGAATACTATTGTGACTAAGTGGATAGCCACATCCACGAAATACGGATTATGACAAATAAAGAATACCGAAGTTAAATATGTGAAAAACAGAAAAGTATGTCATGTTAAGATAATGAATTTTGAATATTGAAATATGTTTAAAGAGATATAATGTAATGTAGTCAACAGCCATCTATAATGTAGTAAGTTTAATGTCTAAATATGATTTTATTAAAAAAAAAATGTAATTCTTATTTTTTTCAAAAATTACGGGGGTGGTGTAGTGTGTGTACACCGTATTAACACACACGCATCATACTCCTTATATAAATTGTAACCTTAGTTATTAGAGACAGATCAATATAGACCTTTAAACCGTCAAGTGCATTCTTATTCCGTTGCGCCGAACCACCACCTTTGCAAGTTCATACATTGACTATTCCGTCTCTGATTATTTAAAAAGGTACGTAGTGTAAAGGTAAGTAGTGTAGTCGTATTGGCTTGTAGCTTTGCCTTCGTTATATTCGGTTCATCGTAAAAATCACATTGATCCGTTGCTGCACGACGACGTAAAAAAGGACATAGGTACATACGTAAACCCAATTTGACTAGGACTAGTCAGGATTAGGATGCGCTACTCATGGTTAGCGTGAATGCTTATATTGAGTTCGTTGGCAGTGACGGAACCGATGACTAGTAACTCAACATGTCTTGACTACCCCACGCACAATGATAACCATTCGTCAGTCAAATTTCCAAACGGATTGCTTCTACGTCATATAAGTCAAATCTAGCACAATATGTAACGATCCCGCCGCCAGACTGGTACCGATGCACTGTGTGTTTACTATTACACCGCAAAGACGGTTCGAAGACCCCAGCACATCGCCATGTTTGAATTGCCCGCAGTATGTTGCGATATACGATCCATTTGTTCTGAGTTAAGCTGGCGCAACGTAAAAAAGGCAACCAACGGGAGCGGTGGCCGTTCATGGGGCGTAGCCTCACACTGCACGGAACAATAATGTATCTTGTTGTCGCCCAGCAACTCGCACAGCAACCAATAGCATGAACATGTTGGCTGGCTGGCTGTTTATTTTCAATATTTTACTCGCTCAACATCAAGGCAAGAAAGTACGGCCTCAGAGCATAACCAAACAAAGCCGTGGCAAAATGATGGTTCTCAATAACATGACACGAGTGATGCGATCGATCTGATAGGAGCGCAGAACATCAGTCGTGCGGAAGGTCACCGAGTATTTTTAACCTGCTTCAAAAAGGAACCCTCAATGTCACTTCAGTAATTTTTACTAATATTCACGCGTAACTGGGTTAACTGGAGATGTATATCTTCAGCAAAGTTGTCAAGTATCAAAAAATATGGTTTGTATTATCCTAATTATTGTGTTACTTATCATAATTCATAATTCATTTATTCACTTCATTTTGCAATTACTCGTAGTAGTTCAAACACAAAGATTATGTCAATAAAGATGGTAATATTGTTACAAAACGACCTTTTTAAGGCATCAGTGATATTTGATTCTAATTCTAATATTATAATAATATTATAATATAATAAATAGTTTTAGTTGTTCATGAGAATACTTACTTTTTACTTTACGAGTTATGTGTAACGTTTGTTTGTTTGTTTGTTTGTTTGTCGAGGCTAATCTCTGGAACTACTGGTCCAATTCAAAAAAAATTTCTGTGATATAATGCTACATACAAGCGGATAACATAAGTAGGCTATATTTTATTTTGATAAAGATTAGTATTCAGCTCGAAATCTCTAAATTCAAAATTCAAAATTCAAAATCATTTATTCAGTTTAGGCTACAAATAGCTCTTATGAACGTCATTATGCCATCGGTTCGTAAGTCTACTCTGGGCGGGAGAACTTGTACTGAGAAGAACCGGCAAGAAACTCAGCAAGTGTCCAGCTCTTTTCTCCCTTACAGCGTCAAAAATATTGGAAAATGCCCTATCATAAAAGGACACTTTCCATCACAAACAAACACACAAAAAAAGGACAATCACAACACCCAAAAATAATACAAAAAAAAATAATAATAATAATAAGTTTGCAAAAATTACATCAGGTAACTACCAATTTCAATTTTCGCAATGTCATACAGTACTAATAGCAGTCAAAAATTATCTAAGAAAACAAAGTTAAAGTATACGAGTATAATAATAATAAAAATAAGATAAGTAAGCAAGAGCAGACCTGCCTCCACAGGAGGCACCCGTTCACGAGTATGACATATGAATCAGCCATCGCTTCACTCAACCATATCTTAGGGAATGTAACGACCCGACGCACATGCCACCACCGCAGAGACAATAAAGAGAGCATGCCACACTCAAGCTACTCTAAATAAGAATTTAATAAATTGTTTAACGCAACATAAATATTGTTTGTAAACTGTAGGACACTGCTGATAAAGGCTATCATATCAGCGCTAAGATATTAAAGTATAATAATTGATCCAAATAAAACAAAATGCTGATTTTTTATTATAACCAGGCTGTTTTATCATCTAAATATTCTTTGACTGTATAATAACCTTTCTTAAGTAAAGAAGATTTTACATGATTTTTAAACTTATGTAATGGTAAATCTTGTACAGTACTAGGTATTTTATTATAGTAGTGTATACCTTGCCCCAAGAAAGAGCCAAGAACCTTTTGCAGTCTGAATAGTGGCATTACAAGTTTTTTCTTATTTCTAGTATTGAAATTGTGTGTGTCACCGTGTTTAGTAAATGAGTTGACATTGCAACGCACAAAGACTATGCAATTATAAATAAACTGAGATGCAACTGTAAGAACACCAATTTCTTTAAAAATAGTTCTTAGAGTAGTACGGGAATCTAGTCTATAGATGGTTCTTATTGCTCGTTTCTGTAAAATAAATATAGTTTTAACGTCAGCCGCTGTAGCCCACAGTAAGAGGCCATACGACATGACACTATGAAAATAGCTAAAATAAACTGTTCTAGCAGTTTCAACGTCTGTCAGTTGTCTTACTTTTCTGATGGCATAAGCAGCAGAACTGAGTTTGCCGGCCAATTTCGATATATGAGGATTCCATTGAAGTTTTGAGTCAAGTGTGATACCCAAGAAAACTGTTGAATCTACTAAATCTAATTTATCACCGTTTATTCTAACATCGGTTGGCTCAGTTTTAACATTAGGTAATGTGAATTTTATACATTTTGTTTTTTTTGCATTAAGCTGTAGGTTATTAACAGTAAACCAACTGAGTACTTCTGCGAGAGCATTGTTTACATCATCATAATTATTCTTATACCTAGTAACATTAAAAATGAGTGAAGTATCATCTGCAAATAAAACAATTTCACAGAAGTTCTCCACAAAGAATGGCAAGTCGTTAATATAAATTAAAAATAGGAAGGGCCCAAGAATTGACCCCTGCGGAACTCCCATTTTTACATGAGAACCAGATGATTTAGTTCCATTTATATCGACAGTTTGTGTCCTTGAACTGAGATACGACTCTATTAATTTAAGTGCAAAATCATTAAGACCATAGTAGTGTAACTTCATCACCAAAGTCCGGTGCTCAACGCAATCGAAAGCCTTGGATAAGTCACAAAAAACTCCAAGAGCGTTCTGAGACCCCTCCCAGGCATTGAATATATGTTTTATTAAAGCAACACCAGCGTCAGTAGTGGAACGACCCTTAGTAAAACCATATTGTTTCTTATGTAAAAGATTGTTTGAGTTAAAGTACGCCATTAATTGTTCGAGTATAAGTTTTTCATAAATTTTACTTAATGCTGGTAATATTGAAATTGGCCTGTAGTTGCTAGGGTCTTCTTTGTTCCCTGATTTAAACAAAGGTATAACCTTACTAAATTTCATAAGATCTGGAAAGATACCTTTATTGATACAGTAATTAAAAATGTCTGCAAGATAGGGTGCAATAGGATATATAATATTCTTAATTACCTTAATACTTATGTCCCACAAATCACTAGTGTTTTTCATTTTAAGTGATTTGAATGTTTTTATAATATTCAAAGAATCAATGTATTTAAATTGAAAAGATAGATTAGGTTTAGGTACATAATTTTTGAGTAAAGATTGTGCAGCTTCTGGTGATGAATCTAAATTTAAAGTTGTTACCACTGGTATATTCACAAAATAATCATCAAAAATATTTGCAATTTGTAAATCCGAATTGACAAGGGTGTTGTGAACTTTCAAAGTGAAAGTTGAACTTTCAAAGTGAAAGTAAATTCCTAAATTTAAAAAATTACTAAATTTGTATATCAAGTCGGTAAAAAAAGCACTGCTTAGCCGCTTCATCGGCGTACGCTGATCTAACGGATGGGTATACACACGATATACCTATCTTTTATAGTAAAGCCACAATAACGTTATTACGCTAATGTTGTGAAGAGATAAAGTTCGTATTTAGGAGGTAATCTCAGTAACTATAGATCCAATTTAAAAAATATTTTTCCATTAT
The DNA here is from genome assembly GCA_963082485.1 of Eudonia mercurella. Classification (NCBI taxonomy): domain Eukaryota; kingdom Metazoa; phylum Arthropoda; class Insecta; order Lepidoptera; family Crambidae; genus Eudonia; species Eudonia mercurella. The sequence goes on from OY720022.1 coordinate 1,247,136, forward strand.
TTAGAATGAAATTTCAGGGTGGTTCATCGGTTATAATTTATTTTGATAAACAATAGTTTACACTTCCTAATCTTGAAATTTCCTTATGAAGTCAAAATTAAGAAGCGCAACTTGGCTGCTTAATCAGCGTGCGCTGACCAAACGGTTGAGTATACGTGATAATAATGTGCAACAAAAATATTAGTCATCAGTAGATCTAAAAAAAGTCAGCGGCACGATATACTTAGCTTATATATCTAAACTACAATATCGTTTCTCATGTTAAAAAATCATTTAATTAAGTATAGAGGTATTTTTAAATTGTATTCATTAGGCACAATATATTAATCTTTACTAAAATAAATAACTCACCCGAGGAATTTTATGAATATAAAATTTGTTATGTTACAGCGTCTAATTTGGAAGCTTAGTTCTGGAAATATTGGGAAATCAAGAATAAGTCACAGAGAAATACATGCAAATTTCATTATTTCTCTCTTTGACCATGTACTTAAAGATAAGATAAGATTTTTTTTGCCATTACATTGTTGTATTTACGACATTTTTAGATACGATGGTTGTATCTAGCCTTACAAACTTAAAACAAGCCCTACCTAAAATCGACACCGGGACCTGTTTGTCTAACCAGTAGACCCCAGAGGCGATTGCTGTTCTAACTTGGAGAAAGAAAAATCCCTTCTCCAGCACTAATGGTAGTGACGCTGAAATCGAACTGGACAATAGATTGGCTCACAAAGTACCTACATAGTAGGTATGGAACATCTTATAGACGCGATATATCTCAATACATATATATATGTACATACATACATATATATACATATATATGAAGGCCGAGTATCATCCAGGTGTCTTGTTTCTTTGATTTTGTGGCGACATATTTAGATAAGATGGTGGTAGCTGGCCAGGCGGATCAACAAGCCCTACCACCAACCAAACCAAGTACACAAACACTGCTGGGAATCGAAACCGGGACCTCTGGGTCTAAACCGGTGGTCTTATACACTACGACCATAGAGGCGGTTGAAGGTTCCGTTTGTCGGAAGCGTTTGTCGGAAGCTTCAGATCACCAACCCGCATATCGGAAGCTTTGTGATTAAGCCAATACCTATCAGTTGTAGCGATGCTTGATTTCAATGATGGCCTTAGCCAAGCAGCATATAGGGATAGCATATAGTGCTACTTATATGTATCTGTTGGTAATGGTACAAAACTATTAAAAATGTTATATTGCGAGACAATTTAATCGTAGCTATCATTCTAACCTTATCAGAAGCTGCAACACATATTCATATATATACATATATCTATTTTTAAATTTATAAGTCTCAGGGGCTAATATTTGCACTGGTGGTTAACAAATTGAGAAAAGGGTATATTTCCCATGACCAACTATAAGGCTGCACGGATTGTATCCTAAGGAATGAAACATTAAAAAAGATAAAATGTGAGTTTGGATTGGCATTGACAGATGTCGGCCGCATTAAAGACAAACAACGTGTGTGTCAAATACTGTTGTTTTTGTTGATTTAATGTATTTTTTATGCATAATTTAAAAAAAAATATTAACATTCGGATAACCTTCTATATATAAACTATAAGTGTGCGAAATTTAATTTTTCCGTGCAATTTTCGTAAAAAGGGGTACAAAGTTTTTGCTTCACGTATTAATATATAGATTTGATAAATGAGTTTGGATAAATGTTCAAAGTATCTATAGAGATACAAGTCTACAGTACTTCAAGGTAATAATGGGCATCGACTAACTTCGTGTTCCCGAAGATGGCCGACCGAAACTAGGCAGCATATGATATAGAGCTGCTCTTACTAAATTGCCCTAACGATTATGTATTTTACGAGAGAGGACGATATTGTGATTTGTAAATGTCATATTACATATATAGGTATATACACACTCGATATAGGTAAATAAAAAAACATTTGAATTTTGAATAGATTATTATGAATAATATGTAGGTAAAATAAGTAAATCAACTAAGTATACTGTGGATCATTCAGAATCTAGGATCATGATCCTAGGAAAAGACATGTCTTTTCTTGACATATTCGAGTCGGAACATTCACTTTCACTTTCCTCACTGGTAGAACCCACATTTATGAAAAAGATGTCAGTGATATTGTCAAGCTGTGGCTCAAACTTTCTGTATTCGTCTTCACATTTTATGGCATGTTCACACACTTTCTGCCAGGCTTCCGGTCCCGCCATAGCAATTCTTTCTTGAATCAGTTCTTTGACTGTGGTATAACGTCTATGCAACGTTTTTTTTTGCCTGTCCTTTAATTTGTGAAAAAATATTCTCGATCGGATTAAAGTCCGGCTGATAGGCGGCAAACGTAATATTGAGTGTCCGTGCTCTTGCATGATGCGGTCGACTCCAAATTCTGAAAATCTTTTTTTGTGCTATTTTATTATCTATATATTAATACGTGAAGCAAAAACTTTGTACCCGTTTTTACGAAAATTTCGCGGACGGAATAGTATGAAATTTCGCACACTTATAGTTTATATAGAGAAGGTTATCCGAATGTTAATATTTTTTTTATATTCAGCACCTAGCACCAGTGACTTAAAAACACGTAAATTTTCGAAGTTCCGCGCGGCACCCCCTTTTACAACATAGTTCAACTTAGTTTACCTAATAAAATCTCATACACATACTTAAGATTTCAGGAATTCTTACATTTTATACCGGGTCAATCAAAGCGGTTAGAAAAAAAAAAGGGGCTACAGTACCCTTTTAGAAAAAAAACGCACGCGCACGCTCTCTTATGACTCCGCCCATAACAGGAATTGCCCCTAGTACTTTTTAGGGATCGAAAATAAGACTTAAGTTACCCAAACTAGCAATATTTTAAAGTTAGTATTATTTTATTATTAATATTTAAAAAATGTAACCATTTCTTATTTTGTCTACAAAAAAAAAACATTTTGACCATTTCAACAGTGTTACTTTTACAGGTAGGTACATAACATTTACATTTAATTTTCTCAAAATCATAAATGTTTTGGATTCGAACCTCCATACTAATTAACCGTCAGAAGTACTTACCTGATAGACACCACATTCCTGACCTGACATGGTGATAGGAACAGAGAATAATTGACTAAATGAACGTCTCAATTTTCTTTTCTAACTAATAAAAGTAGGTAGTCGTAACTTATGTTCTTAGTGAAAATAATAACAAAACGAAACCCTTAAAACATTATCAAAAATAAATATTTGAAAGCGGGCGAAGTCAGCACAATAGGCACAAAAATACTAGGTTCACAGCAGAGGCAAAGGAGGTGAACTTTAGGTAGTAACACTAGACAGAGTTCATTACTCCAATCCGGCTGATTGTTTAATGTTGTTATAATGTCGATAAACTCGTATTATTTTCAAAAGTATGTAACTACTTCCACAATGACCGAGATATCAAGAAATGTTTTGATCACTAAAGTAACTGATTATGTACGTGAAATATGGCTGGCCCTGCTTGATACAGATTGTATGTATTACTTGTGAGATACATTGTGTTTTTATACGATGGCCAAGTCAATCTATTTATTTAAAACATAAAAGATTTTTAATATTGATAACTTGGTATTACATGGATCTCACAACTTTTTACGATAGAAGAACTGAGTTGCGAGTCTTGCTTTTTTTTACAAGTTTGTTTTTGATGGTATTAAATATTATCCCGAAACACTGCATTCTACTGGTCAAAAACCCTTGTTTTAAAGTACAGAAAGATGTGCTAGGTAGGCACTATATTTATGTAGTAGCAGCTTTAGAAAAATAATAAAATTACCAATTCATATACATATTTTACAACAAAATGTCATAAACTTCCTTCTACGTTCTTTGATTTCCAAACAGCCTCGAGGTGGCTTTACGTGTCTTCCGAAGCACGGATTCGTATTATTCGTAGAATTCGTATTATTTTTATTAATAGTAGAAAATACTTATAAGTTATTGTTATTGATCGAGACTAGGCTGGTATTGAAGCGGCCACTCTTGGAACAATGATGGATTATGCAGCTGGCTTGAGAAATTCGTACGTAAAAATTTTGATTAGGTTAGGTTACAAAAATTGTGTTGTTTACATTTTTTTTAGAAAAAGATTTTTTACTTATAGAAGCATACAAAGATACAACAAAATATAGAAAAATTGCGACGGATGACGGAAATTTTGACGGAACTACAAAATACTTTGAAAAGAAAAAACTTAGCGCTCATTACTAACTCTTTTTTGCCAAGGAACAAATTAGATTTTGTATACCAACAAACGGAAGCCTGACTTCCTCATTGTTACCTCTGGTTTTCGTTTCTAATAACATCTCTTCTTCGCCGCTTACACCTATGCGGGAAGCGTGTCAAATTAGTAAGCAACTAAGCAGTAGTTGCTATAGCAATGTAAGCCAAAGTGCGGTCAGCCCAAACAGTCAAGATTTAATACAAAATACTATAAGTGAGACCTACTTATAGTATTTTGTATTAACGCCACTTATTTACTTTCTTAAACGAAAACATTTAAACCACTTAGCTATGATCGCAAGATAAACTATTCTTCGTAAAAGTACCAAGTTTTAAAGAAAACTGCATTGTCTCGATACTTCTTACAAGAAAATCGATTACAACACTCCAATTAGCTTTTTACCCGACTGCAAAGTAAGGGTATTGTTTAAATAACTTTGTCATAGAATCAAAGTCTGCACTTTTAAGCAAAATATTACCTAAGTAATTAGTTTATGATTAATACATTAAAATATAAATATGGATATCAAGTTATCCTTGTATTAAAATAAAATGATACAGGAATATTAAATTTATAACAAAGATCAATAAGTTCGTTCACATTTTATGAGTTTTCTCGAACAATGGGCACTATAATATGATTCTATTTCAAGTCGGCTCCATAGCTGGCTATAGTAATACGTTTCAATTGGAGGCATGTGGTTCCCGACGCTTAATGCAATAAAAATAATAGAACCTATTCAGTCTTACATTTCAACCGTCTAGAATATTATTTCGCAGCAATTTTATTAACTTATTCTACTTTGAAGTTAGTCGCTGCATACAACACGTAGTCACATAAGATTATTTTGACAGATTAGGTGTGTTAATGGACAAATCGGTAATTAAAAACATTTTAAATGTGATTACATGACATTTGCTTATGTACGTAAGTACTTATGTACTTTGAAATGAAACCACATTTACGGATCTACTCGCGTTAGTTTTCACATTGATTTGATACGTAAGTATACTTAACACATTATAAATTTTAAATCTCAATCCTTATTAGATGTTCAGTAACTGTATTCGGTTTCAAATTAAATATCAAACGACCAAGGTCCTTATTATTAAATTGTTGTTTTAAAAAAAAAGTACTTAAACTTTTTTGTTGACTTTACGTTTAACTATCTACTTGTAATTTGGGACAAAACACAACTTCGATAGTGATATGGGACAAACTAAGAATATTTTGCAATGTGGGACAAAACTTCGGGACGAACGAATAATAAAACGCCAAAAATGGCTTTCCTTCTTTTTTTTAACACAATTGTAGTACGTTTCGTGCCTAATTACATTTTATAATACACAATTTAGTTTGGGCAATACTACTAATATACTAGGCGTTGATCGAACCGTTAGTCATTTTTTCTTTTATATTTATAAAGACAAATAAGTCGACCTGCGCTTTGATACAGCAGTGATTGGCTAATCTGCATGCTCTCTTGTCATCTACTCGTAGATGATACAACAACAAATGTTTGACATGTGTTATTCAATGAGTTTTGAGCACTTCACTAATAATTGACTGATTTTATTTAGCTTGACGTCTTTTACCATTTAATGATTATTATACATTTGAACAACACATTCGCTAAATTTAGAAATGTATCTATACTATTAATAAAGAGGTAAACTTTGCGACTTTGCTTGTTTGTTTGTTTGTTTGCAGAGGGTAGGTAGGTAATCTCTGGAACTACTGGTTCAATTCCAATAATCCTTTCACTGATAGAAAAAAAGTTTATTTTAAAAATCTCAAATCAACGCGGACGAAGTCGCGAGTAAAATGCTAGTCGTTAATAAAACTACAAAATATACACCTATAGCATTTATAACTGGGTTGCCCATTTTTTGTTATTAGTTGTTATTGCGAAAGCGCAACACTGAACGCGGTAAAAGTTTTGGACAAGTAGAATGAAAATACAATTTAGTAGGAGGTATAATACTAACGAGTCAATTCCGACACGGTTTCAAGTTCGTATTTAAATGCCGCGGCGCGGTGGGCGTCCACGTGCGGTTGCACGTCGTTGCTGTCAAAGGAATAGTTGTTTTAAAACATATAGGACTTGTGGTGCCACGACATTTCTGTGTCAGAACACCATGCATCCACTTTGTCATTTTGTCAACTGCCGGACTCAGCAGCAGACACCATATCGACATCACATATCGCCGACCGCGCAGACATACTCGTAACTATTTTTGCAACGGCAAAAATTCAGAGCTCCAGATAAATCGAAGTGAGCTTGCATATTAGTTAAAGTTTTTTTTTAAATAATTGGGTTAGAAGGGCTATCGATTGACCGACTACTGGCCAGGCTTCCATCTCGTGGGCAGCGAGTGGGTCCGAGCAGCGGTCTCGGTGTGGCCCGAAGCGAAAGTTTCTGCGGGGCACGTGAGTTGTCCATAGTTGGTTGTTTTGCTCGGTGGTTTTCATTGAGTAGGCTTTCAACGTCTCCGGCACTAGTCTGAATAAATAGTGCCCGCTAGATGCAATGCCTTCGGTTAAGCCAGCCGCGTAGGATCGTGGAACTGGCGAGGTACCTGGATGGGCATTGAGAAGTGAGTGGGCTTACAACTCCGCCACCAAAGAGGACATTTGGTAGTCGACTTTAGAGTTGACGACCCGAGCAGTGGAAACTGCGAGTTGTACTCTTAGTGCAACGAGAAGTGAGCGAGCTTACAGCTCCGGTAACCTATCTGGATATTTTAAGTAGTGGACTATACGTGTCCACGGGGCACCTCGCTCGAGACACTAGGCTTAAGAGTTCCGGATCTGGAGTTATGACCTGACGCAGATGGTCCCTTGTGCTTGCGCAAGGATGTCTGACACCTACTTTATAACCTGAAGGTTGGTGGGGGGTTTCAGTATAAACTTTAAAGTTGTGTGTAGCGGGGATGACCGACTACTGGTACGCTAAGTTTAGTTTCATATTAAATATTACCTTAGAACCGATTCTGAACTCCCGCCGCCGACACCTTTCAAATTCATTTTACATGCGGTTGTTCAATCAGTCACTTTACTCTGATTGCTTCAAAATAGAACAACAAATCTACTGAAGTTGACGGGCGGCCTCCGGGGCAGCACGTAGCCGTAGGTAGCTGGCGAACCAAATCCGGCCGACGACCTATTGTCTTGCTGAGTCTCAAACACGCCTCCTACTAAACTCACTTATTACAATACGATTGACAAAATCTGCTCGCGATACATAAGACAATACAAGCGAAATAAACTATTTAATGAACTCGGTATTGACGAGTTAAGTGGCTTAACGCTATCAATTCGCTATTCAAAATCGGAATTGTTTCCCGACATTTATGGCAAACTATTAAAGTTGGTACCTACAATGAATAAGAATGGAATCACTTATCAAAGTTGAGGAACCAGTACAATTGCCTAATTTTTTTTGGTTTGCAATATTTTGTTAGTTCTTTATTGACTCATTTTATTTCTGACAGGCATGATAGAAATACATCCAATAAGCATCATAAAGTTTCATGCCGCCTTTCCGAGCACGTCCGCGCCAGCCAGCCACATCGCAGCCGCAGGCCCCAGCGCACCCGAGGGGTTTGGCGTCCACCGCGCTACAGTTGGGAGAGATCTGGCTTAATTATTTCACCAGCGTTCGATGCTCACGGCGAAATCACTCGCACGCACCTCAGTGCCCGGTTAATTGGGAGGGTTTATAACAGCTAACATATTTGGACATAATTTACTATTTGCTACCCATGGCTTTAACAGCGTTATAGATTTCAGCCTTATCTGCCTATAAACGTCTCACTTTCAACCTCAGGCTTTTCCGCATAAACAATGGGAAGGGACAAGGGGCAGATCGGGTCATAAAACAGAGAAATTAGGGGTACAACTCAGGACTTGTTTTGGCTTTTACGGCGACTTTTTTATAAAATTAGCCCGTCGCGTAATGAATCTCACTGACGTATGCAAAGAGTTACCTTGAAATAGGAACTTTTCAAGGCCAGGAACTGTGCTACGTCGCGCATCGTCACAATTGCTCCCACAAGATCATCAGGCTAACCGTGGGCTACCGTGCCGGGGATACGCGCAAAACTATGCAAGTGACCAACTGAGTGAACAATGGGGCAGTGAGTAAAAAAACTCATCATCATCAGCTCCTTTTATGTCCCCACTGCTGGGGCACGAGCCTTCCCTTTTCGAGCCTTCCCTGGATAGGGAAAACGGGCCATAAACCACCACGCGGGCCCAGTGCGGATTGGTGGTTGTTAACGACTGCTAATGCAGCCGGGACCAACGGCTTTACGTGCCTTCCGAAGCACGGAGTAAAAACTCATCCATGTACAAATGTGACTTAAATAAAAACAATTCAAACAACATTTAACGTACCGCAACGTAACGCTATCGCAAAAACTACGTGACCGTTTAGAAAATGGAACCGAATTCGATCGTCAACATAGGTTTTTACTCGCATGGCTGACTGCATAAGTGTTTGTTTGACATAATCAAACAGTTTTAACAGAAGCTGACAGAAGCTGCCCCCGAATCCTATAACAAAAACAGGAACGATATCGTAATCGTAGCGCCGTTGAAACCATTTTCATACTAACATAATTTTAAAGTGGTTCTAACAAAGTTCTATTCTTACGTATACGGTAGATCTGAATATGTATTTTTTATACCGTATCGTACATAAACATAATAATTATGCTTCTGTCCTTTTTATTTCGTGCCAGCTTCATTTGAAATTGAATATTTGAACATTTAATAAAACTAGTGGTCGCCCAGTGGTCGAAATTCGACCGAAATTTTATTAAGGCTGCACAGTTTGTATAATAATGAAAAATTAAAAAAGATAGAATGTGAGTTTGGATTCGCATTGACAGATGTGGCCGCATTAAAGACAAACAATACGTGTGTGTCAAATACATGGTAGTGTGTGTAATGTTGTTTTTGTTGATTTAATGTATTTTTTATGCATAATTTAAAAAAAATATTAACATTCGGATAACCTTCTCTATATAAACTATAAGTGTGCGAAATTTCATACTCCTCCGTCAGCACAATTTTCGTAAAAACGGGTACAAAGTTTTTGCTTCACGTATTAATATATAGATAAGTTATTGACATTAATATTGCTGCTTTTATAAAAAAAATAACAGTGATAGACCAAAACATGCTCTAACGGTCTAACCAACCACATAACAGGACAAATTATTATTTTGAATGCCCAGATATTATGAACCACTAACGTTGAATCGCTGATTATGATTATGACTGTACAAGTTTTCACTTATAAACAATTCAATATACAGGTCGATAGCATGCTATTTTGAAACATGCTGATGAGAATGCGTTTTTATAAGCTGTACCACGCTGTACTATCTAGCAGGTCGCAAGTACGTCGCGACTGAGATAACCTATCCGTTGTGTTTACCTTGAGAGACCACGGCAAACTAGTCGCTCCACTTAAATCGATCCACCATTTAATTCTATTAGTCGCCGATAGAAATGAATACAAATAAAAATCTATTTTTCAAACTTTTTAACTTTTATCTTAAATGTTTCTTCTTCTTCTTCAGCCTATAGTCACCCACTGCTGGGTGTAGGCCTCCTCCTATGCACGCCATCTTGTCCGGTCTCGGGCTTTCTCCAACCAATTCTTCCCAGTGACCTTTGTGATGTCATTGGCCCATCTAGCTTTCTGGTGCCGGTCCGTGGTCTCCACTCCAGCACCTTCCTGCTCCACCGGCCATCGCTTCTGCGGCTTACGTGACCCGCCCATCGCCACTTTCTTTGTATAATGATACGCCCCACGTCAGTAAGTTTAGTTCGACTCCAGATTACCGAGTTTTTTATTTTGTCGCTTAAAGTGATACCTAACATGGCGCGTTCCATTTTTCTTTATGCTATTTGGAGTTTTTGGACGTAATATTGCTTAAGGGCCCAAGTTTCTGCCCCGTATACCATGACCGGCTGGATACATTGCTCGTATGCCATTCGTTTTAGATGTAAATGTTTAAAAACATGCAAATTTTAATGAAATGTTCCCTCTACGCAATATTTTATGATCCTGAATCACTATGTTTCTATATATTGTGGTCGAATAAGATTTGACTTTACCTAAAGGCTTTCGAAGCAATCCGAAAAGAAGCTTTGCTTTGTATATTATTAAATAAAAACATGCGACAGTGACAAATGGGAGTAGCTCAAATGAAAAACATTATCGGAAAGAATGAAGCTTTGTGTTTTACAAGATTGACGTAACGAATTAAGGAGCACTCGGTGCACTGCATTGCGTCGCGGCTACTTTTGCAGTGATTTATTTATTACTAACTAGCTGACCCGGCGGGCTTCGTACCGCTTTGACAGTTTCTATGACAACAAAACAAACAAATCGTTAAATAGTTTACGCGTGAAAGGGTATCACACAAACAAACAAACAAACTCACTTTTTAATAATACGTCTTTGATTATACTCTTAGGAATATATGTACAAAATTTCATGATGATCGGTTGAATAGTATACCTACGAGTGAAAGCGTAAGAACAGTTCAAACATACAGATAAAAATGGAAAAAAGCTTAGGAGAGTCCCAAAACGGTTCCGACTCAGCAAAATGCTAGTCGGAGGAGTCCTTGAGGTTAGCGCTGTCCTCCGTCGGAGCCGGTGTAGGTGATGCTGCGATAGCAACACAAACGTAACACACAAAAATGTACAAAATATAAAAACAAAAATAACAGCCTTATGTATAAAAATTATTTAAAATATTTAAAAAGTTTGGCTTTTATTACAAATAGTAACAGGTCGTGTAGCCCAACATATAAATAAGTAGAAATATATGCTTTTCCACTGCTTGGCTAAAGCTTCCATTATTGAAATCAAAGCATCGCTATAACTGATAGTATTGACTTATTCACAAAGCTTCCGAAATGTGGGTTGGTGATCTAAAGCTTCCGACAAACGCTTTAGACAAACGGAACTTTCAACCGCTTCTGTGGTCTAGTGGTTAAGACCACCAGTTTAGACCCAGAGGTCCCGGGTTCGATTTCCAGCCGGGGGCACATGTTTGCGTACTCGGTTTGGTTTGAGGTAGGGCTTGTTTATCCGCCTGGCCAGCTACCACCATATTATCTTAATATGTCGCCATAACAAAGCACTGAGGAGCTCGATGGCGCAGTGGTTAACGCGCTCGGTCTGCGAGTGCTAAGGTTAAGCAACTTTCGCAAAGGCCGGTCATCGGATGGGTGACCAAAAATTTATCATCTTGAGCTCCTCCGTGTTTCGGAAGGCACGTATAGCCGTTGGTCCCGGCTGCATTAGCTGTCGTTAACAACCACCAATCCGCACTGGGCCCGCGTGGTGGTTTATAGCCCGTTCTCCCTATCCATCCATAGGGAAGGCTCGTGCCGTGCCCCAGCAGTGGGGACATAAAATGAGCTGATGGTGATGTCGCCATAACATCAAAGTTTGTAGCATTGTTGTGTTCCGGCGGCTAGAGATAAGATAGCCAGTGCCTCAGTAGTTGAGGATTCCGGGTGAAGTGCGCTTCCACCTTCGGCCTTATCATCACTTAACATCAGGTGAAAGGAAGGTCAAGTGCTTACCGGTAAGATATGAAAAAAAGTATACTCCTGAAAAATCAGTAACACACATTGCCGACTTAGGATCTGAATGATATCTGGATGATACTCCACCTCCGACTATATATGTATTGGGATATATTGCGTCTATAAGATGTTCCATACCTACTATGTACTCTGGGAGCCAATCTATTATCCTGTTCGATTTCAGCGTCACTACCATTAGTGCTGGAGAAAGGATTTTTCTTTCTCCAAGTTAGAACAGCAATCGCCTCTGGGGTCTACTGGTTAGACAAACAGGTCCCGGTTTCGACTTAAAATAAGCCCTACCTAGGTAAGTATGGTTTGTTTGCACTATTAGGTATTCTGTGTCAGTAGTTACGAACTTTATCTATTCATAACATTAGTGTAGATAAATAACGTTATTATGGCTTTACTATAAAAGCTAGGTAGGTATATCGTGTCGCTGACTTTTTTTTTCATCAACTGCTGCACAACATTTTTGTAGTAGGTACATTATTTTTATGAATACCCATCCGTTTGACCAGCGTACGCCAATAAAGCGGCTAAGCAGTGCTTTTTTACCGACTTGATTTACAAATTTAGAGATTTCGAGCTGAAGACTAATTTCTATCAAAATAAAACATATATACATATGTTACCCGCAAGGTATGTAGCATTATATAAGTGAAAGAATTTTTGGAATAGGACCAGTAGTTTCAAGGATTAGCCCCGACAAACAAACCAACAAACAAACAAAAATATCACAAGCGTTACCTCTTTATTAATAGTTTAGATATAGATAAGTAAGCGGTGCGGCGGCAACGGAAGCGCAAAGTAGGGCGCAGCCTTAGCATTTTTTTATAATTGTTACTATGAGATCTGACAAAATGGTCGGTAACGCGAAAATTATAAACATACCGCTTGTAAAAAAACATAAAATTTGTCAGGTAATTATATTAATTACTATATATTACTTGACGACCTCCTTGGTCAAGTGGCTTGCACACCGGTTTTCATGGTGTCGCTATCTCTGAGGTCCCGGGTTCGATCCCCGGTCGGATCAATTTAGAAATACCTGTTTTTCTATATTGTTTCGGGTCTGGGTGTTTCCTATGTATAATAAGTATGTATTTAAGTATATTAAGTATGTTTATCCGTTGTCTAGTTGACCATATAACGAGTTTCTTAAGGAAGCTTTTCTTGGGGCTAGATAATTGGTGTGAGTGTGGGAAACATTTATTTATTATTTATTATTACTCGTGAACAGGTACTTTTAGTCTTTAAAAAATATAAATTAAATAAAAGACTCCTATAATACACAATTCTTTCATTCGACACAATTATTGGTGATTCAATAGTTGATTCATTGAAGATTGGATCAACTTTTGTTTAAAGTTCAAATACATGGAGTGTGTCCGATTTCACATCATTCAAGGGGTCCGACCATTTATCGTCAAGTGTCATCATTGCCAATTAGCCAGCACTTGTGACGACGACACATGGCTTAGTTGCATGTTGTTTGCAGATGTGCCCGTCAGAATACTATTATGACTAAATTGTGTTGCATCCCATGTGTAATGTGTAAGTACACGTCATAAAAGTGTAAAGTGAGTGACAGCGATTTCATTTATTTAGTCTTTTGCTAGGAAGACTATCGACTTATGCAATTAATTAATAGCTACAAAGTTTTACAACAGAAAATCCATTGAATAGTCTCCTTTGATCATAAATCTAAATATCTTTATTATTTAACTACACACGTGCGAGTCTCTTCTGTTAAGTTTTGTTTGTTTGGTTCAAACCTTGAAACCTAGACATACGTAGGTATTTAAAAGAGGGTTGTATTTAATCGATCACCAAACTAATCTAACCTAACCCACAAAAATACTAAGTTAGCACCTAAAAATACAAAGTTAGCACCTACACTACTATTTAGATGCTAACTTAGCATTTTAGGTGCTAGCCTACTATTTTTTTGTGGATCAATTTATTATTTATCTTTAAAAAGTTTCGTTATTTATTATAGAAGAGATTATTGATAGAAACTAATAGGTATAACATAAATAACAATGGAGCAGTACACATTATACACCGGTAAAGCTCCAGGGCAGGGATGGCAAACCGGTCGATCGCAACTAATAATCCAGTCGATCGTGGCAAGCCAAAAAATATAATCCAAGTCAAACAGCGTCTATGACAGTTGACATCGAAAAGAAAAATTTCAACAGTTTGTAAACATCAAGGATCATAAAACAAAGTACCACCTACAATTTAATTCCTGACAAGTACACGGCAGAAATTAAGGCAGTGGTATCAGACTTCAAAATTCGCTTTAAAGATTCCAAAAAAATTGAGAAGTTGGTGGAATTCATCAGTTATCCGTTTAATAAAAATAAGTAGTTACTTAGAATAATTTTCAGTTTTATATTTACCTTCTTATTAAAATAAAAAAAAACTACATAATTGTGTACTGAATGAGCTAAGCTGTTTCATTTAAGATTTCAAGAAGTATGTAATTGGTAGATCGCACAGGGTGTCGTCGAGGAGCTCGATGGCGCAGTGGTTAACGCGCCCGGTCTGCGAGTGCTGAGCACGTAAAGCCGTTGGTCCCGGCTGCATTAGTAGTCGTTCACAACCACCAATCCGCACTGGGCCCGCGTGGTGGTTTATTGCCCGTTCTCCCTATCCATCCATAGGGAAGGCTCGTGCCTCAGCAGTGGGGACATATAAATGAGCTGATGATGATGATGACAGGGTGTCGTCAGTGAACAGTAGATCTTGGGTCTAATCAAGTCGGCCACCCCTGGTCTAGTGGATATTATGTGGATGATATTATGAGCTCGGCGGCTCGGCGGCGCAGCGGATTGCGATTGCAGTTATGCAACTTCCGAAATGCGAGATCCAAGACAGGCGATCGAATTAGAATATAACGAGCTCCTCAGTGTTTCACAAAGCAAATGATACCGGTGGTTGTTGTGAGATGTCACTCGTTAAAACCCGACCGCTTCTGGAGCTATTTACTGTTTGCATCGAAAGACCAGAGCCCAGCTTCAGCAGTAAATAATGATTATGTTATTATTTTCATAAAGAGTCGTACAAAAAATATAAAAAGAAAATAATATCAACAGATTATTTTTCATACAATATATAATATTTATGAGTCCCCTGATCCTCAAGCTATGAGTTGTCATTTGCGAATCAGTGGCTCCGCATCAAAGTTTGCTCTGATTAATATGTTTACAGGTGGCGATGATGCGAACGATATGTTATTGCGGTTAAATAACAAAATCCGTGTGGTAGGTCATGGACAGCTTATCATAAACGCGACAGACAAGAGTAACAATATAATGAGACATTTTGTGGTGAATTCAAAGAAAAAAGTCATGGTAATAACAAGTTTCTATAAACAATCATATTTTTTTGTTTTATAAAAAAAACAACATTTTGTGTATATTTTTCATCGTAGTAGCACAAAGCATAGAATGAAATGCGATCCTCTATAAGTGATAAAATACATAATCTTTTTATGGCTCAGCATTTCGTTAAATATTATTTCAGGTCTGGGTTAAGGAAGTTTTAGAGCCTAGAAAGAAGACTGCAACACTCGACACGAGAAAGGGGACTATCACGAACGACGACAATGTCGATTTGAAGAAAAACACGGTAACCTAATCTCGTATTCTTTACACTGAAAAGAGCTAATCGAATCTGATAAGTACAATTATAGTTTATTGTTGAAATGATTGTAAAATACTAATATCTGTTATCTTAGTATTAGATAATCAATTCGATACCTCATACATTTTTAAGAAACAAAAGAACAACGAAGTGAACCTTTAAATGATGGGTTCCAACGGAGCTCAAACCAATCGTCAGAGGATGCAATCGTTCACTCTGATGCAGTTACCGAGCCGCGCCGGCACCGTGTCGAACCTAAACTCAATTCTATACCCAACTTCGTCCGTGACAATCACACATTATCTGTCCCAGCGCTGCATTCGCCGCAATCGTGTAAAATCACAGCCGCCTATATGTTGTACAAGATAAATTTCAGTGAGCAAGGCTGATTTGTATCAGCGCGTTATCGCATCCGATGACCTAAATCGTAATCGATACAATTCTCAAAGGTTTAATTTACGTATGTACTGATGCGTGGTGTGAGCCGTTAATTGAGTACTTACTTACATACTTATTTGTTACGAGCTTTTTAGCTGATAACGATTGTATGCGTGTCGTCCTTCCGACACAACGTTTGTAATTTATGTAAGTAGTTTGTGTGAGAAAAGGTAATCATGGTGCCATTGAGTTGATCTGATGATGGAGAAGGAAGATCGTCACAGGAATTCCACAATGCTTAAATATAAACCTCTCGTGTTTGACTGATCTGAAGAGCTCATTAGGCGCAGCGGCTTGCAATTTTGGTCAGTGGCAGCGTTCGCTTCACAATATTCTATACATAGTATCCTTTCTCGAGCTTTTGCTTTCGAAGTCTCGTTAAGCCGTAAGTATCGTAAGATGACCCTCGTTTCAACCGACCGAAAATGCTAAAATCTTTAGACTAAAGATATTACAAATGCTTAGACCAAAAGTAACCGAAAATAATTAAAAGCACAAGGCGATTCAACCAAGCCATCGTGTCCTTCAATAAAGACCTTCAGAGGATTTATGAATGGCCGGCCACTCATGGCATATCAGTTCACACTAAGTCTCAGGCGATAATTATTGGTCTTCCCGACAGCTGTCCAATGTAGACATTGCTTCTGTGACATCACTAAATCAATGGCCAAATTATTATTTGGCCATTGATTTAGTGATTATCGAAAGTCTCTCAGTAAGCATATCACAAAAAGTAACTTAAAATCGTTAAATCAATGTTAATCGATTTAAACACTTCCTTACACTTAGCACAGAGTAGCATTTAGTACAAACATTGTAGTTTTTCCCACTCTCGATTATGGTGATGTATGATATACTGATGTCAATCAAATTCATCTTAGCAAGTTAGAACGTCTCCCTAATAACTGCATAAGATTTAATTTAAATAAAATATACATAAATACGACCTCATCTCCAATTTCCGCAATCAACCCGAAAAATGAGAGTTGTTTGCTAACTTTTCAACTTCAACTCCGATCCACAAACCCTGGATTACTTGAAATCTAGGTTTCGATTTCTAGGTGCCACTCATCAACGTAATCTTCCCTCTTGTAACAACCTCGTTCTTGGAACTCCTGCCCACCATACTCTGGATTTACCTTAAGTTCACCGTCACTGCAATACGACTCTAGAACGTCTTGTCTTTGCATATAAGAAAAGCTCCTAGTAAAAATGTAAATACATAATAATATAGAAATATTCTGCTCCCACAAAAGTACTGTATACTTATTTATACTGGGGTAAAACCGACAACTATTAGAACATCCAAAATAACAGACAATGACGGCCCATGTACACTAGCACGTCCTCCTCATACAATCTACGTACGGTATTTTAAAGATGATTTATTGTGAGACTAATTGTCGTCGTCCCGCTTCGTTGTGAGTGTAACTAGTTACAAAATAGACTTAGACAAAACTAGACCTCAAACAAACAGGTCACCCTGGGGTAAGCGGATTTACTTCATGAATGAATCATAAATCAAGTGTCCAGCGACCGCGCCAATATTCAAGCTTGGCAATGGGCTGGCAGATTGCCTAAGGGATACCTGTTTTGACTAACAAGAAATCAAAGGAGAATGGACTTTGGAAAATGGTTTGTTTTTGTCACAACACTTTTTGTATATAAAGGTATTTTCTCCTGTTCGCACAATTAAAAATGCAAAGAGCATTACAAAGATTAGAATATAAATATTTGAAAAGCTAAATTAAGGCGCGACTCAACGCTGCATGTACCAGCTGTGAGTGTACAATGTAATGACCAAAATCATAAACATCGAATTGCACTCACAAACTAAGAGCATCGGTATAGCACAGGACGCCGTTAAATTGAAATGGGCTAGACACTGGACATGTTTGCCGTTTGGCAGAAAATTGCTGGACCAGTCACTACTGATAGGTGATATCGACTCTAGATGAGTTTTTTCGATGTGAAGTATATCTCTTCTATGGTGAAGTCAAAGTAAAACTCAATGTCAACATTTGTGCTTTTGAATCGTCCATACATTTTTTCCTACTACCCATTCAGGAAGTCTTTTTTTTGTGGAGAAGAATAGGCGCAAGAAACTCTAGGTGACATCTACATCTCACCTAGAGTTTCACCTAGCTAGGGTCTACACCCTAGCTAGGTGACTCTAGGTGACAGACCCAGACGGAGATGGTGGCGATACATCATTTCGTTAGCGGGAGCTGGGTGGGGAGAAGATAGCCACGTATAGAGAAAATAGGCTATTAGGTACACGGGCGCGAGATATCGAGGGATAATAAAAATAAAAAAAACATCGATCTAGTGGACGTCATGAAATACGATAGCGTAATTTGCCGCACTTGGATGCCCCTAGATGTGTGATAAATATAAATTGTCCTAAGCTCCATCGCGCTGTGGAGAACACGTTAAGCCCTTGGTCTCGATTGTTGTCGCAAGATGGATTAGAGGAGATTAAGACCTTCCAATTGTACTGAGCCATGCAGCGGCCTTTCATAGGCAAGCGATGAAGTAAAGTGGTTAACTAATGACGATTAAACGGGTGTGCTTCCGTGCTTCGGAAGGCAGATTAGGCCTATTATTGGTAATATAAATGCGTGCAGTTATAAACCGACAACCCGCATTGGGCCAAGGTGGTGGGCTATGGCCTAATCTCTCGACGTGCTATTGTTAATTTTGAAGCCAGCGCTCAGCTATGGGACGTTTACTTAATGGCTGTGATGATGAGAGTGATGTGGTGGTTGGTTCTTAACACTGTCACTGCTTTAAAAATATAATTTTTACCATTGTAACCAGCGTAGGTATACCTAACAATATCTGTAAAATGCATAAATTAGGTGTTTAATTTCAAAATTATTTTAGTTAATTAATAGTTTTTCTTAAATTCAAAACCAAATAATATGTATTTTAATATTTTAGCGCGGCTTATTAAAAATTCTACAAAAGTGTTCCTCTCTTTATATGATTAAGCGAGTCTAGGCTTACTAACGGATGTGACCTTCGGTATAATAACTAAATCACGATACATTCGTTTAAGAATTCCGTGACACATCTTTAAATCCGTGGTCAACACTCAAGCGGATTTACAATTTATCTTGTAATACATAAGAATCATCCAAATCGGAAAAATAATTAATTTAACACGTAAAGTAACGTATAATAAGCTAAACATTTTATAAATAAGTACTTAAAATTAATGCATTGAAAATAGGATTCGAAGATGCTAATGATTGTTTTTATTTCTAGATATCTTTGTTTGCACGTATTGAGCCTCATAACAAACAAGCAGTTGGTTCAATAATGAGGAATCAGAGTATTTTTAAACTACTGACAACTACTGAGGCAACAATTCAATTAACGTTGATGTTATGGCGTATTTAAATAAAGACGGTGGTAGCTAGCCAGGCGGACAAACAAGCCCTACCACCAACGAAGTAGAGTACACACACATGGACCCCCCCGCTGGGAATCGAACCCGGGACTTCTGCGGGTCTGAGACTGGTCGGTAGTCTTAACCACTAGACCACAGGCGGTAGGTATGTTACACACTTTCGTGAAGTTAATGATGTAATGTAACGGAATTTCAAAAAAATTAATTTCCAACTTGTTTAGAAGATCAAAAACCTTTGTTTAAAATTACGCGAACACTATGCATTGTAATAAATTAGTAAACACAGATCTTCTTGTTATTTTATTAGGTTTCAAAACAAAATCAAATGCAACCGTCTTCCCTATTGGAATTTAGTTGTTTGATATCTAAATAGCATTATCCTATTTGGGGTTTCACATATTGTTTTCTAAAGTTTACGCGAACACTACACATTTGACGACCTCCTTGGTCGAGTTGTTTGTACAACGGTTTTCATGACGTCGCCATCTCTGAGGTCCCGGGTTCGATCCCCGGTCGGGTCAATTTATAAATTATTGGTTTTCTAAATTGTCTCGGGTCTGGGTGTTTTCTATGTATAATAAATAACTATGTATTTAAGTATTTTAAGTATGTTAATCCGTTGTCTAGTAATCACGAGTTTCATAACGAAGCTTCTCTTGGGCTAGATAATTGGTGTGAGTGTAGGAAAGTTTATTATTTTATTATTATTATTGTAACGAACTAATTTCATTAGAGAAGATGGTTGGAATTTACCACCAGCCTGGGATCCCATCATACAAAATATTAAATCCCAGCCCCAACACCATACTGTTAGACCAAAAGATACTGTAAGCTAATTCTGCGTAAAACGGAACGCACTTGATTCATATTGTTTCCTAAAGTTTACGCGAACACTAAGTAATGTGTAAAATAAACGCGAGTAGATCCGTAAAAGTTGTTTCATTTGCACTTAATTCAGTTTAAATGAGGGTATACAAGCTACTAACTAATTATGAGACGACCAACACCTCAGTCTCCCTGTGACTACGGACTCTGCAAAGGGTTCAAAACGTCAGGAATTAATTAAAAGTAATGTATAAAATAAACGCGAGTGATCCGTAAAAGTTGTTTCATTTCAATATTTGGGGTTTGTCGAACTGTATAATGGTTGGGTCCCTCAAGGGCATAGTCGCACAATGTGGACCTATTTTTGCGCCTACTCGTATGCATGACGTCAGCCACATGTTAGTCAACCGGGGTTCCTACACTTCTCTTTGTTTGCCCGATGTAAGAGTACAAATCCTTTTATATGATACTAGCTGTGCCCTGCGGTTTCACCCGCGTTAATTAGCGACTGTTCTACTCCTATTAGTCATAGCGTGATGTAATATAGCCTATAGCCTTCCTCAATAAATGGACTATTCAACACAAAAAGAATTTTTCAATTCGAACCAGTAGTTCCTGAGATTAGCGCGTTCAAACAAACAAACAAACAAACAAACAAACAAACAAACTCTTCAGCTTTATAATATTAGTATAGATGTCTTATTGATCTCCAGAGCCAACGGGTTTAAATACAAATGTACCTAATAGTCCCAGTGTTACATAAGTACCTAGGCTTTATATTAAACGCTGGTATTTTACGCTATGAAGCAATAAATTGTTTGTGATAAACTAAACTAAATTGCTTGACTAACTGAACTCTTGGGCAAATTCTTTAATTATTGGAAATCCAACTGCACCAGTTATTACAAATTCTCTGCGTTTATTGTACGTATTATGGTATTGGCGTTTTGTATTATTTGCAGATAAATTTAGATGCTGGTCGTCGTCTAATTAATAAAATAACAATTGGAGTAACAGTAAAGCGAAGTAAACGATACATCAAAATATAATAATATATTTATAACATTAAAACCGGCCAAGTGCGAGTCGGACTCGCGCACGAAGGGTTCCGTACTTTATGACGTATTAAAAAAAAACTACTAACTAGATCTCGTTCAAACCAATTTTTGGTGGAAGTTTGCATGGTAATGAACATCATATATTTTTTTAGTTTTATCATTCTCTTATTTTAGAAGTTACAGGGGGAGGGGGGGACACACATTTTACAACTTTGGAAGTGTCTCTCGCGTAAACTATTCAGTTTAGAAAAAACCGGCCAAGTGCGAGTCGGACTCGCGCACGAAGGGTTCCGTACTTTATGACGTATAAAAAAAACTACTTAATAGATCTCGTTCAAACCAATTTTCGGTGGAAGATTGCATGGTAACGTACATCATATATTTTTTTTAGTTTTATCATTCTCTTATATTAGAAGTTACAGAGGAGGGGGACACATTTTACCACTTTGGAAATGTCTCTCGCGTAAACTATTAAGTTAAGAAAAAAATTATATTAGAAACCTCAATATCATTATTGAAGAACTATCTATAGATACCCAACACGTATGGGTTTGTTGAAAAAAAAAAATTTTGAGTTTTAGTTCTAAGTATGGGGAACCCCCAAAATTTATTGTTTTTTTTTCTATTTTTGTGTGAAAATCTTAATGCGGTTCACAGAATATATCTACTTACAAAATTTCAACAGTAGGTATATAGTTCTTATAGTTGCGGAAAAAAGTGGCTATGACATACGGACTGATAGACAGACAGACAGACATGACGAATCCATAAGGGTTCCGTTTTTTGCCATTTGGCTACGGAACCCTAAAAACGATCGTGTCAAACAACTCTTTAATATTAGGCAAGTTTATGATTTTAGAATATTATGGACGTAACCATGATAAATAACATTCGATAAAGAAAAAAATAACATACGAGGGGCGTTCAAAATATTCTCGGTATGTGGATGAAAACAAACAAGTACGAAAAGTTTGATATTTTTATTTTTCAATATACTCCCCCCCTATGTTCATACACTTATAAGATCGATCAATTTTTTTTTTTAATCCCTCATAAAAATATTTTTTATCTTTGGTGTAAAAATGCTCCTCCACGGCCGTCTTCAACGCTTCATCGTCAGAAAATTTATTTCCACGCAGATCCTTTTTAAGATTTTGGAACAAAAAGAAGTCGCTTGGGGCTAAGTCCGGACTATAGGGTGGATGAGTAACAGTTTCAAACCCACATTCAACAATAGCTGCCTTGGCAATATGAGCAGTATGGACAGGGGCGTTGTCATGCAGAAGCAGAACACCTTTGGTTAACTTTCCTCGCCTCTTTTCTTTGATCGCATCTCTTAATTGACGTATAACGTTAGCGTAGTACTGCCCTGTGATATTTACACCTTTTTCTTTATAATCGATAAGCAAAACTCCTTCACAATCCCAAAATATTGTGGCCATGACCTTGCCAGCTGACGGGATTACCTTGAACTTCTTGGGATGAGCTGAACCCCTAATGTGCCACTGCATGGACTCCTGTTTGCTCTTTGGGTCATAATGATGAACCCAGGTTTCATCTCCAGTAACTATTTTTTGCAGCACCTCATCGGGATTTTCACCACACAGGTCGATAAAATCTGAACAGCAAGCCACACGCATATCCTTTTGAAGAAGCGTCAGCATTCGCGGAACCCATCTTGCACTTACTTTTGACATATTAAGATGGTCATGTATAATGTCATGTACGGTACCAATAGAGAGATTGGTTATTTGAGCTATAGATTTTACCTTCACTCGGCCGTCTTCCAATATAAGTTTTTCCACTTTATCAATATTTTCTTGTGAGGTAGCCACTACAGGCCGGCCAGGTCTAGGGTCATCTTCAATACTCTCCCTTCCACGCTTAAATTCGCTTGACCATTTTTGAATAGTAGATAAAGAAGGAGCAGACTCACGGTAAACACAATCCATTTCCTCTTTTATGGTTTTTTGATTTTTACCCTGTTTTGTCAAGAATTTTATGACGGATCGGTGCTCTAATTTCGTTAAAATTGTTAATTCGCTCATGGTGTTCATGTTTGTTCGGCAATTGCAGAAAAACAAAAGAACATCTCGGTTCCAATTTTACTTTTTTTTAATGTCAATGGATGAATCTTAGCGGCCAGTAACAAATATATATATAAAAGAGGTTGTAACGTATCAATACCGAGAATATTTTGAACGCCCCTCGTATATCCAATACTAATAAATAGATCTAATCGTAGACGCGTACATAAAAAAGACTATGAATGATGAGGATGTTACCCTCTATGTTGATTTCGGCTGCGGCGATCATCTTCTGTAGATGTGCTATTTCGGTTACGCTGATAACCTATTATACCAACAAAGCAAACAACACTTTGATCAACCGCTAACTAGGATCGATACCAAAATGTATTAAAAAAAAAACGACGGGCTGCACTCTGGGAGTGCCGGCAGAAGTGAAAACTTGAATATTAACGTTGTGCATTTTTGATATTTTGGAATGGTTAGGGAATAATTTTGCACGAATTGCTTTAATTATCAGTATAAAAGTACTCTCATTTATGTGGTAGAATACAATATTTATTTATTGGGCTATCTTACACAGACATGACAATTTATATTACATTAAAAAGTTATATTAAGTTATATTAAAAAATTATATTACGCCGCGCCAGCTGTCTACTCTCCATCCGTCTTACGAATTTTCGATCAGGTCACGTGTCCTGACGCGAGTTTAACATTTTTTACCTATTCCTCTACTCTCCATCCGTCTTACGAATTTTCGATCAGGTCACGTGTCCTGACGGTCACGTGTCCTGACGCGAGTTTAACATTTTTTACCCATTCCAAAAAAAGTGCACAACGCCGCTAAAGAAGTTTTCACTTCAAAAACCAACACTGCACACAGACCTAAAGACTTCGCTGCAACTCATTGTAACCAATATATCGACTGCCAGGCACGGAACAGGATACTCTCTCACCACTAAGACGAAACACAATTAAAACGCTTATAAGAAAGCTTTGGCGATAGCAGGCTGTTGGCGATATTAAAGCCTTTTCGCTGATAATGAAACAATTATTAGTTTTGATGTATAATTCTACTATCTGAACTAAACATTTTCTAATAAGTATTTGCAATATCTAAGCAAAAGGATATTTTTTGTTTAGATAATAAAAAGTACTGGTGAAGGGATTGCGAAGCAGTTTATTTCTAATTTAAATAATGAATTAATTTAACTCTATTTTCGTGAGCAGATCCAAACAGTTCCAATTATTTTGGATAAGTTTTACAAGAAGGCAGATATCAGCATTCAGCAACGCCTACCGTCTTAATGTCTTTGATAAAGACCACAAATAAAAGCGGGCTCAACAAAGACCCTTGCTGCACGCCAGACGATACATCCGCCAAAGACCATGAGAAACTATTCAAGACGACAGACTAAGACCTATCCCGAGCGTAAGAGATAAACCAAATCAGTTACCGCTAATGACGAGAAATTGAAATCGTGAGTAATATGCGTAAATAGTTACTTAAGTAAACTACATCAATATTATACCGGTACAAAACCGTAAACCATTGCTATAAAAACCCACGTTGCTCCTTCATGAAACTCTTTGAACAATTCTAAAGCTTTTTAAAATCGCACTTCAATAAGCAGGCATAATTTAAAGATCGGTATGTAATGAAGACTACTTCTTAAAGACGGTCAGTTACACCCGCAGTTCACTACAACGCAATTATTTTGTCTGAAAGTTATGCCTGTAAGTAAGCCAACCAATTAATTTCATAAGATCTTAAACCTGTCTTTTCTCGTATTTCAAACAAACAATTAAACTTTCAGCAAATAACAATTGATAATTAAAATGATAAGAAATAAACACAAAATTGCATTTGCAAGTTATTCGCTTATAAAATTTAGCGCAAGCATAGAGAAGTTATATAGTGCCTCCTGTGAGCACATAAAAACGTTACAACCTTTCACTTCGGATACCAGCACCAAATTTTTAGGGCTTGTTAACCATAATATCCTGACTTCAAAAGTGCGAGGAGACAACATTTTTAGGGCCTGAAACAGGGGAACTGTTATGACCAAAACAAAATGGCGGCCACCGTGACTGAAACATCTGCGTATACCAATGAAATTATAAGTTTGTCATACTAATGTGGGGCATCAAATGAAAGGGAATTAAACAGACTTCGACAATATTTATTGTTGAATCTTCAAAACACAATAAATCATTAAATTATTTTATTTAAATAAAAAAATTTGAAACAAAAATTCTTTTTCGTATATCATTCTAAATTAAGCACTCAATTTTAAAAAAAATTGCACACGAAAAAAATATTACATAATTACCTATAAGTACATTAAACTTTGAATTACAACAAATGGTCGAAAAATAAGGAAAATACATTGATTTTAAAAAGGCGCGGCGCGGATTTCGGATTAGCGGACGTAGGACTTTTTTGTTACATATCATTATTTTCATTATGCCAATCGATAGCCCTAATTAAGGCGATCAGGTCTTATTACGGCAACTTTTTTAAACATAATATTATACGAGAAAAATTGAATACAAAAAAAAATTGTATGGGACAATATCTAACATGCTCTATAAGTACCAAGTCTTGGCAGATCCCGGCTTGATATTTTGTAGGGTTAATTAATCTAAGGATGTTCATATATACATAGCGCCACATACATAGCATTGTCCCGGACTGCCTCGTTCTCTAGATATACGAAGCTGAACTTAGATACTTTTTCTAATTTTTCTTACGGATTATGTTAAGTACTAAACTCTAAATAGTTATAAAAAAAACTGAACAACATGAATATTATGAATTGTATATTAATCTAATTAATTATTAACCAGACTATTACATCCGGTGACTTCATATAACAAAATTAAAACATGTAAAAAGTGAATATAACAAAATTGAGTCTTTGATAGGTTTTAATTTACTAAATTGTTTTGTATTGTTCCAGCTTAAGTATTAACTATTGAATTATTCTGTGTCAGTAATATCACTTATGTTGCTTATATCTATAAATACATGTTCAAAAATATCTTGAGTAGTAAGCATCAAAAGATTCTGAGCTCCAGGAGAGAGAGTCATCCTCTTGAGTTTGGCCATTCTTGGTCGTAATATTGTAAGCTTAGGGTCGGACGACAAAAGAAGATTATGCGATATGTCCTCATTTGCTGTTCTCTATATTTTTTAAACTCTTTGTTTTTTGCTTCTGAAGCTTTTTCAGAAAATTTTCTGGCCGTGTTGCCATCATTTGTGGTTCCAGCGCCCTGTTTAACAATATCAATCTGCAAATTGCATTAATTTCGGCACGATTCTTGAACGTGCTTCTTACGAGTCTCTAACTAATATGTCTTTATTTTCTTTTTTTTTCAGTCCATTGTTTGAAGTCTAGTCTGTAAGCTTAAAATATTTTTTATTAACATTTGACATAGTAATCGTGACTTCTTCTTAATAAATATAAGTGCAATATATACTTATGTGAAGTAAACACTCCATACATCTGATCCAGGCATGTAGAGATGAAAGTCCGTACTTGTACATATCTTTATCTACTGGTTTTCTGTAAATTGCGTTTAGGTTGTTCATCTCTGAGGGCTTTGCTTTGCAGATATCGCAGGAAGCAGCTGAAGTGTCAGAAATATATGAAGAAATTTTGCCGTGACTTACAGATAATATTCCTACTTTTGTAGACTGTAGGACTTCAATTTGGTTTTCAACATATTTTCTCTCTCTTTCAGAAGGCTCATTAGTGTCTTTAATGAATCTGATCAACAGACAGACAAAATAGGCCGACAGTAAAATGTAGATAGTCGATGAGACGGTCAATCGTCTTCCCACATGATAACATCATCCGAAAGAAGCCTTACTGGAACTGAACTAAACATAAATTCACTTCAGTCATCAAAATCAGCCTTTTGTTTATAATTGCTCTGTCCTGAAGCCCCATCATAGCCCCATTTGCTTACAAGTTTTACATTAGCTTTTGTATTTAGTTCTAAATTATTATGAGTCTGGATACTGTTAAGTCGAGCAAGGCTTGCAATTTTATCTGCGCTCCTTCTTCAGTTACTGTTATTAGTTCTTTTGAGGTATAACAATCCAGTTTTGCTTGTCTGACTTTTAAATATGAAGGAAACAGTCCATAATGCAATTCATTGGCTGACTCTCTCAGACTCATGTATTGCCACTTTGAAAGTTTAAGTGACACTAACAGACTCAGTGCCTTTTCTGAATATGCCTTATTTTCGCTTAAGCCGGATTGAACCCTATGAATATCTTCAGGATGTTTAAAAAGATGATCCACAATTCCGCTTAAGTCTTCATTACCATTATCCTTCAAAGTTCTTACTGTAGACCTTGTTAGTTCTTCTGGAGACAAAGAATCACTTAAAGTTTGAATACGTCTTCTTTTTTGTCTTGAGGTCAAATTTTCAAATGGTTTCCTCGGAGTAAAGGAAGTGGATGCTTCATGTATACTAGGAAGTAGATTTTCTATATGTTGAGATAGCTCAATGTCAATAACATTATCTTGTTCTCCGTCAGTAGCGAAAAAACTGGGCCAAACTATGGGACTTTCAAACCACTTTCCATTATTTTTAATCAAATTAAAAAATACTAAAATTCGTATTTTATAAATACAATAAGTAATATAAAGAATTTAATAAGTTCTTTCCTTAATTATACACAACAACATTGATGCTGAAACTTCCTGTACATTGGTAACACACCCGTCTGTTTGCGGTGCGGTGGGGCCATTTCTATCATAGATATAGTAGTAAGATTTACTTAATTGGTACTTATCATGTAAACTATTCTTTGATCTTAGTTTCGACAGTAAATGTTAAGCAAGTGTCAAATTTGTTTTTGTAGTTTGACGAGTATGTCAACGCAATGAGCTGTATTTTCCGCAAATATTATATGATTTTGATCATTTAAAATTTTTTAAATAGACGATTAATTTAGTATTCCCTTGGTAATACTTTGTTTTAACGTTATTTGTGTAATTTTATGTTAAAAAAGAAAAATTAAAGAAAAAGTTATTACATATTTTTAGTTTTATTTTTAATCACGTTCTTTCATCATCGTCAACTGTATTATTTCAAAAGTTATATGCAGTTTTTTTTGACGCGACAGCCGCCATTTTGTTTTTCCTTTTACAGGAGATCCAGGCGCCAAAAAGTTTGTCTCCCCGCACTTTTGTAGACAGATGGTGATGGCTAAGAACATACTAAAATTTGATACTGGTATCCGGAAGTAAAGTATTCTTGTGCTAACAGAAGGCACTAATAGTAGTACATAGCTAAGACAAAAGTATTCAACTAATCAACGTTTTTTTTTTTGAACCGAGTATAATAACGGTAAGATAAAAATTCAAAGTTTACATTAGAAACGTGATAAAGCTTATCATTAGGTCTTAATTTCACAAATAACAGAAACCCGCCATCAAAATTTTGAGACAAATAAAATGTAAATGGTTCACTTACTCGGCTTTTCATCATCGGATAAATCTGATGATCGGTCCTCGATTTTCTGCAACAAAAACTTGTCTTAGAACACTTAAAATCAATTTAATTATTAACATGTTTATGATTGAGTTAGCTATTGGCCGCTTATAACTTAAACTTATGTTTCACTAACTACTATTCAAATTTGTTATTTTTGATTTGTTTGTAGTCAAATCGTCGTAGCAGCCACTACCGGCTCGGTCGTAGCATGTGTCATAATCGGTCGTACTTGTCAACGCCGTGCCGTACCGCCGCCGGTGCGCAGCTTGCCGAAAGACACTTTTGTTGCTGCTGAGAGCGACTCATCATCAGCTAATTTTTTATGTCCCCACTGCTGGGGAACTTTCCCTGTGGATGGATAAGGAGAGCGGGCCATAAACCACCACGCGGGTCCTTTGCAAATTGGTGGTTATTAACGACTGCTAATGCAGCCGGGACCAACGGCTTTACGACCTTTTCGAAGCCCGGAAGAACTCGAGATGATAAAGTTTTGGTCACCCATTCGATGACCGGCCTTTGCGAAAGCTGCTTAACCTCAGCACTCGCAGACTGGGCGCATTAACCAGTGACTGTGCTATCGAGCTCCTCAACTCCTACAACTCGCTTATTGTGGTTAATTGACCGCCACGCGCGCCGCTAGCAAGTAGCTTTGCACGGCCGTGGCTAGGCTGTAAGCGTTTGTTTGTGCGTGAAAGTAGACTAATGTATTTGCCAATGTTTTAATATATTACCGAGCCGTTTTAATACATATATTGACTGCACTATGTTTTGTTGTTTATAGCCAGTTTGCCATGGTCTTTTATGTATCCAGTATGTGAGAGAATAAATGTTTAGCTGTTTATTTGTATGATGGCATGAGTGAGCTGCCTGTCTTATTTAACTAATATATACGTAGGTTTGACTGTTACGCTTAGAACGGGTGCAGTCGCCTTATTATTAGTTATTTAAGTACTTAGTAACTTGTGTTTCTTTAGAAACAGATTGAGAATAGTTTCTTATAGAAAAAACTTTACAAAACATAACCTTCAGTAGTGATCTCAGTGGCCTGTCTGGTTTCACAAATTATCTAATTTAAATAAAACGTCAGTATAGGCTGATGATGAATAATTAATAATATTAGCTTTCATAGAGACGAGTTATATTTTTAAAGTTGCCAGAACATTTCCTACCAAGCAATGTCAAGTCGCACACGCGACAGGCAAATGTCAAAGATTTTCCAAACAATAGAGTTGACAAGAATCTATTGCGAACCAATACAATAGCGATTCAGATTTGGTACATTGTGTTAGGTCTATGCATGATTGTGTGCGACGATTTTGGGCAAATTTTGACGGCTTAACGTTGTATGGTGGTCGGTGCGGTTACCGAATGTAGCGACCGAGAAATGCGCAGCGCCCGGCTCATGGCGTGCGCACGCGCCGCGCTTATTCAAAAGTAGGTACCGAATACACGTGTACCAATGTAACAGCGACAGATTGAAGATCTAAACTTCTTTAACCTTACTTTGCATTATGTAAATATGTAACTGTGAATATGGACTAAATATATTTTATTTTATTTTATTTAAGTATTATTATTTTATTTGCATTTGATATTCCTACCTAATTATAGAACATGCTGGTCTGGGATATGAAAATAATGTATCAGCTGCCAGGACAAGGGCTCCAAAATGCTCGCACGTCAGGCGGTCGGCTAGCAAATTGTAACTGATGTTATCTATGCCACCTCGGAGTTCTACTTTGATTACCTATGCTAATTGTGACGTCGAGGTCGCTAACGACGAGATTACTCAAAATTGGCAATTTTGATGCTTTATTTACCTAACCCTTTTTGAGAGAAGGGCGTGAGAGTGTGTCTTTATGAATCTTATAGCTTTGGTTAAACGAAACTCTCTTAACCGACGAGCATGTATGAAAGGAGTAATGAGAGTGGAGGAGGCGCAAGAGGTGTGTCAGGACCGTAGCAAGTGGAAGGATGTGGTCTCTGCCTACCCCCTTGGGAAAAAGGCGTGATGGTATGTATGTATGTATGTATGTATAGCTGTGGTCATAATGAAAAGACCCAAAGTGTATCCAATCTAGATCTTGTATACTTACAGGGTGTCCCAAAATTAGCACGTCACACTGACACCCTCCGGTGTGTAGTAGTGTAGGTGGGCCTCAGATACGTCGAACAAGCCTAACTTGTCCATAGAAAGTTTCATGAGTTTAGAGATATGATTTCATGTATTTTTTAAAAATTCACCAATTTTAGATAATTTTTGTACTTATCAGAGTTTTTTTAGAGTGCCCTTTTATTTAACTTTTTTTTACGTCTACGTCTTTGAGAATAGTTAATGGTGAAACAAATTTATTTAAAAAAAAATCATGTGCAAAAACGACAAATCGATAGTTTCTCTTAACTTTATTATCACACAAAAACAATGGCTTCGACTTTGAGCGGCTACCGTGAAAAAAAATTACTTCAAACTTTTCTATGGACAAGTTTTGTTCGACGCATCTGAGGCCCACCTAGGGGAAGTCAGCTCAATGCGGCGATAGGAGGCAAAGCGGTCACACCAAATGTTTCGGTAAATAAAAACGATAGCGTGATGTTGCCGTTCTGCCATATAGCCAACCTATCGCCCCGCATTAAGCAGCCGTTCGGTGGCAATCGGAGCGAATGTGTAGCCGCGGCGGCACGTGCAAGGGTTTTATGCAGTTTGTTAAAAAAAGCCAGGGTAAGTTCAACCTGTTTTGATCAAACCTCTTTAGAATTCAATCTTTTTATTGCACGTTTAATGTTACTTATCTATTTGGCCTTGAATGTGTAACATTTGTTCTGACATGTCATAAATAATATGAGCCGAGTTCATTTTTAAAACAAAATAGTGGAAAAAGGCAAAGCGGTCCGGGCAAAGTGCTTAGTGACTGTTTTTCCCGTATTTACATTAGTGAATCGCGATGAATAAGGGCAAAGCGGGCAGTTAGCCGCTTATAATAATTTATGTTTATGTAAGTAATTAGAATGTTTTATTATTTTTTTAAATAGTCAACAACTACAAAATAAAAATGAAAAGCTTAGCTTAGGCTTAGTTAAATCAATCCCATTCAAATACGGTATAACTCGCAACACACGTACGACTCTATGAAAACATTTACAATCAGGAT
The DNA here is from genome assembly GCA_963082485.1 of Eudonia mercurella. Lineage (NCBI taxonomy): Eukaryota > Metazoa > Arthropoda > Insecta > Lepidoptera > Crambidae > Eudonia > Eudonia mercurella. Next base: position 1,279,098 of record OY720022.1, read on the forward strand.
CTGCCAAGAAAAAACCCGGCCGTTTTTAAATAAAGATTATTTAAATTAATTTTTGGTGTTTTTGTATTTTTTTTAAATGCATTTCTTGTAATATTTTTGCATGACCACTTTGCCCTTACCCCATGGCCGCTTTAGGCGCTTACATGGGCAAAGCTGTATTTTGACAAGTTTTCGTATTTTACAAATAAACTATTTATGTTTTTGCGAAATGCGATTACACTTTATGAAAGTTCATTAAAATCCCTATATATTGATATGAAATACTTTTCCAAAATCGATTCTATAGTGGCATTTTTTAAGTCAACGTTAAGGTAGCCGCTCTCAGCTGACCTCCCCTACCTGCTACCTGTGTGACGTGCTATTTTTGGGACACCCTGTATAGAGTTACTTAGACATCATAATAACTTTAATTTGTCATGTAGTTGTTAATTAAATATTTATATCAGTGAAGCCATGCGCGTCAGGCAGCAGTGATCATAAATGTAAATACACCACTACACCATACAGGTTACTGAACGGGTTTGACGCAGACAGTTTTGATGTGACGTCGCTATAGAAATATTTAATTAAAAATTGCATGACAAATTAAAGTTAATAATTATGTAACTCTGCATACAAGATTAGATCGGATACACATTATAAACAGAGTATTGAGACAGAATAAATAAATAGGTTTCGATCGACAAACTGTCTACCTACCTATTATCAAAATTGTAAAAAATATATTTCACTATCTAGTTAAAAATAACAAACAGACATAGAAAACCACAAGACAAACATAGAATACCTAGGATCATTCATCAATCATACAAACTTTTAGCCACCGGGATCTGAACCTACGACCGCTGCTGATTCACGATCTTTCTCAATCCGCTAAACTTGCTATCTAGACCCGGTCGTCATTCTAGGAGCATTTTTAAGGATATAACCGCCAACAGTTTTAGATTGTAGAAACAACACCGGTATTGTATCGTTGTATCTACAATGAAACAGTCTCGATTCTTATCAATTCATAATATACATTATAACCTTATTTAAAGAATTAAAATTTCATATTGATATTGCCACACGACAATACTTTGAATCAAAATACGAAAATAGTATGAATCATTCGTCATCATCATAGAGTATTTGGATGAAACCTATCCGGTTTTAGGGCTCCTAGGTATCGTTAACAAATCCAGATTCGTGATGCCAATAGTGACCGTCTACGGCGGCGTGGTAAGGCTGGCAAGTGATTAATAAGGCAATTCGATTAATAGTTTTCGTCATTTTTCAGCGTTCCGTGAAACCGAACATTTCTGAAAAATTGCGGCACATTTCCGTCATGGAGGGTGGCTCTTGGACGGCACTAAAAGTAGTGAATTGGTACAATGTTACGAATACAAAGTATCTATTATGTATGGCAAACCTTAATAATGTACAAAAATGTATTAATTATTAAACAAATCCACATTGCGTTTCAGAATAACGAATACGCTTAAGATCTTAAGATAAAAAATCTTAACTAACTCTTTTCAAGTTTTATGCCACAAAATAACGCTAATAAAATCCATTTTAACGATTCAAAAGTTTTCACGCAGTAATTCGTTATTTTTCTTAAAGCAATACGAGACTAAAAAACTCCTCGGAAAAAAATATATTTAATTATTTATGGTGCACCGACGCGACGACAAGCCCACTTCAAACTCAAATATTTTTTGTCCATCCAAAGGTTGTCTGGAAGAGATCACTCTTAGTGATAAGACCGCCCTTTGTACGTATTATATCTTTTATATTTTTATGTAGATTTTTTTGTCAAATGTTTTAAGTTTATTTATTTATCTTATCTTATAGGTGGCGTACATGTTAGTCCAAATCTGTAGAACCGTTTAGGAATGGTTGATAAATTTAAACATAATTATGTATTTGCACTACTAGCATTATTATAGTAAAGGGGGATATTGTGTACACAGCGTTCGTATCTATGAATAACAAAAATTACGACTCTGACCGGCATCGCCGCCATATTACCCAACTGTAACTAATTTATATATTATACTAATTCTGACATCTTGAGATTATTTTTGAAAGAGTCGTTTGAAACATTAAAGTGGACTATAATAAAAAATAAAAGCTTGTAAAAAAAAGACTGAGTTATTTATGAAAAAATAATAAATAGCAACCTTACCAAGCCACCAGATGATAGATACGACAACACAGGCTCAATAGGGATGCTAACGCAGAAGCTTTACAGACGAAAGGCAAAACAAAAGACAGTTGACACAAGAATTAAAAAGTAAGAGTACTTTTTTTTTTTTTTTTTTTTTCCTTTAGTTGATGGCTTCGTGCGGTTAGCACATTTAGCCAGTGTCAAAGTAATTTTTCTTACAAGTTATAAATAAATAAACAATATTTCCATCTTGTATGATGATGATGAATGATAATAGAAATGAGAAGTGAGAAATGATATACCCCCCAACCCCTCGAGTATCTTAGTAAAGATGTGGAGCTTTACTAAGTCCTCGGGCGGACTTCTTGAGAGAATTTGAAAAGTGACGTTGCACTGTTTTGTTTCATTTGCCAACAATCATGCACACTCACGAACACTTAACGGTTAATTAATAATCCACCATTAATTCACATTAATATTCGACATAACACAAATTTTAGAAAATAAAACAAAACCGCAGACATGACTCTTCACTTTCCCGCCAAGAAGTCGTAAGAGTACTTACATAATATAAATATTTTCTAAGCATGCTTGAAAATGAGGTCTTTATTGACATTGACAACCTTCATGGATTAGACCCTTAGGTTGGTTTAATGCTCTAAGACTAGACCAGACTATTGGAAAAAAAAAAGTGAAATTATTATCATTCTTTATTACTACTATATGGTCTAAGATACTACTAGTGCAATGTCACATTTCAAATTCTCTCAAGAAGTCCGCCCGAGGACTTAGTAAAGCCCCACATCTTTACTGAGATACTCGAGGGGTTGGGCGGTATTATCATTTCTCACTTCACATTTTCTATTATCATTCATCATCATCATACAGGAAGGAAATACTGTTTATTTATGTATTACTTGTAAAAAAAAATACTTTGACACTGGCTAAATGTGCTATTCGCACGAAGCCATCAACTAAAAGAAAGAAAAAATATCTATACTACTCTAAATCTGTAGACTCTGACTGTACATGCAATTATTCTGACAAATTTTGGGATAAATATTCGTTTTATGATTCACTGACACTTATTCTACGATTTTTGAAATTTTTGTCTATCAGTCTGTATGTCCTCTTATAACTCAAGAACGGCTTAATCCATCTTGATGATAATTTGTATATAGTAAGAACATGAGATTGTGCAAATGATAGGCTATATATGATGTTGGTAAACCTAATAATTATTTTATTGAACAAATCATTATTTTCGCACAGCGAAGCGGTGACGGCTAGTTTAAAATATGAATGCACACTATTTTTTCGCTTTTGCAGTAACTTGATGGCACAGCGGCTTGTAGGTTTGGATCTCAATCGAGCAAGTCAAAGCAAAGGCAATGCCGAGTAAGCGGACGAGTAACCAAAACAGCGCGGTAGCACGGGTCAGTAGTAAATAGTTCTGTTCATCTCTATGAAAGTCTCTCACAAAATGTAGATTTGAAGACAAAGGGATCTCGACCAGACAGCCTATTAGAAAATATTAGTCACAGATAGTGACGACCGATAGACTGATTGATAGTACCTACTCGTAACAGATGATATTAATTCCCTTTAGTTTGTTTTTATGTCATTCACTAAAATATTTTATTTGTGTTTTTGCCTTTTTCTTGTGTGCGATTTGAAGTGCGACTTTTCTTTCAGAGATTCTCCTGGATTCTCCTCTGTTGTGACTTGTGTTCTTTTCGATTTTTCGAACATACTTCTATTATTTATTATCTAAATAATTTAATTTCCAAGCAATTTTTCTCTCGTTTCAATTAAAACTATCGTCAATAACAGCTAATAGATGACAGCACTGTGTTGAATTGAAACTGCAATTAGCGATGCGCGATTATGACTAATTTCAATAATCGAATTAACTACTAATACTAATCTTAAAAATCGAATACCAGATTAGTAATATACTAATTTCAATAATCGAATAAGTATTACTAATTAGTAATAAAATCGAACGATTATTGATATTGAAAGAAAGAAAGCTCAAATGTACTTTAACGCCACAGCATAAGGCTCATAGCGGTTACCAAGAGAGGCCGGCTTTAATCGAAAATTAGTTACTTACGTTATCATTCATTCATTATCAATGAATGATCATTCAGTTGCAAAATTCTGTATTCGTTAGTGGTTGATTCCTGCTACTGACAGTAATAGTGTTCTGATTAGCACCCGATTTGTACTGCTTCGTATTTAGTAATACATTTTAAAAGTCATTCGAATTATTCGAATGAATGTAACAATCGAATGATTCAGTTAGTATCATTTATAATCGCGCATCGCTAAATGCGATGGCTATCTATTCTATGCTCTGTGATTATCTGCGATAAGTAGGTGCTCATTACGTTACTATTACGTAGTTGCACTAGGTACTTATTACTTCTATAGGCGTAATTTCTAGTAGTTTACTGTCGAAGAGACCTACATAATTACACATTATTAGTGTAAGGGTCATTTCGCGAATCTCGGAAAAAAACTATTTCTAGTTGATAATAGCACATTATGATATAAGTGCGGTAAGTTGAAAATTACAGTCGAAGCGATATTGCTAGCCCGAGCCGTAGACGAGGGCTACAAGAAAGCAGACGCTGTAATTATCAAAGCGCACGTATGTCATACGACGTTTTATAACATATTTGCGAGGAAATAAATAAAACTCGGACTTTTTTAAACGAATAAATCTTTTATCACTTGTTAAAGCAGTTATAAAAATTTGAACAATTTGTAAAATTGCTTAGTTATTATTATTAGTTACAATTTCACCAGTCTCTCTCTCACTCTCTTGACTGAAAGTAGGAGAAACGGGACCACAAAGTTCTGCAGTCGACAACTTTCGACTTGAGCGTCTTTTTAGAAATGCCAGCAAGTTGGAGTATGACTTGATATCAATACCATGTTTTGTTTTCACAGTGCTTTTTAGCATTGAATAGTAGCACCACAATGAGCTTGACTTATATTTTTGAGAAAGTTCCATGAAACAGGCTAAAAACATCTATCAGAACAGTATCTATCGGTCGATTTAGCTTTTTTCGCTGCCTCTATGACTTCTGGCGGTGTCGAATTAATAAATTCATCACTACTTGACGACATTTTTCAAATAAAAAAAAATACAGCGAAAAGAAAAAGCGCGCGGAATACAAATAAATTTTTACTTGTTCACAAATAAGCGATGGGCGCGCATCATTGCTTTTTTTTTAAGGCAAAGGCATAAAATAAGCCAGTATTACTAATAAAGTAAATTAATATTTTTGTGTTTTTGTTACAGATAAATGGTTGTAATTTATTGTCAAAATTCATTAAATTAAAGAATTAAATGTTTATTCATTATATTTTATCTCCCAAAGTTAATGTTATTCATAAAATATTGACCACTTTTCTGACATAAAAACTATTTGCTAAGATTTTAAGACGGAGCATCTTGATAAACCGTGCATTTTACCTTATTAATAAAAACTCGTGCGTTTTACATAACAATAACGCACTAGTACATAATGAGATACAATATGATATGAAATTGGTGAAATAAGAGACCCTTTACGAGCAAATATGTTATAAAAAATTATGTCTCATTTTTCTGTTACTTCTTTTGTTTAAGCGAGGTTTAAACATAATTTAACGTAAGGTGACACAGTTACGAACTTGTATTCCAAAAACTAATTTTGTAATTTAATTAAAACTGATTATAACCATCTAAAGAAAATATATGTGCACAAAACTTTTAAAATAAATATTTCAATAATTAAGAGCGCCAAACCCGATTTTTTAAACGTTTAGTAATCTGTATTTTAGCATTAACAACATACTTAATAAATAGCGTTTATAATTCAGAACAAAATAATAGTCAAAACTAAATTTCAAAAGTTTGGAACCGAAATTCGTCAAAACCATCGCGCTAACGTCATATTTACTATCTTGAAAGATCTACGCGATGTATCTTACTGTCGCCGCGCTATGTTAATGGGAATGATGAATTAAGAGTTTCAAAATTTCGTATTAATAGCAATTTGTTCTATTTTACTTAAAATGCTGTAATTGTTTCATGCTTTAACGTAACCGAAATACCAGCTGGAAGTTGAATGGGTTTTTTTATGCGTTATCTTTATTTTAATTTGCTTAAAATATTAAATTATCCGTGCTTGTCTGGATTACAAGTATTATAATAGCTTTGCTTTTCTTGTCAGCATTTCGTAAGTGGTGAATCGAGATTATGCGCCAGTGCATCAAAAAAGGCGATTGGCGATAGGCGATTCCTGACACTTCCTTTGCATAATTAACAACAAAGTCGCACTTTTTGCTAAAAGTGGACATCAATCCGAATCATGGCTTGGATAGGATATGATGGTCTCTAACCACCCTTTGGGGGATAATGGTCGTGGGTTTATGCATACATACACTATACATATTTTAACTTTAAAAATACATCATACAATATAATATTTTATTTTAGATTCAAAAATGAAACTTCAATACTACATATTGAAACTAATAGATAATGTGAAAAAAGACTGCTGAAAAACACCCACATTCCACAAGCGGGAATCGCACCCATGACATGCCGAGTCTGGTGCACTACCACACTATTTGCATAAAATTATATGTATATGTAATCATAAATATAGCTTGCCTAATTCTTAACTGATCTTTAAATATTTGTAATAATAATGAGATCGTTGTTGATGACGTAGTTGTCGACATTGAATAGGGCTCCTTTGGCTTACAGAGTAAGAAGAGATTAATTTGGGCGAGTTGGATTGAGCCACGATAGCATAGTTAAATTAAAGACCGAGATTGTGTTTGTTACGAGATTTGTTGAATTTTAATTTTTGTGTTATTAAACTTTACAAATTTATAAGTATTTTTATTTACAAGTTAGCAACTACTTATATCACAGAATACCTAACTTATATATGATAAAATACATAGGTATTTATAGTTTTTGCCGTAAAAGCTCGTCATAATCAAGCATTTCTAATCATTACCATCCTCAAAAAATCATTGCCATTAGCCTAACGTCATTACCACTTCTCTTATTATTTTTGAGATCAAATATTATCTACCTAATTTCTTGATTAAATAAGAGTGCCTTTGTTTAGCAGATCTTACATATTAGTACTTCTTTCGATTTTTGAAACTTTGCACGCATTTCAGATTCATTTAAAAGAAGGCTTCAAAATAAATCAGATAAAATCCAAAACGCGAATCCTTAAAAGAAATAGCTTAGTTTAAAAGAAAAAAGGTAAATTATGATGACATTTTTATAAATTCACGTAACAGTTAGGTACCTACGTGTATCTGCGACAACATCGAAGGCGACAACAGAATATCTTCAATAGATAATATGTAGACTTCTCAAAACTGTAGCGCGAGCACAGAATAGAAGTAAAAGAACAGAAGTAGCACTCATTTGTATCATTAAAAAATAACGTAGGGTACCTACCTAACAACTACCTAACAAACATGATCATGAGAGTTGATGATAATTTCGTCGAGGTGTGTCGAATGTCATTCCAAACATTCGGTTGTCTGATTCGATAGCCACCAGTCTGCTCCGTTGCCGAGACTCGGCGCCGCCACAGCCTTGCTCCATTGCAATCCAAATCCACGCGTTTGCTCTATTCAAATAATTTGCCACAAAAACTCCCAAGAAAATGAAAGTAGATAAGTGTTTATAGTAAAGAATTAAGAAAACGAAAATAAGTTTTCTATCTAACCCTCACGGTTAAATATTACTCTATAAATACGTGTGCTCAAGATCCATCAATCTAAGAGTGGTGGCCCTAACTGGATAAATAACTGCGGGTCGTACCTAGCTGTAGTTGCTTATGCTTAACGCGGTAGGTGCAAATGCCTTTTTTTGTCGCATAATTACAAATCACACCAATGTTACAATCCTTACAGCAGCACACGCACATACGCATTATTACAAATATGTTTATGTTACTACTTCTTAAAACAGTATAAAATTCTTACAAGAGCACGTACTTGCTTGGAGGTGGTGAAGCCGAATTTTACCAGCAGAGGGTAGAGGCCATAAAGCGGGCCGATAACCCTACGAGGAGCTCAGAAGGGTTTGGTATATGGTCCTGGCCGAGGAAGAGCAAATGGGCCGATGATTTGCAATCGTCCACCTACGGCTCTCGGTTGTGCCAGGCCATCAAGCCGGAATTGGGGGAAATGGGTAAAACGGTGACATGGGGCCATCATCCCGATAGGTAAAGGTGCCGCCCAGGACAGGGAGCCGCCTCCCTGTCCTGGGCGGGTAGCAAGCTTCCCCAGTGTCGCTGGAATCCGTAATATAGATTTCTCTTTGTATAAAAAAATAGCCGGCCGTAAGCACGCAGCAGGCACGAATGGTGTGCGGTATCGAGTCCAAAAGGATACGATACCAAGAGCTCACTATTAAAAATAAATACTTTTTGTAATTTTTTTGGAAGTTACACAAATCATAATTTGGTATTGGTAATAATAGATCGGTATACAGATGTAATTCGACATCGAAACAAGATTTTTAAAGCCTGTGCTTTAAAAAACTTAGAAAAATAGCCTCGAGTCACCGGGGAGTCCGTACTCCCCGGTGACTCGAGGCTATTTTTCCTATTACTCCGTAATCGTATATCTAAACAACAAATAAGTAAAGTAAGTAACTTAAATCCTCACGTGTTAGTGTTTTTCTCTTGTCAAAGAAAGTTTCACGTTAGTACAGTTTTAGGGAAATAACTTGACCACGACTTAAGGCAGCGCAGTCATATCAAATAACGAATCATTTTCTGCGTAAGCGTGCCTCTATAGGTAGGTAGCTTATAAATGACAAATTATTTGTCACTAACGGTAACTGTTGCTTACTAGGTTTGACAGATATTATCAGATTATTATGTTGCTTAAAATCTGCGTGTGGCCGTATCACCCGAATACAAAGGCGTTGCGCTGAATGTAAGGATTGTAATTGTAATACTGTGCTCTTCTAGTATTCATTAAGTATTGAGTAGAAAGAGGAGTATTATAGAAGAAGACAGTAATATCTTCTTCTGTAATACTTCTGGGGGGCTAACCACGAGCTCTTAAATCAGTATTATTGCAGTTGTGAAAACGAGACGCGTGTAGCGGCGAATATACTCGCGTCTCTTTTCCACAACTGCAATAATATTGCTTTAAGAGCTCATAGTCAGGGGGCTGATCATACGCGAACTGGTTCGATTTTCACACTAGCTATCCAGACTCGATCAAACTCGGGAGAAGGGCAGAGAGCGTATCTACTTGGAAGAAAGTGAACTCGAAAAAAACATGAGAGAAGCTACCTCGGAAGATAGAGTCGCGGAGAAAAAGAGAGAGAGCGCGCACGGACATAGTAGGACTTTTATTCTTGAGGTAGGCTTTTGTTTACCTGCTAATAGAAGAAATGAACTGTTAACAAACTCCCATGTAACACAAACTCCAGCCAGTGGCTGTGAGAAGGGCTGAGGCCTATTGTGTGTGCTGTACCTAATTGAAGCGGTGCCCGCTAGTTCCCTGTTTTAATCTAAAAACTGGCTGCGAACTTACGGTCGCGTGAGTTTGATTTCTAACGTAGGAAATGTTTGAGTAATGATGCCTTTAAAAACACGTAATTGTACCTGAGCGATGGATGTTTGTTTAATATATTTACATGTTTATCCGTTATCTAGAAGCGTTTTACGAGTAGTCCAAGCTCCGATTAGTTTAGGCATAGATAATTGGTTGGATTCGTTATTTTTTTTTTATTATACGAACGAAACGAATAGCATAATGATAGCATAAATACTTTTTTAAGAAATGTGATTTGGTTCTATTTACAATACCTATCGTATTGTAAACAGAACCAAATCATATTTCTGTAAACCATTCTAAGAACCACTTGTGAAAAAACTAACTTAAATAGATAGTTAATAAGTTGCATATTTTAAGCTTTACATAATAGGTAATCAGGCTATTTAATTAACATTGATAATATGTAATATACCTAGTACTTAAGTCTGATAATATGTAAACCTACTTAAGTCTAGTGAGACAAACTATACTAATTTGTGATAATACCTTATCCCAAATTATTTAATATTTGTTTAGTTCTTTTTTTTTATTATAATAATAATTGATAGGTATAATTTTCTCTGACTAACAGTCACAACCACTACTAAATATCGAGGCCCTACTTGTACAGCCCCTTTTCTGAAATATTTAAGCGTGCCTTCTTTTGACTTCTTTAAGAAAAATACAAAATTTTATTTTCATAATGAGAAGATAAACCTATGATGATTTTTCGGATTATTTTCATTCAATAAATAACATAACTTTTTCATACAAACTTAACAAACCTTAAGATAAGGTAAATTATCAGTAAGTTCAGAAAATAATAATAATAACTTACTAACAGGTAATTAATTGAATTTAATTAATCATAGAGTAACTCACAAAATATGTTAAGCAAATACTATTAGTATTAATAATTTTATTAACACCTATTACATTAATTTAATTGACTATAAGTATATGAAAATAGCCTATTTTCTTTTACAAATAACCTGAACCAAATGTTTATTGCAATTAGATGTTTATTATTATTAATTATGACCTTAAATAATTAATAATAACAGCATCTTATAGTGAATGTAAAGCTCTTGCAGCAAATTAATGACATTACACCTGTAAAATTACTAAAAATTACCTATAGTAATGAATTCGGGCAGCATTTTTCAAAGAATTGGTAATGTTGATTGTCTAGGATTAGGAGCCAGTACAAAAAAAAAACCAATGTGTACAACTTGTGAAATGAAGGTTGGAGAAGAGAATTTGAGTAACAATCTCTGGAGATTCTCACCCTGGGGTGAGAACAAGCCATTGCCCACAGCGCTGGCTCAACTCGGATAAGTACTTACAACTGCATCTTATGACCATTATAAAAAGATAAAATATTTTTTGTATTTGAATACTTTACGAATTAAGTCTTTGTCTTTTGTCTTTTTAATAATTTGAAATATATTATCATTCTTTGCCTAAGAAGAACTGACCTATTTAACCTGAGGCAAGTACAAATTTTGTGAACGGCATTATACTTTTTTACATTATTGAACATAATAGTTGTAGAACTAACATTAATATGCTGTAATATATATATATAATATAAAAACCATACATATAATATTTAAAATATCTATATTATAATAAGAGCTGTTGTTTTTTTTTAAATAAGTACCTATGTTGATTAATAAAGGTCTACCTATAACTAGTTTAGTTTCTAATTGTCATGATTTACATATTGAACAGTTTACCAGGAACTTATTTCAATGTGAATTTCTTAACAAACATTTAATTATCATAATGAAATTAAAGTTGCCCAAAAACTTTACAGCGGTTAGATATTTATTGTACAATATAACCAAATCAGAGGTAGGTAATACTTATAATCATGTTTTCTACCTAGCTACAACTACATATAATTAAAGTGATTACATATATCTACTAAATAATAATATCTACTAAAATAATCCTAAGGTTTGTTATAAAAACAATGAGTACTAAGGTAAAAAAAACAAAGACAGCACCTAACCAAATTAACTAATCTGATTGATGCAAATGTAGGCACACCTACTTTTATCATGTCATTTACCATTAACTATGTGCAAAATATGTATTTATAACAAAAACAAAACAGCTCAATATTTTAGAACATCAATAGCAGACAAATTAACAACACAAGGCTAATACAAACAACCAAAACTCAACAAAAGCAACACAAAATGTATGTTATCAAACAAATAGCTAGGTAGGTAAGAAGATTTTTCTGATAACTCACATACACGGCTATTTAAATTAGGCTTATTTATAATGCTTGTAATTAGAAAAGTAAATATTGGTTGCAAAGTGAGCATGGTCTATGGTACGCGCACTGACTGACGAAGGAAAGAGTAGGTAAGTAAAACAAGTGAAATTCAACTAGACATTCACTTCGCCGTAAAGTTAGCACATCGGTGTTTTCTATAACTAACCATAAATGAGATCGTCTGTCGATAACTAGTCGGGCCAGCCAGCATACTGCACAATACGCGAGGCTGAGAATAGCGAAATATTCACAGCACAACATACAGTAAACAATTTGATTGCCTAACACAAGTCTAACACGTCGTCGTCGGACGCGGTGCGCGTATCATTAAAATAAAACATAATTATGAATGAACAGCACATGCAAACCACTACTCAGGCTTAGTTCGATAGCGTAAGGATCTAAAGGCAATGTTTACCAGCGTGTCCTGATCTCCCAACTCCCTGTAGTAGGACTCGCTACTATTTCGTCTGCTCCCAATACACATCGCTCTTCTGAAGAGGCCGGTTAAAATTGACCAAAACTCACATTGTTGCATAGTTCTTAATTTATTTGTATCCGGCGTAAAATTTAAAATTTAGCATAAGCCGCTGTACAACAGATTTATCTTAATCTCGAGCCTCAGCCGCTCAGGCCAAAACTGGAAAAAAGTCTGTAAGTAACTCTTCACATTTTGGTTCGCGTATTACATCGGTTCCGCAAAGTGTATCAGCGCGATTCATCAAGTCTCATGTTTACATCGATTCGATTATTATAGTAGGAATTTATTGCAACAGCATTAACACCACGCGATAAGCGAGCGGATACCGATAGCTGTCTGAGAGGCGACTACCGTACTGAGTAACGAGTACTACTAGCAGCAAGACGGCACGCAGCCATCCGACGGACGGCTAACTCTCTCTACTAGGCGCTTGCTCGCTCGCTACTCAACTACGGGCTCACGCTCTACAGGCATAACAACGTAACAAGAAAACAATAAAATATTATTATTTACTATTTTTTTACATTCTACTTTTGGCTTAAGTTATGGCCTATGATCAACGATAACAGAAAAAGAAAATTGCAAATACTTACTTAAATGTATTATGTATTTACGTGCCATAAACCTGAGGTACCTAAATAAAAATACATAAAAATATATAATTATTGTCAATGAACATACCTATGTACTGCTTTGTCCTAAGAAACCACATTTTCCTACTAAAAAAAAGACAAATTAAATCAAACCAAAACATTTAATCAGTTTCACTTAATAAATATAATTATTATAATAAACCCAAAAAACAATTTACAAAAACATATTACCACAGACGAAAGACATTAAATTACCTACGAAATAACAACTATTTATCCTGATTTTGATAGAACATTTTATTGTTTGAATTACACAGCAGTTTAGTTTAGTTGAATTAATTAAGTCTGAACAATTTAGAATGTAGGTATTCTGTACGAAGGTAGATGCACAAAATAACTTTTAGTATGTCGTAGACCTGTAATACCTATTCCTACCTAGATTCTTATTTTTTACATCCCAGATTTATACAAACTTTGAAATTTCATTTACTTCCTTATGATTGGGCTTAGACGCGTAGACATGTACTACATTACTTTTTAATTCTAGTGTTGCTATTCTATAAATTTCGTTTACCCTATCACCTGTCAATATAAATGCAAAAAGTTAAATTAAGTTTAAATAATTCTCTAAGATTTGGCTGCTGACTATATTTTTATTATTTTATCGAATCTTATCTTATCTTTGTAACATCAAGTGTAACCATTCACACTGATGTTACAATATTAATGTGAAAGTAAAGTAAAGTAATCTTAGTTTACTCGATGTTGGCTTTATTCAGGTAGTTACTATACACATACTTTATCACTATGGCAGAATAGGCTCAGTCAGGAGTAGTTTTATATGTAGATAGATAGCCAAGAAAATTAAGATTCACGGCTATAGTTTTGTTTTATTATAGGATTTGTGTATTATAATGTTATGTCTTGTAATATGTTTCATCTATCAATATTATAACAAATTAATAAGACAAACAAGAATCTTTAACACGTATTCGATGTGGAATGTCGTCAGCAATGTACACAGGAATGATCCAATGATCGAAAATATTAAATTTCTTTATGCTGAACCATAATTTCCGGACACATTCTAACAAAACCATGTTAAAAAATCTTATCTATCTAGAATGCAATTTAAAGAAAAACTTATTTCTCCAGAGGTGCAATATTCTAAACACTATAATTGACGATCTATTGGGCACTATAATATTTTATTTAGTTCGATTTCTCAAAAGTATTTTTCTCTCTCACTTTACCCAGATATTGATGTAGGTTTATGTATGCTGGCAACTCATAAAAGTCTGTCCTTGCTGGAGCGCGCGCAGCAGCGTGAAGCATGGATTAAAACTGTCAAATTCATTGTATTTGTTTGGTTTAGCATCGAGAACATACCTTCCTTTTCAGTATGGTAATGTTTAGTGTTGTGCATAAAACAATAATTGTGTTGTGTGTGATTTGTTTAAAGGAATTAATAATTTGGATTGTCTAAGATAAATAATAATGTGAATTTGTGATAAAACGTCGGGCAGTAATAAATACTTTACAAATTACTAAGATATAGGTTATGATTACCTACTAACAATCTAGGTACATTTTGTCTTTTTATAATAATTTTTAGTGGGCAGATTTTATGATTCGTCATTATACAAACGGCAGTAGCATCGTCTATAGGTAAACGCTTGATAGTTTGTAGAATGCCGAAGGCAAATTCATGACATTTTCAATCGTATTCATATGGCCAATAGTATTCTTTCTTTTGTGCCAATATTTGGGTAACCATAGTGAAGCTACATATAAAATAGCTGTCATATAGTTTTTGTTCCTCAGAATAATAACGGCTTTAGTTAGTGTTCTGAAAATTGTTCTGAGGTCATAAATACGATATTTATTTTTTAAATATATGATGTTGATGAATGATAATAGAAATGACAAGTGAGAAATGATATATCCCCCAAACCCTTGAGAGTCTCAGTAAAGGTTTGGGGATTTATTAAGACCTCTCGCGGATTTTCTGAGAGAATTTAAAAGTGACGTTGCACTGTATCTACTACCTTGAAATATAAATTAGTAGGTAAAGTTTGGCTCCTAAAAGTAGATACTGGAACTATTTGCAAACTTTTTACATGGCAACCAAAATACGATTGTTGACAGTCCAAGATGGCGTTGGTGCTGGCGTTTGGTTGTATAGTTGCAGATGGTTTTGTTGGTGTTCATTTAGCATTTTACAAGTTGAATAATAAATAAAACGGTCAAAAGTTGAGTGCGTGAGAAATTGTTTTACATGATCAGCAAATTGAAAGGAAAACAACAGCAAAAAGTCGTCATATTAAAACAAAGATACGTTTGTCTAAATGTTGTGTCCTAACGTAACCGACAATTATTATTTTGATACTTTGGTTGAAATCTGATTGATGAATATTTTTGATCTTGTCATTTAATAGGTATGGAATATAAATAAAAAAAAAGAGATAAAATAAACAAAAACGCTTAAAAAGTTTTATAATTAGTCTAGAAACAATTCTATTGGATAATCTGATGGATGGATATTGATGATTGAATGATGGATGATGGTTCTGATTTTCTCATAGCAGTCTGGGATTTTGATTTTGATTACAGTAAAAATAACAATACGATTACTTACGGAATGTTGTTGTTTTTATTCTGTAAAAAATATAAATTATTAAATTCCAGTTTTCATACCGTAATGTTGTTGCCGTTGTAGTTAAAAAAAATTGTAACCCTTTCCCAGTGTCTACTTACGTTAGTTACGTCTAAGAACTTTTCCGTCATGGCAAAGACAGATTTTACTTGACAGTTGTACAAAGTGAATTGTAATAAATTATGTTTGTAATATCCTTATTAATTTAATTAAAAAGACAATACTAAATTTTCCTTTTATTCAAATGTACTGACGCCTGCACACAATCAACCAATCCAAAAATTTCTTCAAATCATTTCAACCAACACATTAAAACATAAAGTTCAAAGCCTCTTGAGGAAATCTGTCAATTTGTGGTACTATAGCGTTGTGTTATCAAATTTGTGGTATTTCGTCTGCAAAGATGAATCTGCATAGCCATCGGTTGCAATAACCTTTGGATAGATGGCACTGTGCCGCAATAAGCACCATATTATATTAACTTTATGATAAGCACTCAAAAAATTAAAAAGCAGTGACAAAATTCAGCGGTTACGTCAGCCTTCCCGGTAATATAGCGGTCAGTGCAGCCGCCCGGATTGCAGAAGACCCAGGTTCGATTCCTGGCTGGGTCGGGTGGGCGTTTAAATTTTTCACTGTTTTGTACCCAGGTTGGTGGTAGACTCCGCGGGTTAAAGAACACATAGCCGATGTCAAGCATAGCCGCGAAAATAAGTCTGCAGTATGCGAACTTTCCCTAGAGGGGCCCAACTATTACATCAGATTTGATAAACCACAAATGCTCGCTAGAGAACAACGATTCATCTCTAGGATGATACGCGACGCTGTTGAAATTAAAAAATATCCTACTTTTAATAGAGAAGATAGTTGGAGTCTACCACCAGCCTGGGACCCCATCATACAAAATATTAAATCCCAGCCCCAACACCATACTGCCAGACCAAAAGATACTGTAAGCTCTTTTTGCGTAAAACGGAACGTACCTGATTAAATTTGAATGAAGGTATACAAGCTACTAACTAATTATGAGATGACCAACACCTCAGTCTTCCTGTGACCATGGATCCTGCAAAGAGTTCGAAACGTCAGGATAAACATTAATTAAAAATAATGTGAAAAGTAAAATAAACGCAAGTAGATCCGTAAAAGTTGTTTCATTTACATGTGTAGTGTTCGCGGAAACTTTAAAAAACCAAATAAAAGCATTTCATTTCAATTCTGAAGAGCTCGATGGTGGCGTGGCGATGAGTGATCAAAACTTATCGTCTCGAGCTCCACAGTGCTTCAGAAGGCACGTAAAGCCGTTGGTCCCGGCTGCATTAGCAATCGGTAACAACCACCAATCCGCACCGGGCCCGCGTGGTGGTTTATGGCCGATTCTCCCTATCTATCTATAGGGAAGGCTCGTGCCCCAGCAGTAGCGACATAAAAAAAAGATGGTAATGTGATTTCAATTCATATTATTTAAAAAAATGACTCTCCTTATTCATCCATAAGAAAGGCTCCTGCGTGCTTCAGCAGTGGCATATAAAATGAGATGACGATGTATTTTAAGATATGAAAGCTGTCATCTTAGAGATTTTTTCAAAATGATTGCAATATTGCATGCAGGTGATGTCAGTCAAAGGTGAAGGTTCATAATTTATGTCCTTGTTTATGCTGAGCTATCTATGTTAGCTAGGTATCAATAAACATCAGGGTTTATTGATACCTCATCATCATCAACTGTGAGTTTTGTTTATTATCCGTATTCATTCGATTACGTTTACGAAAACGCAAATTAGTAGGTATGGCATTGAAGCAGCGCCTCCTGGCGACATACGAGAAGAGTTAAAATATTACCATTCTCGTTTTCGTTAACGTTAACGATTGGCCAATGAAACTCGCACTTGGCACCCTGGTAAAAACCTTGGGCCATTTAAAACTCTAGTCTGATTACTTTTGATAAAACGGTTGTTTTATTGATGTCTAGTTTTCTGTATTTTCTTGTTACCTATTAGAATACAGTTTTCATTTGATTGGGTAATAGGTACCTACTTTATCAGATGGTTAAGCGTTTTAGCTGAGGATTAAAAATTCAGTCTTAGATAAATATGTTATTGCTATTTTTTTTAAACTGCGTAGTACAGCAGCGATATGGCAATAATAGTGACAATCATTGAATGCCTATTATCTACCTATTATCTGTATTTATAAGAATGCCTATTATTATCTATGAATACCTACCTATACCCATGAAGCTGTAGATTTCAGCTTCATGCCTATACCTATTTTTCCATAGACAAATCAGAATATTTGCATTATCTTAAAGTAATGGCAATTTCCTTGCCATCACTGATTCACACATCAAATTGAAATGATTATGATATTTAAAAATATATATATTTAAAAGCCTTTTGTTAATCCTGTTTAAATGTAAAGGTAAACGTTAAATCACGCGTTAAATATTTATATTGTAAGAGCAAACAAATTATACAAAGCGCCACCTGTTAAAGTTTGATGTTTGCTTCCCGATTGGCTTTTGGTTTCTGTACAGAAACATAGATGGCGTTAAATGTACTATACAGAAGTGTGATCGTAGCTTCCAACAAACCATCACGTTCCCCGATCCGATCCGAACCCTTCGGAGAATCTAGTAGGGCACGGGGACGCGCACTAGTGCGCGATGCCGTTCCCTCTAGAAAACCTCCAAAGGTGATTCGTTTCACACGGCTTGAGGGACCCTTTACGTTCCTCGCCGCCCCCAAAAAAGCCCGGTGAAGCTGAAAATGCCGTCTGAGGCAATCAGCAAACTCTCTCAAAAAAAAAAAAAAACGTAACTGCAACTTCTGTTTTTCGCTAGTAAGTTCCTACAATACTTTTATGATATTTTATTTTGATAGGTTGATATCATATCAAAACGTGCATCACTTATAATTGTAGGAGCTTGTGACCACTGGCTAAACCTCTTATAAATTATGGGGTAAAGGCAACGACTGAGTTGGAATTAAAATAATTACTAGGTTTCTCATGTTTTCATGTTTCATTTTGTCATTAGAGTGCTTTATTTTAATTGTGCTCCGCACATTTGGCTGGATTTAGGCCAATGTCTCGATTATCCTAATTTAATACGTCCACAGGTGTGTCGTGTGGCCTCAGTGGCCTGAATTGGAAAATTCCCAAAATCATGCTACTGACACACTATTGAGACGTTATTAATTTAGCATACTAGTAACCCAGGCAGGCCATCCAACTCTTTTCAAGGCTCAGTAATTTCAAAGTGTCATTTTTTATTTCAAGATAACCGGTCGGTGATATTTAGAAATCGCTCTCTTAGTGGACTACCATCTTCTTCTATGTGGGAATACTATTATTGACTACATTGATTAATTAATAAATTAGACAATGAATAAACAAATTCGTTGTTTTATTTTTATTACAATTACACAACAAAAAGAATTTAAAAAAATGCATAACACCAGCCGACAGTCGACACTCTACAATTACAACAGTGTGGTTAATAACAATACAATATAACTGGATTAACAAAATTATAATTATTACAGACAATAGATAAATAATAAACATACTTTTGTCACAGATTGCTATGGTTTTGAAGACAACTTTTTAAATTAAATTAAATTTCAATCATGTAGTACAAAAACGAAAATTGTACACCTATTTAAATGGTACAAAAGACTTCAAAATTTGTTGTTTGATTTTATGAGTAAATTAGTATCTACTTTGACTTAAGATTTTAGTTAGGTTTGCAATTTGTTCTAGGCTGATTTTTCATCGTCACATAAAACTCATTATATGTATAGGTCAGGCATATAAAACGGTTATACAGAAGATACAAATTTGCTGACCTTTCCGGTATTTCCTTGAATCCTTGAGATCCTAATCAGCTATCAAAAGGTGTAGCTTTAATATCTTTTGCAATAAATTCTGTAGTTCACAAGAAAATTGGTGTTTTAGTTATAAGAAACTTTCATCTTGTACCTACATATAGGTGAAAGTTGTAGCCGTACGCAATTTTCCTAGGGCTCCCTCAAAGGTCTCTACAGAAAGAGTACAAAGTTTAAATAAGTTTTGTTTGATGATTTTAAAATCAGCCCTAATTTATTAATAAATAAGTTAAAAAAACATTGTTATCGGCTTACATACTTCTTTAGTTTGATACAAAGAAAAAATATATCATTCGTCTTTATTAACACAAATAAATCTTATAGTAATTATTTGACGGCTTTATAAACCGAAGTGGAAAGTCTATTTTGTAAAAATGCTTACATATTTTCCATAAATTTTACATCAGATATTTTTATTATTTTTCGTTACTTTTAGATAATATTGATCAAAACGAACTTTCAATAATCGTGATCATAATTCGTGTTCACTCACTCGTAAAATAAGTAATCACCTAATTAGAATTAAGTGACTGAACTAATACCTTCGAAGTTTTGACCAGACCTTTTAAATTATACTTCACCTATAGGTACCTTAAAATCTAGGTAACGAGACCTTATATAAGTAACTGAGCGGATTTGGCACACCTAACCATCACTGCTTGCCGTCCGGTGGGTTGAAAAACTCCCAATGATGGTGGTGAATGGTCCGGCTATCACTAAGCCCAAACATAATAAGTCCAGCGATCAACACCAGAAATATGACTAAAGCCATCTGTACATCCTTTTTGTCCTCTGTACCGCTGATATATGACATAAAAGAATTGAACATATTCCTAATCGTTCGGCTGATCGAAGTCTGACATACTCGTAGGAACTGGGCACCTGCTTCGCCTATAGAGGGTTCGTGAGTTCGCACAGGAGGAGGCATGCGTCTGGGTGAGGGCCTGGGTTTGCTGTCGTCTGAACTGGATTCAGAATGGGGAGCAGCAGGTTTCCTCTTTGCACGCCGCAGTTGTGGTGGAGGAGGAGGTGGCTGATGTTGGGGATCATGGGACTCTGTAAAAGGTCGCTCACGAAATGTCCGGGGCGGGAAGAAGGTGGCTGGAGATATGTTTATATCCTGGAGGTAGGAATATAACAGAGGAGTTAAATCGGGCGGTGGGGGTCTTTGGGGAGGAGGGGTACTAGATTCGTCTACGGCAGGTCTTGGCGGAGGTGAGGGTGGTAATGCCTCTTCTGCAATAGATTGTTTTTCATCCGCTATCGGTTCTCTTGGTACTTCTGGAAGATCATCCGTTTGTGTGTGTTCTTCTCTACTAACAGGTCGCGGAAGTTCAACGGCCTCCGATGATTGAGCAGGAGCATGACTTGTTGTTATTTCAGCAAATTTTTTAACAATTTCGTCAATGACTGACTGCGAAAATTCTATTCCACTGACTGATATGTGACCTGACTTTGAGTCTAGTTCAGTTACTTGTAAAGTCATTCCTTCTATATCTGAAACTAAAATCTTACTAGCTTGAAGTTCAGAAACATTTAATCTGCCTACATCTAAGTCTCTTACCTGAAGTCGCTGTGTAACTAGATTATCTAAATGGACGTCCCTGTTGGCATCCGTTACTCTCTCTAGGGCGCGTTCTTCACTTGGAGGTGTCATAACTTTTGACCTTTGAGCTGAACTTGAAACAGCTCTTGATTTTGGAAGTGGAGGTACATCAGGTATTTGGGATTCGTCAATATCAATATGTTGTACCGTAAGTGAGGCTTCGGTAAGCATTTCATCCCTTTCATTTATTCGAGTGGGACTAGAAACACGTCTTTCCACTAATATAACAGTAGGTGATGTTCGACCTATACTTGTTTTAGCTAAGTCAGAAATTTTCGGATCTGATAGCTTTAGTGATTTTTCTGACCGAGACGTCGGACGTGAGACACGAGGGCTCTCTATCATTTTAGCAAGGGACTTACCTATAATAGACTCCTCATCAACAATATCTCTTAAGGAGCTGGACATTGAAATATCAATATTTTCATCCATACCAAGTTCATAATCAACGTCATCAGGAAGAGGATCCGTTTGAGTTGACACCTCTATTTCAACTACATCTTCAGTTGTAACTTCTTCCTCCAATTGAAAAGAGTGTGCCACATCTGGTTCGGAAACAGTTTTATATGTATGTGACAAAGATTGCTTTTCATTATTTTCTTGATATTTTTTTCTCTTAGGCCCTCTAGGCGGACGTGGTGGTGGCGGCAAGGGCCTATCTTTCATTTTGCTTAATATTTCACCAGATTTTAAATCTTTATGGACTTCTTCTATTTTTGGCTCATCAATTTCCACATACTGTGTTAAATCTCCACTAATAGATCGTTTCGTAAAACTATCAAGTGTCATAAGGCTCGTTGATGACTTCTTTCTAGGAGGACGATCTGGAATATTTTTATTCGATCCTACTGTGTAATACTTACGATCCGAGCTACTACTTTTGCGACGCCTTACGGGAGGGGTTTTGCTTAAAGACCGTCTTGTGGGTTTACTTGGAGTGAAAGGTCCTTTATCTACCGTCGCGTAGCCTGGACTCTCGTGTCGAAGTTCCCGTTCAAGTTCCATTTCTTCAGTTTGTGGGATGTGCGTATCGAGTGTAAGGGATTCTGCACCATGAGAAGTCCTGTCATCATCACAGAAAGAGGTACCCCTGGAGCTCCTTGAACGGTTACGTCTCGGAGGGACAGGGCTTTGCCTTGTTGCAGTTTTGTCCACGTGGGGCACATTGTATTCGTGTTCGGTGCGGTAAACAATTATCTGGAAAATATAAATAGTGAAATTTACTGTTGTAAATAAATAAGTAATACATAATAATAATAATAAAACATTTATTTCAGACGACAACAGTTCATAGTGTTATTAACAATGATCTTAAGGCTACATAGCCTTAAGATCATTTTTTTTGTAATACTAACATAGTATTACAAAAAAAATTACATAGTGAGCGCAAAAATTTATGACCAAACCTATATGTTTTAAAGCGGTAGTTATTTAATAAAAAATTGCGAATGGTAATGTAAACCACTACTAAATCATGTTTATGGAAATATTTTCACTTTACTTCTTTGTTGATATTAATAAGGATATTTTGAAATTTTATAAATTAGTATAGATGATCTAAGTGAAAGTATTTCCATAAACATGATTTAACTATTAAGAAAAGCATTAGTCGGTAGCTTTAGTCAACAGAGTTTGAGAGATATAATATATGGTTGTTAAGAAAATTGTACTCAATAGTGTCAATCATGAGAACAGCAGTAGGGCTCAATTGCCTCCCATTAGGATTCATCTGTAGATGAATTTGTCTATTGTTTTTATTGTTGCAATAATTAGTTGCTTTGTATTTAACTGAATCAACAGATCTATTACGGACAATAGCTTCACGAAATGTAGGTGTATGTCAGTAGTGGATTGTAAAAATAAGAGTACCTAGTTCTTCTTCATGAATATAAGAATTAAGTTTTACAAAAACAGAGTTTAACAAATATTGCAAAAGATTACAAGAAAGTAAATCTTTACCGAAATCAGCTAAAAAAGGTACGTGTTAGAATACCATTCGGTACTCTTTAGTACATAAATAATTATTTTACATACATACATACTCTCAGACACACACATAGACAGCAAAATCACCAAATTTAAATTTACTCGCCATAGGTGGCCCGACGCCACATTTAGCATAAACAAAATAGGGTTCCGATGTGGAATAAATAACATCAGTGATGGGTTGCAGCCGATCCTGAAACCCTTGTTCCTTAGTCGCAGTTGATACATTCTTTTCGCGTCCCAGACCAGCGTGATATACATTGAGACGAAAATAAGTTTACATATTTAGTATTAATAATTCAACCGACACTGTAGTCGACCTTGGCTCCTCATAATATTTTATGTAAGCAAAAATCGTTTCAACTCGTGATCTAATTTGGTATTAACTAGGTCAAAAGTCGTCAAAAGTGAATCTACAGTAATAATGTGAGTTCCTTCTAAAAGTATACAAAGTCTCTGGCCTTCAGCCAACATTCATTATTTGAAACGAAATCGGGACGCAGAAGCGATGCGATCAAATGTATAAATTATTTTAAATTGTTATTCTGCATTCAAAATTCTATATCAAAAACAAAAATAGAATAACACTTGAAAAAAATGGGAGCAAAGCCATTCAGCAGTATGAAACGTCGTTTTGTTTGCGATGGATCATAAGTTTGAATCCCACCTGAGGTCTTACCTACTGCCTCGTTCCTTGGCTGTTTTATTTAATTTTAAATGTATCTAATAATTAAATATGTCTATATTTTTAACAATGTTAATAGAATAATCATAACCCATTAGTTTAATTAAAGTGTAGACTTATTTATTTACTTATCGATTTTTTATAGAAATTATAAATCTGTCGCGATGAACTAAATTGATTTTATTTATTTTGATATAGAGTCTAGACTGTTGATGTTACCCAAGGAAAGCTGTTTGTAGTATTATGTAGTTACCTATTAAACGAAAAAGTCTGTGTAATAATCAATGATCGGAATAGGTAGAGCTATTTTGGTTCATTGACCGTAAACCTTGATGTTAATATGGACATTCCGCGAGATTCTTACTGAAACTTTTTTTATAAACATGATAAAAGAAGGCTTGTCTTACGTATTGGCAGTGGGCGCCACGACGTCGTTGTCAAACTTACATTAGCGACGCGGTGCCAATTTCCATTGCGCACACGCGCGATGTTGCCGCACGATTTTGCCGCGCAACACGGCTTTTGGAAACAAAAAAATACAATACCGGGCTCCGCCGCTAGAAGAACACACTTGTTTTTGTCTCTTTCTACAGCATTAAAATTGTTTATCGACAATATTTCGGGAATGTCCATATTAATACAACGTATCGCAAGTACATAAAATTGCTCTACCTATTCCGATCATTGGTAATAATTAAGAGTTATTTTTTTATAAGTAATAAATTTTTTTATAAGTAATTAAGCTGTTTGCCCGCGACTTCGTCCACGTGAATTTCGTATTATTTCGTACAAAAATAAATACTACGTTTCCCAAATAAAAAAATAGAATCATTATAGAAAATGTTTCTTTTGCATACATTCCGCATAATATCGCGTTTGCGAAAACACGGCAGTTATGTGGGACTTTCACTCTCCCAAGATGGTTCGGGAGATGCCCAGTTATGGCTTTTCTTTACCACCCTGGCCAGCGAAAGATCGCAGTCAATCACCGCCTTTAGGGTGTGGCGTTGCCGTTCCCAAGTCATGCACTCTTGCAGGCAATACTGAGCAGTATCTGTGGCAGTATCTTCCGGTATAATGGTGGCACAATGAGCTTGCCCTTCTCTAAGCGATCTAATGCAGGTACTTCAAAATTACGGTTAAATTGTCTCGCAAATCTTTTTTAATAGTTTTGTACCATCACCAACACATATTAATAATTAGTACTATATCTGCTATCCCACTGCTTGGCAAAGTCCTGCATCATTGTAATCAAGGCATCGCTACTACTGATAGGTATTGGCTTAATCACAAAGCTTTCGAAATGCGGGTTAGTGATCACCAACAGAACTATGCTTCCGAAAATCAGCAAAACACATTGTCGACCTGAGAACTGAACCCAAGACATCTAGATGATACTTGGCCATCGACGATATAGATAATGGAATATGTCTCGGCGTCTTTAAGATGTTCCATACCTATTAAGTATTTACTTTGCGAGCCAATCTATTGTCCAGTTTGATTTCAGCGTCATTGACAAAAGTGCTGGAGAATGGATTTTGCTTTCTCCAGGTTAGAACAGCAAACGCGTCTGCGGTTTGCTGGTCTACTGGTTAAATAACCAGACCTGGAGATCTCGGTTTCGATTTTAGGCAGGGCTTGTTTTAAGTTTGTTAGGCTAGTTACAACAATCTTATCTAAATATGTCTTCAAAACAGCAAAAAAGAATCTTATTTTATCTTATAAAATTTGCACGTATTTCTCTGTGACTTATTTTTATTTTCGCTTATATTTCCAAAACTAAGCGACCAAATTAGACGCTGTAAATAGCATATTTTATCGCCATGAAATTCCTAGTGTGATGAAACTATTTATTTTTGTAATGATTAATATATTGTTACTAATAAGTACACTTAAAAATCACCTTGAAAAATCAAATGAATTTTTAACATGAATAACGTTATTGTGGCTTAAATATAAAAGCTAAGTATATAGTGCCACTGACTTTTTTTAGATCTACTAATGAATAATTTTTTTTAGTACATTACTGTTATGTATACTCAACCGTCTGGTCAGCGCACGCTGATAAAGCAGCCAAGCCGCGCTTCTTTTTTCTGAATTCTTTTAGAAATTCTTTTCATTTTTTTTTTAATTTTAAGATTTCGAGGTGTTAACTATTGATAATATAATTATAATATATTTTTTGTGCACCTTAAATGGACCTTATTTAAAATATTGGTGAAATAAGTTTTAGAATCGAATCAGTATATAAATATAAATATTGTTTTGTCAACGTCACACAAACTTCATTTTAAAGAAACAAAACAACGATTAACTAAATAATGCTTAAGTAGTTTGTATGAATAAGGGGATTAATGTTACTGGCATCCATCTACATTATATTTATATTATTTTCAAATTTGCATTCGCAACTCTATATATAAGATAAAATTACGTTAATTATACAAGATAAAATTTGACTAGAAAAAATCAACCAGAGTCAGGAAGCTCGAGTGAGAATCGAACCTACGACCTTTGGTTAACTGGTCCAATGCAAGAACCGCTGAGCTACCGAGGCCCTATATCTATATTCTATTTTTATATCTTTAACTTTAATAAATACTGAATTTGTAAATGATGTAAATAATTATTATCTTTTGAAATTAAATATTTCTCGCCGCTATTAAAATCATAACATAATATACTATAGAGTAGTTTTTTTTTAAATTTTATATTTTTTTATTCAACAAAGTGATGAAGTACCTACCTACCTAAAGTGGTCAAAGTATAATCTTATTTTTTGTGATAAGCAAGCATTGAATCGGTTTTGAAAGTAAAAGTTTAATTTACATTTTCTAATAATGTAATAAGGCATAAATGGATCATACTATTATGGCATCACAAAAAATAACATATGACATAAAACTTAGAACGATCACAGAGTTTCAATTTGGCGGTCTTATCTTTTTTAGCGGTTACATTAAAATTTATGAATTTGAGTTATAATTTAAAATATTAGCCATGGCAGTAATTTTAAAAGATGCATTTGTTATGTAATGATTAGGTGTGCTCTTGGCGCTCTGTGTTGTTCAACAACATGGCATGCAACAACAAGCAATGAGAAGAGTAAAGTAATCTTTTTTTTGGTAAAAAGTCTACTTACATCGTCTGCACGATCTAGGGGCTCCTCCCACAGCTCTGAAACCGGCATGTCTTTGAAATCACTTAATGATGAATGTCTAAAATCTTTCTTTTCAAACTTCTTCTTCCTCCGCGGCGGCATCGGTAGTGTTTGAGACTGAACCGGCATGCTTTCTGGATATTCTAAGACGTCATCGTTTGCATACTCATGAATGGAGTGCAAGTCAGCGGTTGGAGAAAAGTCTAACACATCAAATTGGTGACGATCTTCTCTATTTACATCAGAAATGTTGTCAACGACTTGTTCTGGGTCGTGGTGATCCTCGTGTAAATCTAAGTCAACTTCACTGAACTGCATACTGACATGCACACTATCATCGATGTATTTTATTGATTCTGCTTCTTTTTTCTTTCTTTTAGCTCTGGATGGCCTTACCGGCGGAAACGTGTAATAACCATCATCTTTGTCATTCAAATCCTCACTAGAATATCTCATCGGTTCGTTATCATCAATCAAAAGGTCGGGATCAGCTTCTGGTTCATTATAATACAAGTGCTCATCGGTAATCCCAGTATTGCTCCCCATCGTTGCGAGGACATTCTTTGGGATTTTAAAAGCTTGTCGTATTTCGTCGCTCAAGTATTCTCTTACTTGAATATTTTCGCGAGAAATTCCTCTCGGTCGAACAAAAAATTCGTCATTATTTATTTCGTTTATATGAGTGTATTCTTGGTTAGATGGAGAAATGTTAGTTATAGATGCCGTATCGCGATTTGCGTTAAAAACTGATGTCTCTGGCTCTTCATCTAAATATTCGTTGGCCATTTTATCAAAATCGTATGTAGTCTCATACCGTCCTCGAATATCGGGTTCTTCTTCGTCATTTTCCTCATTATCAACATTTCCATACTCTCTTGGCTGTTCAAGTTCATCAGGAGTATAAGGCGATGGCTGTTCTTTAGTCTTCTTGACTCGTGTAAATGTGAATGTAGGCGGCGGAGTATCATCTCTGTTCAACAACGGCGATGATGAAGTTTTCTGTAATTCTGCTTTTTTCTTTCGATTAAATATCCTTGGAAACGTTTTTGCTTCAAAATCAACAGTAGCCACATTCGGAGCATCACTGCTATTTCCATCTGTTTCAGTTTCTTGTTTATTTTCCTTTTTCCTGCCTAGGCTAGGAAAACTTATTTTTGGTCTTTCGGGCATTTTGAACTTGGGTAGATCGGGCATATTGAATTTTGGCCTATCGGGTAAAGTAAACTTTTTGCGATCTCCAAAAGACAGTTTTTCAGATATATTAATTTTTTTAAACTTCGGTCGGTCTGGTAAACTGAATTTTCGCCTGTCGGGTAAAGTAAATCGGGGTCTTTCCGGAAAGGA
Source organism: Eudonia mercurella (assembly GCA_963082485.1). Classification (NCBI taxonomy): domain Eukaryota; kingdom Metazoa; phylum Arthropoda; class Insecta; order Lepidoptera; family Crambidae; genus Eudonia; species Eudonia mercurella. The sequence goes on from OY720022.1 coordinate 1,307,528, forward strand.
AATTTTTGGACGCTCAGGCATTTTAAACTTTGATCGGTCAGGAAAGTTAATTTTTGCTTTCTCAGGCATACTAAATTTGTTTGCTTTAATGTTTTGTAGCTTAGTCTTTAGTTTGCCAGCCTGTGTTTTAAGTTTACCTGTTCCCTCCCTTATGCGTTGTTGTATTTTACTATCAATGTTATCCGCATTCTTTTGCCTACTGTCTCGTTTGAGAGGCAAATTTTCTAATGCGGATGAATCAACCTGACTAGTGCTCACTTCACATTCTGTTCTTGAAACTGTAGATGGTGTGTTCACAAAAAAGCGATCTTCAATATTCTTTTGTAACGCTTCGGCACTTAAAATTTCGTCTTGTTTGTGAAATCGAAGGTTTTCTTTGTCTTCTTCAGTTTGATCTTCTTCGTCTGATGGATGTTGTAAGAATTTTCTTTCCAAAGACGTAGTACTAGACAACTCGTCTTCTGTTTTGACCAAAACCGGCTTTTCACCTACTTTGAGAGCTGTATAAATTGCATTCGGTGGTTTTTCGATGATTTCGTATTCGTGATCACTGTAAACAAACAAAAACACATTCAAAATACCCCTTAGCCATTATCTCGCAGTGCTTGAGGAGAACATAATTATAAAACATTCGCAAGTAGTATATGTACTAAAAGTATTTCGCTTTGCATTAATATTACCTACATAACATAAGATACAAATATTAATAAGTTATTAAGAATAAAAAATCTACGCAAAAAAATAATGTGTTTGAAAAAAATTAGTTATATTTAAACTACGGCACACGTTATTTCTGTCACAATTAGGCCAAGCAGCGGCGCTCGTTTTAGCTACAGCAGCCGCCGGGCGAAGCAAGCAGCGGTTTCGAATTTATCGTCGCTCGTAATTTTACAGTTATAAAATGTGAACAAAATTATCAAAAACGAAAGTCGGCGTTACTTACCTCTCATACGAAATAATATTGCTAGCCCGTGAGGTTGGTCGAGTGCCCACTGGATTGACTCTTTCCGGTAGCAGTAAATCACATTGAAAAAATTGACACCCACAACGAACATCTGGTGTGTACAATTGCACGCTGGTTTCCCTGGTCGGCCTTACAGGTTTCTCCAGAGGAGCCCCGCCTTCGGAGGTCCATCGCCGAAGTTTACTCATAACTACTAACTACCGAAAAGAATAACAAATCCGGGCATGCTAGCGACGAGTGTCTAGTAATTTATTTGATAAATTCGACATTTTTCTTAGACAGTCATAAAACGCGTTTGTGAAAGCCGGACGGTAAATGAACTAATCACCGACGTGAAAGCAGCCGCGAGCACTGATGACAATTTTAAAGAGCTTGCTCAATGTACAGGAAGCCGATTCGAATGGTGCTATATTTATCAAACAGTCAGAAGCTGGCGCGTTCGCTTTGCGCATGTTGAAACATAGTTATTATGTCATAGTTACGGCATAATAGTAGAATAAAAACATATTTACCTGCTGGGTTTAGACCATTCTTTTTCAGATACGTCGACAATATGATGATCTTGATCTCTTTTTCCAAGTGGACTTGGACTAGGCGAGGATTCTATTGGTATCGTGGTAGTTTGTTCTATAGTAACTTCTATGTCTTCATCTATAATTTCGGTTATAGTAATATTGGGGGAGTCATTTCGAGGTCTGGTCTCTTCTAACTGATTTTGAAATATTTCATCTACATTTGGTTCGTCTGCGTCCATTTCGTCATCTAATAAAACTGCCTCTTTGTTTACGTCATCTTTCTTATGTAATTTTTCCATGATATGTTCTTCTGGCTTAAGTGATGTAGCATCATCTGCCACTAAACTAGGATCAAACGAAGAAACAGATTTCTTCTCAGATATACTTTCGTTTTCTTTGTTACTATTGCTTTTGTTATCTTCCAATTTTTCTAAATCATATCTATCTACTTCTGGTGAAAAATGTAGGGATCGCTCTATTTCATGGTTTTTAGATTCTTCTATGTCTTCATAAATATGTTCCTTCTTTTTTCTTGGAGGAGGTGTATTGACGCTCATTGTTTTACTCATCTCATCAGAATCTCCTAACTTAATTGCACTAAACTTTTGTCTACGCACTGCACCAGGAGAAGATCTAAGTTGTCTGATTTCTTGACCATCTTCATTTTTCTTTCGCTTTGCTATCGGTGATTTTTCAGTTTCATTTTTTTCCAATTTTTGCAAAGTTTTATCAGCTAAATGTTTAATTTTATTTACAAGAGGGTGGCAACATTTGGTTTTTTCACGAGTCTCCGAAACACCAATGTTATACTGTTGTTCAGGAACTCTGCGCTTCAGTATGCCTTTTGGAGAAACATTTTTTGGAATTTCAACAGGCGTTGCTAAATGTATGTTTGACTGACTCTCGGGTACTTTAGCCAATAAAGCGTGGGCAGCTTGTTTAATGTTGTCCTCTTCGGAGTCAATGGAGATTTCCTTGGAAAAATTTGGTATGTGAACTCCTTCATCTTCACCTTCTTCACCATGTTTTCTGCTGCTGCCAGGCGAAGAATCAAGATTTAGAATCTTTAGAACATCCCTGTCAACAGGCGAGTGTGTCCTAGACCTTGAATATTCACGCGACATGCTTCTTCTAGGAGTTGTCTCTCTGATGATGTCTTCAGCTGTAATCTCGCCGTCAATTGGCTCTTTCAATAGATGGGTCCAAGGGTAACCGCCCGCCTCACGAGCTCTTCGTAAATCTTCCCATTGATAAGTTTTTATTAGCAGCGGTGGGATATTTTTTTCTTTATCTGGCGACAATTCAGATTCCATATGTTTAGTTAGTTAAATGACAAATTAGTGCTATGTATACAAACAGGATTATATTTAATGTCCATGAAAGACGTTTTTGTGTTTTTTGAAGTAAAAAAAAACTGAATTGTTGTCTCACACAGACCAACCGAAGTTAACACTTTTTCACCGTATAACTAAGAACACAACATTTCGTTTCAATGTGAGCATCAGCAACTGAAAACACGATGTGTTTGCGTGGGCTTGTGTGGAAATAGGTGTGAATAAGTTGTGTACTATGACCACTGTGCGAGAAATTATTTGGATGTGGTGCAGCGGTTTTACCTTGAGGCGTTCGAACTACAGCGGCACGGGGGGCCACGTCTGACCATCCCTGATGTTTGTTTATCCACTCAGGGTACACAAGACGCCGTTTTTTGTTTTTCTATTCAAATGATCTGTGATCGGTACAAAATCTCCGTTCAACTGGCCGCACGTCGTGATCCGAGCAAGCGCGCTAAATATAAGATTGAGCATGAATTTATTTTGGGTGAGCATTTCGCGTCATCGGCAGTCTGGATGAGAGAATAATGGTTCTACAGTTACTAGTGATGGAAATATTTATATGATGAATTTGAGTAGTAAGGGTTATTTGAAAAGGCTGTCGTAAAAAAATATTACGCGTTTTGAATAGGCGCTTACCTTGAACGATGTCCAAATGGCGCGACCATGAAGTACCATTTATTATATTAGCGAGCGTCGTCACCGCCTGACTTTTTAGTTTGCAATTAATTATAAACTTATGTTATTTGTAAGCAATTCTTAACACGATATTTGTCAGATATTAAAAATTTGTTGTATTTAAAAAAATGAATAAAAAACTTATAGTTACTATGTTTGCTACGTGAGTGTTCATAATACTAATAAATGTAAACTATATTAGGTGTATGCATCAAATAAGTATACTACATCTATGATAGCAAGTACCTATTAGTTGATCATTTACAAATAATACAAGTTCGAGAAAAAATATGTTTACAATAATATAATTTATTTATTGTTTATTTATTATTATTTAAATCTATATCATGTGTTAATTTACATAGTATCAAAAGCGTATATTTGATAACAACGGCCGAATGTTAGGATTTAAGCACCGTTTTCATGCTTAATCTGTCAACCTAAATTAGTATGGGGTACTCGCTTAAACAACACTGATTCTAAAATTGATTTTACTAAACAAAGCTGTACTTACACGTACGTAACAATAGTGTAGGTACTACAAAAATATTTGACATTTCGGATAATCTGAAAAAGTTTTACACCCGTATTTATAAACGAGTAAAAGCTTTTTCATCCCCCCATCTCGGAAAGAGTATTTTTGTTTTTCGATATCTGAGTGCAAAAGCCGTTTTTATCCGCTAGAGGATAAAGTAAATTAAATTTAGAACATCGTGTGCACTAAGTTTGTGAATTCAAAACATCATGAAACCTATTTACTTCTACCTCCATGGTGCCGAATTTATCAGTACACAAGTCACTAACACCAACATTACAGTACCTAACAAAAATATTACACTCAACTTAAGTAACTGTAGCAACGTTACTTAAAAATTTTCTTAATTATACGTAAGTATTATTTGTTATAATTTAAAGATTATTCTGTAATACTTACCTATCGTAATGTAGTAGTTAATACCTAAACTGAAATAAAAGTATCTTGTAATTGTAAATGTTTTTTTTTTGCATTTAGTCATTTCCTCGCTGAGGTGGGATGAAAAGTTACGTGTTGCACTCGAGTGCAAAGATTTTTCACCTTGTGCTCTTTTAATTCCCTCGCTAACGCTCAGGATTCTAATTTTTGAATCACTCGCTGCGCTCGTGATTCAATTTTAGAAACCTTCGCTTGCTCGGTCATCAAAATTGAGCACGCGGTTAAAAAGCAACTTTGCACTCTTGTATAACAAATAACTATTACTAAACAAAAGTGATTGCTTATGTAACAACTTTGATAAACCGATGTAGTTAGAAACGTCATTAGCCAAGCAATAGTCACCAATATCTTTACTCAAGCAATTAGATACGGGGGGTTACCCCCGTATTTATAAACGAGTAAAAGCTCATACTGAAACAAAGTAATTGCTTAAATAACATTTTATATTCTTTAGTAAACCGATGAAGTTAGAAACGCCAAAAGGTAGAATTCTAAGCCAAGCAATAATATCTCTACTCAAGCAATCTAGTTAGGTTACTCAAAGAATTCATAGTGACAAGCTTGTGACAAGCTAGAATTGAGGTTAAATTCCGTGTGACAGTTTGTATTATGTCTAAAATAATATAAAAGTGATGATTTTGATATAAACAATAATACTTTTATTTAATTGATTAAGAAAATTTATATTCTAATTTAAACGTTACTTGTATGTATAATGAAATTACATCTTATGGTATATATAGAGAGAGGTATATATATATATGTTTATATTCCATGTGAAAGTTTGTTTTCTGTCTAAAATAATATAAAATGTATGATTTATATATTGTTTTCTAAAGTTTACGCGAACAACAATTTGAAAAAGACAAAGTGTTGAAAAAAACTCCACGAGCGGGATTGGAACCCGCACCCTATGACATGCTACACACAGGTGCACTATCAACTATGCTATCGTGGCTCAATCCAACTCGCCGAAATTAATCCACACTCTTACTCTGTAAGCCAAAGGAGCCAATGTCAACAACTACGTCATCGACATCCGATCTTAATATTTTTACAAATATTGAAAGATCAGTTAATAATATATATATATATATATATATATATATATATATATAGCTATATATCACAATAATCACTATTGATATTTACCTAGTAGGTAAGTAATTGTTTTTAATTTTATTTATTTAAGGACATCCAACAAAGCATACACCAGGACATTAATTACATTAAAAACCCTATAACTATTACCTAGGCGCTGTTTTAATTAAAGGCTGCCACGGCATGCATAATTTCAAACAAGTATACAAATATAACTTAAAACTTTCAAGCCCGGTGAAGCTGAAAATGCCGTCTGAGGCAATCAGCAATCTCTCTCAAAAAAAATTACTTAAAACTAGAGATAACAAAGCAAAAATATTCAACTTAGCTTATTGTAAGTGTTATCTATTTTATTATTAAACTTACTTTGGAACTAGACGTGCATTAACATTGATCTGTGAAAAAAATATACAAAAAAGACTTGAATTTACGAATTGGATAAAACATGTCAGCATCGGTTCACCTTTGTTTGGTATAACAACGTTTCGTAGATAATCGCTTCAGTTAATTTTAGTTACAATAAAGTCATTCCACATAATTATTCATTTGATCGAATATTTGATTGTTATAATTTTATTTCGTATAATTATTTTTTTTGGAATAATGTCATTTTACCGAATTTTCAAATGCGCTAATTTTATTTAAACTAATGTTTAACTACACTAATAATGATTTAGACGAAAGATCGTATCGAATATTCAGTTCAGCAATCATTCGTTTCCTTTCTTTATTATTGAACTAACTTGTTCCTTCACGGTTCACCTACTGAATTCATTAATTATTTAAACCGCGCGCCGGACTTCTAACGCCATCTAGTCGATGCAAGTGGAACAATATTGAGATTTCCTATTATATCGTAACTATGAAGGTATTACTTAAAAAATGCATCATACAGGTTGTCATTGTCGTGCACTAGATCGGTTTGTGTCGTAACTACGTAAACATTGTGAAAACGCGTCGTTGTATACGTAAAAACTGTTTAAAAAGCAAAATAAAACTGTTTAAAAATGTGCAGCATTTTCCTTAGTAAAAAACATTGCACGTACAAAAAACGTCGTTTCTGGTGCTTCGCCGGCCGCTGTCGCGGCATGCTCGCTCCGCTCGCTCGGCTCGCGCGTTTTTGGTCATAAATGCGTTTGGGAAATTCATCTAACAAATCATTTTACATGTTATGAAATGAAAATTATGTCAATCGATATTATACAGAATGATTATTTTCTAAAACGTTGTTCGAATTAGTAAAATTATATCAAAAGTTGTTATACCAAACAAGGGTGAACCGTCAGCATCAATAGACACTGCAGACGATCGTGACAGGTGATTATATTGGGACTGAATTCGATTAATAATAGTAATGAACGTTATTTGTTCATAAAATGAAATTTTCTCAGTGACGTTTTAGAAAAAACAAAATTGTAAAGTAGCGAGTAATAGCTTGTTTATAAATACGGGTGTTAGTATTTAAATTTAAGCCTCAATAACGTTTTTACGAGCATAAGTAAATAGCAGCGAAATGCCAAATACGTACAAGCTGACTGACTACGAATAGCAGAACTATAATATACTTGTAGCCTAGTAGGTACATACTAGGCTACGAATACATATTCGTACTCTTAAATAAACCAAATAAGAATTTAAAAAGTCACTCTTTATAACAGGATAAAGAATATCCCGAAGTAGCTGGCGGCTAGTATCCGGGCCGTATTTGATTCGTATTGTGATTGAGGCCACAACCACAAGTGAGAATAAAACTTCCGTTAATGCCACAAGCGTCGCTATTATCGTTAGCCCCACTGACATCTAGATCTAGTATACGCGCAGCTGGACTGGGTCACAAAAGAAAGAGACCCCACAATGTAAGCATACACTGCATTGCGCTCGAGCACCATTTCGAACCATTTCAGGGGCACTATTTTTGATTCCTTCGCCTCGAATCGAGCGCTTGGTTTCTACTGATTTTTGTTCGACATTTGACTTTCCATATTTTTTTTGAATCGCTAGACCGCAAAGAGTGCCCTCACCCACTCGTTGCAGTTGAGCGATACAAAGCGATTGATAGAATAACCGTCAAAAACAATGCGTTGTGTCAATGTCGTGTCACTCGTTTGTTTGTGTCATTGATAGTCTTTTCTTTTAAAAAGCAAAGGTTTTTTTAACAGCCAATAGAAACATGGATATTACGTTCCGTTTTCATTGTGTAGCAAAAGCCCTTACTAGGGTAAGGGCTTTAGTATCATTATTAATTTATATATTAGCACAATAAAACTCACATTCTTTTAAAAGGTGTATTAGTAGGTTGCCAGTGAAATAAAAACATTGAGTTCGTTCGGATACGAGTATCAATTGGGATATAAATTACTAAATTATTAACAAACCTAACAATTGCGGTTGTAACCGGTTTTCTCTAAATTCTGCGTGGAACGGATAACATCCAACATTTCGTGTTATGTTTGCAGCACCGGAAACGAACGATTCAAAAATACGGAAAATCGGCGTCATGCGACTTGGAAGACGAGTGTGACTTAGGTCGCATGCGACAATACAATGTCATACGTGCGATTCAAAAATAGATCCCCAGACCTGTACGAGCTTACGCGCAGCTGTTGCGAGAATCCGTGTCCGTGGTTGAGGGGTTACCTGTGTGCTGGTATGAATCTTACCTTCTGCATTTTCTAGATTAGGACTACTAGAAAATGATAACCACTGGGTACTAACACTACAAGAAGCCTTACTCACAGCCTCAGCTGAGCAAATCAGAGACTTACTCGCCATAATTCTAACAACATGTAACCCATCTAATCCAAAACAGCTATGGGACTCCTTCAAAGAGAGTATTAAGTGATGACATACTGTACCAAATCCAACAAGCTAATCCTTCAAACACTCATTCGTCTAGAAGATAAATGTTTAGCGATAAAAAACCAGACCTTGGTACAACTTTGGAGGCCAGTACCACGACGAGATGCTTTCAGTGTGCTAAACTTCGAAATTATAAAGGAAAAAAGTTACAACACCAACGAGCTACTTCAAAACATTGCTCGCAACAAACCACTTCTCAATAACAATTTAAAAAAAAATTACAACGTTATGATTAACCGGATGTACAACAACACTGGCGGAATTATTTACTTGGCGCACCAGGCGGCACCGGGAAAACGTTTCTGATAAATCTATTGCTGGCAGAAATACATACTCAACAACACATCGCACTTGCACTGGCATAATCTGGCATTGCCTCCACACTTATGGAAGGAGGGCAAACTGCCCATTCCTCCCTACTACTACCGTTGAATATAGCCGAAGAGCAATTCCCGTTATGTAAAATCTCAAAAGCATCTGGACGAGGAGAACTTCTAAAACAAGCTAAAATTATCAGTCAGGAGATTTTCGACAAACACTTTCAGTTATCCCCAAGTCAACACCAGCAGACGAAATCAATGCATGCTTAAAAAATCATATCTTTGGCAACACATACAAATACTGCGACTAACAAAAAATATGAGAGTTGAACTATCGAAAGACAAAACAATAGCACATTTTGCTCAACAACTTTTACAAATAGGCGAAGGCACATATCCTACTGACCAGACGACCGTCATCATTGAACTCAATAGTGATTTCTGCAACATAGCCTCTACTGATAATGAACTCATCGACCAAATTTATCCAAACATTGTTTATAACTATACCAATCCGGAGTGGCTATTTCAGAGGGCAATTTTAGCAACTAAAAATAATATTGTCGACGATATCCACTTTAATATTCAAAAGAAAATTCCCGGTGAAGAAAGAATATGCAAATCGATCGACACAATGGAAAACGTTGAAGAAAGTGTCAACTTCCCTACAGAATTTTTAAATTCTTTGCAAGTACCAGGAATACCATCACATTGCCTTCGACTGAAAATTGGATCTCCGATCATACTACTCAGAAATCTTAACTCACCAAAACTATGTAATGGAATAAAGATGATCGTCAAATAGCTATCGAATAACATCATCGAAGCCGAACTTATGACTGGGAAAGACAAAGGACACACAGTATTTATCCCCAGAATACCACTGATCTCTACTGAATTGCCATTCCAATTTAAAAGACTGCAATTTCCAATCAAGTTAGCTTATAGTTTTACATTTAACAAGGCACAAGGACAAACTTTAAAATATTGCGGCATCAACCTCAAAGACTCCTGTTTTTCTCATGGTAGTTGACCATGAGAAAAACGTAGCTTGCTATCGAGTAGGAAATCCAAAAAATGTTTACATATATACTCCGGATAACAAAATGAAAAATGTTGTTTACAACAAGTATTGTAAATAGAAGTATTGTAGTTAGAATATATTTAAAATAAAAAAAAATTGTATCATATATTTTAAAAATTATTATTTTATTCCAACTACCACACAATCTCATATCAACTCTCTGAGCGAAGCCGAGTACCCCAGCAGCATTACTTAATAATAATAAATAGAAAAAATCATAATACGATATTTTGTAAAAACAAATAAAGGTTTTGACGAAGAGTAAGTAAGTAGTAATAAGCCGGCGTAACAATTCAACAATTATTGCAAAAATCACACTTACTACGCGGGTGAAGCCACGGGGAAAAAGTTAGTAAAAAAATAAATTTTATATATTTTTCAAATATCCAGAAGTCATAGCAAAAAGCTGTTTTGGATTTGGTCCCACAAACCAGCAAACAACGGGAGGGCCGATCGTTCAATTCTACACTGTACAAAACTAATATTAAATAATATATTAAATTTAACTGATTAAACATCATAATTAATGTATTTAATAAAGTAATAAACACAGGCAATACTCGTACAGCCTCTAAACCTAAGTTAGCTTAACGACATGTCTCGTTGATAGATGGCGCTGTACGATCCTGAATCGCGCTATCACTTCGTTTTCCCGAAAGTATAAGTACTCGCATCAAATTGAGGGGTGCATGGTACGGTAACTGTATCGGTAACTGTTTATCCCTGGTAAAGGTTTAATAAACGGTTGGTATTTTTGTGGGTAAAGGTATAGCGTTATGCCTCAATTATAAATAAAATATATTTAAGTCATTAGATCCAAGTAAAATAGCGTCGTAGGCTGTTAAATGTTAAAAGCGAGCCTTAATTTAATTAGATTCGAAAATGTTGTTAACATTATTTACAAATTATTCTTTATATGTCTAATACCTTGAGATAAAATAACATAGACTTTTGGTCTACAAAGTGTTGGGATCATTAACATTTTATTAGTTACTATTGTTGATTTTATACAGGCAGAGAGCATAAAATAATGTTAAATTGTTAAGATATTCATATATATAACAACTCCATTTTAGCAATAAAATGAAGGATTTTTTTTGTACATTCACCCTACATATACTTATGACTGGCGTTTCGAGATTTATTCTCAATGTATTTTCTTTATAAAAATTGAAATATTATCCACACAATTGCTTTCACTTCGTAGATATGTCTAGTTATAAAAGTTTAGAATATGCATAATACTCATGGATATAATTAAACCATCGACCAACCGAGAACATAATGGTTGCCTTTAGTAAATTGAAATCATCTTCGTAAAAATAATTATTTTCTATATTAACTAGTATTTCCTATATTACATTTCCTGGTGTATCCAATCACAAGTCGTTAATCTAGAGTTAAGATACTGTGCACAACGAGCTTCTAAAAAAGATTTACAACTATTTAACAAGAATTACAATTTAATTTAATTTTAATCCAAAGTTTAGTATGTCCCGTCTTGTATGAGACGTAATAAATAGTTTGTCGAATCTCTGCTTCTACCTGGATATTTAGATAATAAAAGTATTGCAACACTATAAACATAAACATGAACAAAAAAAATAATACAAAGTTATAATTTGGCGATCTTATCGCTTCCAAGCGATTTCTTCCAGACAACCAGTCGGACGGAGAGAACTAATAAACTGTAAGATCAGAGGTGAAACTATATGAAAACATACTAGAATAATGTGTATTTTATAAATGAAGCAAAATAATATTAATAATGAAAAAAAAAACCCGTTGACAGTGACACATCTCAAAATCACAGAAATTTTATAAAATATTATTTTTAACTAATTTTTATACGAACAACAATATTACAACAGTCTCAACATCAATTTCAAGAATTTGGACCAAAATTAATAAAAATCTCGTAAAAATCTTAGAATAATAAGTAAAAATGTACAAAATGAAAAATAGTGAATACCTACATGACATTGGCTTCAAGTCATGTCATTAATAATTTTAAAAGATGATGAAGATGTAGAGAGATGATTACAAGATCACAAGCGGGACGACAAAATAACGCACGCCCGCCTGCGCCATCGTCCAGCTCCTCGCTAACGTCGTCGGGTGCCGAGTTTGCCATAGTACCTGACACCAGCGAGTCGAGCGACGACGAGCGCGGGCCGTCGGCCCCGCCGCCGCCACCACCTGCGCGACGTGGACGACCCCCGCTGCCGGCACGCTTGGGGCCTGCGAGGCAACCTGCCTTGCGCCCGGCTCCCGCTACCGGTGGTGTAGTGCGTCGCATGCGATGGACTCAGTCTATAAATGAGAACTGCATGCGCGCCTACTATAAGGCAACAGAAGGAGGAACTAACCTTGCTGCGTAACGTGTTCGGCTGCTGTCTTTGTTTCGGACCCTTAAACCAACCATCGACGTGCCTGCCCAACGATTGTCCGATCAGGTGCGGGTGATCCAGCGTAACAACGTGCTGGATCAGTCAACACTTGATCGGCTGCGCCTGGAGTCACTACGTATTTGTGCGGCTTCTTCTTCGGTGCGGGATCGCCCTGCCCCACAATTACCGGCGGTGACGCCGGTCTTGGTGGCGCGAGTAGATTCGATGCCCGAAGATAAGGATTTCATAAATACGAATGTAAGTAAACAGGTGAATGAGCAATTGGGGAGCGCTTTGAACGATGTTTTTACGCATGTCAGCGCTTTTACGCATGTGTCATGCATATAATAACTTATGTTCTCAAAAGGACATTTTTAATTGTAGTTTAAGTTCATTTAAAGTATCACTATTACGTGATATTTAAATTGTTCTCCTTTTTTCTGTTCGAATTTGTTCATAACACTCACTTATTGTTTTGCTTCAATAGTTCTTTTAATTTTCCAAATTGTTAACTTTTTATTTTAGATTAGTTCAAATTATGTAGTTAATTGAATATTTTGTTTACTGTTGTTTTGGGTCAATGCTGTGTACAATTTTTATTGGGATTCAAATTTAAAAAGTGTTGGTTTGATGTAAATTGCAATGTTACAATTTGTATTCTGTTATTGTACCTTTAACAATAAATAAATAAATAAATAAATAAATGTCATTCTACAGTATCGTGACACGCGTAATTCTAAACCGCGTATACCTTGTTTGTCCACGAATAGGCATAATTTGGAGTTAGTGAGTGACTTGAACGTGAGTTCCTTATCTTGGAACCAGTGAAAATTTAATTGATACCCACGCGATCCTTTATTGTGGGGCCATCGCGGTGTGTCGCGTTGCTCGTGTCAAATTTCAGGATTCTGGCCGAGTACCGCGGCAAACCGGGACTGTCCCTGCTTGGCAATTGAGGATCGAGGGTCGTATTATAAGAAACAGGACACTCATTGCAAAGCTAATTTGCTTCAGAAATGGCAATAATCGGCCTCGCGTCATGCGATTCGTCACACAAGTGTTTGTCGGGACTGATGTTCGTCCGGAAAACTATATGGCTTGTGTGACGGAACGTATTGACTTTCTGAAGCAAAAAGTCTATGCGTGGGCAAACCGTATACGTCGCTACAGAGTGAGTGTGGACAAGTTCTTTAACAGCAAACTTTCACCTCAACTTACGATATTTTCAGCCCCTAACATTCGCATTTAACACTACCATTCCATTCAATTGCACCAAACGGCGATTCCAGGTGAAGCTAAATTCATCGTACGCGCGCGCGTCTTTACTGCGCGACGCTCCTGCACCACTGATTCGCCGAGTGACCTTGGCCCACAAACAACGGTGCAAGCGGTCGGGAGTCAGTTGATTTCGAACAATAGCCGGCTGCCGACGGGACTGCGAAACGAGGAGCGTAGCGTATTCATTTTAATTATTTATTTTTGGTTTGTTATTGAACTAACTGACCCTACAGCCTGGCGCCACGTATCCACACTCGAGAACCCGGCTGACCTTGCTTCGAGGTGTAGACCCCCAAGAGATAGTCAATATTCAAATATGGTCGCGCCCCCCTTTCTTCAAAATTCAGAATCAACATGGCCAGTAATGTCGCCAAAGCAAATAGATCTTCCTGAATGAAAGCAATGCCTGCTTTGGTAGCCGAGGTTGCTCCTGCAGTCGATTTTGAAAGATTTTCTAACCTAAATATTATTCAAAGACCATACGCGTGGATTTTCAGATTGCTTCATCGCTCAAGAAAGTCTGGAAATGTTCTGTCAATGACTCCTAGTTGAAAAAATGTGTTCAGGCTTATTGACATTTTTCAGAAAACGATAATTTTAGAGTCCATGAAGAGCACATCAATGCTTTAAGAAGAGCACTGAATAAAAATATACCAAAAAACTGGCAAAGAAAATAATGTTAATAAGGTCGCAAATAGCCTGAACACATTTTTTCAACAAGGAGTCATTGACAGATCATTTCCAGACTCTCTTTTGTATTTCCAGATCGTTTTTTGTTTTATGTATTATACAATGGTTCCGAAGGGGAACTTCCCACGGAATCGATTCTATTTAGGTATCATGGTCATTCGCGTGGCTGGTCAAGTGCGAATCTGGTACCTACAACCTATGAGTCGAAACGAAAAGCACTGAGCTTTTTCTTCAGGACATTTTAGATAGTTTATAGAAAAAGAATACTAAAGTGTATATAACTTATCTAGAATGACAATCTCCATGGTAAATTGTCTGTCACATATAACCCTTGAGCGTCGATCGACCACCAGGTGGCCGATAACAATTTAACAGTTTTTAGGGTCCCGTACCTCAAAAGAAAAAAAAGAACCCTAATAAAACTACTTTTCCGGAGGGCATTGTTAACCCATAAATACTGAACCTTTCTTGCTATTTTGAAATTCAACAACTTGGACTTTCCGCGACTTGAACATTTTGCAACTGCTGGACATCTTGCTTTTTGCACCAACGGTTATTAGTTCCAAGTAATGTTTGTTTTGTTTGATTTATAAGTACCTAGGTATAAGATTTTAATACAATTTTTGAATACCATATAGGCAGTTTTTCTTTCATAACGGCTACAATCAAAATTAGCCTGATTCATAATGATTAGACCGCATTCTGGAGTGAACCCAACTTTCTTAAAAATCAACTCCCAAGGCCAATTCAACATATTGGGATTCAACATAATGGGAATTCAACTATTAAGTTCCCATTAGGGAATCAAACTTTTATAAAAGTCAACACAATGGGAGTTCAACTTAATGGTCCTGAAGGAAATGTAGCACGCTATCAGTGAAAGAATTTTTGGAATTGTACTAGTAGTTCCAGAGATTAGCCCCGACATACAAACAAACAAAGTCACAAACGTGTCTTTATTAATAGTATAAATTGAAAAAGTCATTACATTTCATTTAATTTCAGCACAATTTATATAAATTTCATAAATCTTTTTAATTTTCTATAGCATGTTCTGAATACGTAGTGTGTTGAAAGATTTATATTTAATTCGAGGAGCTTTGTGGCGCAGTGTTTACGCGCCCGGTCTGCGATTGCAACTTTCGCATAGGCCGATCATCGAATGGGTGACCAAAATTTTATCATCTCGAACTCCCCCGTGCTTCAGAAGGTACGTAAAGCCATTGGTTCGTTTTATGGCCCGTTCTCCCTATATCTATCGATAGGAAAGAGTCGTGCCCAGTAGTGGGGACAAAATAAGCTGGTGATGTGATGGTGTGTGTACTGTAGCAACCGAGACTCCTTAGTAGTAATATCGTTAGAGTAAGAAATGTAATAAATAACCATAAGAAAAATGTAAGAAAAATTGTTTAAATAAAATACGGCTAACAAATCTCATTTACCTGTAAAACTAGAATTTAAGAATAAAAATTAAAGAAAATATAGAAAGTATAGCACAGGGTTTAAATGCGGAACACCCACCGCTTAAGGAATGAATGGAGAAGGATGAATGTGTAGTATGCAGAATAAAAGTGCGAGAGGAATAGAAGTAAGAAGCATGATAAAGAGAATTAGTAAATACAGGCTTCGACGACTAAAGTCGGAGGAGTTAGAAAAAAAAACCGAGACTCCTTGCTCAGACATGCTTACTAGCAGTCGCCGTGGCCTGCGTTCAAACCAAATTAAGAAAAGGATGGAGAAAAAAGAGGAACATCGCGGACTCCTAGACGGGCCGCTACGACGAATAGGTTATTATTATTACATTCTTTAAACTAATATAAATATTTGAAGCTATAAATCATTATTGTTCTATAAACCCCCGGTACCTTAAGTGACGACCCATCAGGTGGGTTACTCTTGAAACACAATTGAAATAATCAATTTCCAATCCCAAATCTAAAAAAATCAAATGGCACTCTTAAAAGCGATAATAGCGCTACATTGGAATTAAATTGCGTGGAAATTTAGTGAACAAATTATTATCGAGATTGGGCGTTCCGAAATAGCGAAACTTATCCCAATATCGATACATAGAATCGCATTAGTATTGTATTGAGATTGAGTTTGCGTCAAGAGTAGCCTACCTGGGCGTTACAGGCGTACAGACGGCGGCAGATCAACCTACCCAAACTTGTCAAATTTCTCCAATGAATATTGATCCTTATAACCAAACAATAAAGTTCAAAATTGATTGTAGAAATTTGTCAGTTTTGGGCAGGTTTATCTGCCGCCGTGCGTACAGTACCTTATTAATCTAAAATAAATTAAAAAAGTTACGTGGGTTCGAATCCTGCGGTTGAATATTTTCAAAAAGTCGAAATACGTACAGAGGATCAATAAAATTGAGGTGAATAGAATAGTTATTCATCCCAAATTAGCTTTTTAAAAGAGGCTGGTGAATAAGTCATGCGATTTTAGACTGGAGGTTTGGAAAAGGTTTGTTTATATAGGGTAGGGTGGAGGCACGAGTGCTCGCCAAGAAACTGTGATCGACATTTTTTCCTCTAATTTTTAAAAATAGGGGCCAGCTACAGTGTTTTGGCTTTACCATCAAATACATATAGACCACCAGCTTCCTAGCTCTAGTCATCTAGTAAAATCTCAAAGATTTTCTATATATATTTTTTTGGCAACGAGAACTTTTATCGAACACGGCATTTTGTGTCGTACACTGGTAGTGGAACGATAGTATTTTTTTTTAATTTTCTTAAAGAATTTGATAATATTATTAATATAATGATATTATTTGCTAGTTCTTTAAAGTAAATAAAAATAATTGAAATGGTGTTTTAAGCAGGATCAAGTTCTAAAGGTTTTGGCGTAAACCACCCTCATTTACAGAAAACAAATAAAAAAATAAGCACGCATAATAAAACAAATGTTTCTTTTAAGTGTTATTGTAATTTCAAGATAGGATGAAAGATTTCAAGTAAATAACATTTATTTTTGAAGCAGCTTACAATTTCAGACATTAAAATTAAAATAAGTGTCAATTTTGGTAATTAGTCTAAAAATAATACAAATGCGTAAGTTAGGCAATGGGATTGGATGTAATTCTGCGTCATTGGTGCTGTGACTCAAACGTGCGCTGATCGCGATCGGTGGTACAGACGCCTGCGCCTGCGCATTAATCTATCCAAAACTGTCAAATTACTTCAACACATTTTGAACATATGCCTAAGGCACAAAGTTCAATGTTTACCGAGGAAAGGAGAATGACCAAACCAGGCTATTTTTTCTTACATTGCGTCTAAAGCATTTATGAATCAAAAATTTTCTCCTACATTATGGTATTTCATATTTATAAATTCAGTTTAAAGAATGCGGGGTTTCAAAACTATTAGAAATAAATGCTGAACTGATTATTAAAGTAAATATGATCATAGACCAAAGTCGATTCTATGGTCTGCTAAACAATCTTTTCTTGTTTCTAGATAAAACACCGAAGCATTATTTTCTTTGGTCTGTGGCATCGACGTATAAAATCATCTATGCTATGCTTAGACCATATAACCAAGGTCTAAGATGCTATGACATCGATTGCCTCGAATAAATTTATTGTTTCTATTTTCGATCAAGTTACCCTATTACTCATACTTATCTAGTTTTTAAAGATGTATTAGTTAAGTAAATAAGTACATAAGAAAGTATTTAAATTAATTCATAATGAAAAGACTGATATATTACGACCTATTATATATTATATATATATCATCATCATCATTATCGTCAGTCATATGACGCCCACTGCTGGGCATAAGCCTCCCACAAGGATCGCCACAACGATCGGTCCTGCGCTGCCCGCATCCAGCGGCTTCCCGCGACCTTGACCAGATCGTCGGTCCACCTTGTAGGGGGCCTGCCCACGGAACGTCGTCCAGTGCGTGGTCGCCAATCGAGAACCTTTCCCCCCCAACGGCCACCGGCTCTTCGCGCTATGTGTACTAAAATTCTTGACAAATTAATACGGTTGTCGAAACCTCAAAATACCTGCTAAAATTTCCCGCTTAAAATTAATAAAAAATCTTCTTAATCCTGAATAATTTTGCTATTGTTTAAAGCGCATAGTTACATAAAATTAGCCTAACTTCCATTATAAAATGGTCATTCTCCTTTGACAGTATGTTGCAGGTCGACGTGCAGGCGTTGTACCTACATCCCACATCAAATGGAGCAAGGCGTAATCTATGTTGGCCTGTAAGGAAAACGAACCAGATAGTTATTTTTTAGTGACTAGAGAAAGTTTCTTACCACTTTTGATTTAAACTAAAAAATTCATGAATGTACTCGTATAACAACTTTTGTTTTTATTGTATTCCTCTGATGTAAACCAATGGAGTGGACTCCATTCCACTGTAATATTTTTTTACAAGCACTAACGACTACTTAGCCAAATAGGTGAATGTTGTAAAATTACATCTAATCGCAAAACCTGCTTATCAAGTAGTTTTCTTATGAGGCTATGGGAATAACAAAACAAAATTCTATCGACAATTTAATCTAGGAACAAGAAATATAACAAACAAGTACCTACCTACTAAAATTTTACAACAACTATATAAACCTATTACAAAAAAAAAACAGTGTTTGAGTATGTTATTCACAAAAGTATTTTCTATCTTTATGTTGCTACGAAAAAATTATAAACGTAGGTACTTAGGTGAAGCCATGATTACTCTTCATTTTCTGTTATCATGGTGGTGACACTTGGACCATATGCGATGCGATCTTTCAGTATTGTTATGTTCACAATATTCGAAGGTAAGTTTGCATCGTGCGTTCCCAAACGCCACCTACGAGTATATAATCACAAATCCAATAAGGTTTCAAAAAAATGCAAATTTCTCTATACTAAAGTGCTGGTAATAGAGGATCAGAAATTGCCTGCCACGTATGAAAAACTACTCAAAGCATAATTACAAAGCCAATTTGGTTGCACCTAATTTTTGATTTGTTAATAATTAAAATTAACATATGACATTCGTACATTACAGGCACATTTTAAATACTAACCCATATTATGCATTACATTAGCAATGGGAGATCGATATGGAGTCATGAGTAAACGATTTGATTGTAGCTACATGAATAATTTATTATCTACCTATTAAGTATACAATATCTACCTATTTGGGGATAACGAATATAGTTTTGAATTGAGCAA
The DNA here is from genome assembly GCA_963082485.1 of Eudonia mercurella. Classification (NCBI taxonomy): domain Eukaryota; kingdom Metazoa; phylum Arthropoda; class Insecta; order Lepidoptera; family Crambidae; genus Eudonia; species Eudonia mercurella. The sequence continues at coordinate 1,326,917 of OY720022.1, forward strand.
TGAGGGAATAACAAACGGGAGAGTGTTTATCAGGGACAGTAAGACGATAAAACCAAAAGTTGAAGCTGAGGGACCGGCCTGCGTTATCTCCAACTTCGTCAACGTTCAACGGGACTTCAATCGTTGTGCTCTAACACTAGCATTGTTGTTACAGCTACAGACTGAGATAACATGGTGGTAGCAAGCTAAGTAGAGCTAAAAACTTATAACGGAGGTATTTATTACATCATCATTTGCGTGGACATGCGGCGGGTTAACTTCTCTCCCTTGTAAAAATAACAAGTGTAAGAAATATGTACAAAGCACGCCTGTTTAAATCAAGATCTTTGCACGATCCTCAAGCTGAGGTAGCGGGGGATTCCTGCTTGTTCCAGCATGAGCCTCTTCGTGTTTCTCACGCGACAGATAGACGGAGTAAAACAAGTCGTCTAATCATTCATTAATGTACACTATGGGCCACAAAATTGGCTTGCTTGTAAACGGGAGTAACATTCCGAAACAGGGATATTATGTAACTAACTAAGTGTATTGAACTATGGTAGTAGTTAACATACGATTCCTATTGTTGCGTTTAATTTTAAGAATGCAGTTGTACTGCGCCTTATTGTATGACTTATATATAGTTTTTAAGTTAATATCGTTTATATGAACATTGTAAGTTCTTATGAGAATAAAATGTATTTTAACCTATGTGCAACTTCGATGAATTATCGTTAACTAATATGAAGTAAAAAAATACTTAAACACTGTTTTGAGGGAATGATTTCAGGACTAGAGACAGCTAAATCTTAACAATTTTACATTAATAACATTTTTTGATCAATAACCCTTGGTGACCAAAATAACATCTAGAACTATCGGGATGTTATTATTACTGGTTTCTAAGTAGCATGTATTTCATAAAATCACAATTAAAACATAATGTCATAAGAAAATGTTGAAATGGAAAGTACCGACAGGTTTCAATTTCAAGATTTTAATTATGAACAGACAGATTATGAGGGTAGTTCTCTGATTTCGTGCAAATCGCGTGTCCGATAGAATATCTAACTAAGGAGGTATCCAAGGAAGTCCAATTTTACCCGACTGCAAAGGAAGGCTATTGTTTTTGGCGCGTATCTTGTATGATTCTTTATCACTTCATATCTCCAGAACTGCTGAACGGATTTTCATAATTGAGGTATCGTTAGATTCGTCTTAGCTGCCCAAGTGTTCTTAGATAAGTGACGTTAAAAAAAACATGGCGGCTGTGCGACGCCATTAGAGTTGGTGAAAAAAAATTTTTTTTTAATACTACATTATAGGTATTAAATTAGAGGGCTCAACACAAGGATTTCAAAAAGGTATATTATAATTTAATGATAAGTCAAATCATTCTCACTTTGTGCGTGCCTCCGACTGTGTGTTATGTATGATTCCGGTCTTTTCAGTTGATTTTCTATTTAGTTACTTATATTTTTTACGCAGGTGGGTTTTTTGTATTTTTTTAATTTTTTTTTGGAAATATTATAAATACCTACACTTCATTTTGATATTGTCGATCACAATATGAGTAAGTATAAATTGTAAAACCTTATACCTTAAAAAAATTATGACAAAGTCTCTCATTACCCTAAGGTTTTCTTTCGAATATTTTATTTAAATATTAAACATTGTTTTTATTTCGTACAATTAAGGTATTTCATGAGTAATTAATAAATTAATGTGTTAATCAAACAAATATCTGCTATAATTAGCTTTCACAAATGGATTGTATTTTTATGTAATTTTTTTTGTCAAATGTTTTATTTTTGGTTTACAATAAAGTTTATTTATCTTTATCTTATGGATTAACAAAAAAAACTACATGCCCTTCAGCAACCATAAAACCCCAAATAAGATTATTTACCATGCAATTATCGGTACAGAAACCCTGACCCGTAAAAAAAATTATTTCAGAAACTTATTGTAACTATAAAATTATGTGAAATACTGATATGGCGCAATGTACGTTCAACCTTGATAACCTGTAGGTACTGATTTAAATTTGATTGTTAATTTTAATAATTTGTACTTAATTCTACAATTATAGTTTTTTTGTTTGTTCATTATTTTTTCGTAATGCAAAATGAATTATATACCTAGTATTTTTGTTAATTATCATTATAAAGTATAAATAAGTCCATCTTTACCAGATTTTAATTTTCATTACTATCAGTCAATAAAAAACTAATCGTTCCATATCTACCGTAATTATTCGTGTAATTTCATATAAATCACTCAATTGTCCAAATTTATTGTTTAGTTTTGAATAAGTAACTGTCAAAAAAAAAATTGTTTTTTTCTCTCGCGATTTCGTCCAATTTGCACCAAACCAGAGAACTACTCTCTAACACATTTAAATATTATTTTATTGTTTCCAAACCAAATGTATTAAAGATATTTGTTGAGTTGTCCATTTCTGAAAAAGTTTCTTACTATTCAAAAGCTCACAAAATCGCTGACATTCGAGTATTTGGTATATACAATCCGACAATGTTATATAAACTCTTAATAGTAACATTTGCGAAGCCTGCATAGCATTTTTCTGCTATTTTTAGGTGTTTCGTTTGTTACACACAATGTGTCGTGGCAATGCGTTCAGGCGCGTTAGAAATCGCGACATTAGCTGAATTTGCTATGTCTACGCTAAACTGAAGCACAACTTTAAAATTATCAATGTATTTTCAGGAAGACATTTAGTATCTAACAAAAACCACTCATGCGATATCCTGTACCCGCGCCCGAATTCATTATTATATGGTAACAATGAATAACACACATGCCATAAACTGATTATCGTTAAATATATTATCTGTGTCTCTTTCAAATTCAGTATACCAAGGTATAAGTAATAGGTAAATCTATTATATTTATATTGGTTAATATAAATAAAAATTCAGAAATAAAGTGCATTCAAGTAGTTCCTCGTGAACCTATTTACAATTAATAATGACAATATCAAAAAAACAAATAAATATTAAAGATTTGATTTTATTTTAATTATTTCAACTTGTATTTAAATTAAACCACATTTTCCGTTAGGTTAATTGTTTTTTAGTTGATTATTACTCGTAGAATATAACAATTAACAAAGCAATAATATACAGATACACAGATAAAAAAATGTTAACAAGTTTCAGATATCAATCTATAAGAAAATCTGTGAGAGATAATATTACAATTTCAGAACACCTTTTGAAGATCAGCTTCATAGTCAATTACAAATATCTTTATATTCTTACTGGTGATTGGTAATAAGTGCAATATCTAGAAAGGTTTTCGCATTCCCTTTCGTCAACTAAAAGTTGGTTGAGAAGGGAATGCGAAAACCATTGGGAAGGGAATGTAAAAGTCATTGGGCATTCCAAAATTGCTACCATATTTAGTTAACATTATTACTTTGTGCGCCAAAGGGAACTTTGTTAAATATCATTAACTACATCATCGATATCAAACAATTATAACACTTACTTCGTATAATAATTATAAGTTTTAGTTTACAAGACCTAACTTGCTTTAATAAGCCCTACAATGATTTTGCACTTATCACAAATCGGTATAGGTACTATTTACAGAAATAAATGTGGCAGCATAATCTGTCATGTGAAGTAAAGAATATTTTAAAGGACACACAACTTACAATTTTACCACTGGTCCAAAAGGCAGTCTTCTATCGAGAAGAGTCAGAAGGAAACACGACAGATTTTGTTTTCAGAAAAAAAAATGTTTTTCTTACTATAAAATAATAACAATTTTAACAATACTTAGATCTGTACAGTGTATATAAACGTTAGACGTATAAAATGTTAATATTTAGATAGGTGTGGTGGTAGGCCTACTCGGAACCCGCCTGGACGGCTACCGGCCGTACCTTTGTCTACCGCAGCAGCATTAAGTTGCTTTGCTGGGTTTCTTAAAATGTATGAGCTAAAATTATGTATTACTGGGCACGTTTGAGATGTGCTTATTATTGGTACTTGAATAAAATTTTGCAAGCAGTCATTTGAAAAGAATTTGAAGAAAGGGGTTTCAACATAGGTAAATATTGTTCTGAACAAGTAAATAATGATAATGTTGTTTAAAATAATGAAACAGCATTTAACATGGAAGATATTTTTGTACACATTTTGTTTTTTTTTTCAATATAATTATGATTAGCTAATTTATTTACATGAACGACTAAATGTACAAAAATATACTTCAATATATAATACAATATACTTTTAAACAATGTTCTGCACAGGTAGTCTGAAAAATGTTGTTCAAAATAATGAAGCTGTATTTAACATGGAAGATATTTTTGTAAACGTTTTGATTTTTTAAATTATATTATCTAATTTATTTTCATGACTTAATGTACGAAAATATACTTCAATAATTTATTAAATAATGTTCTGAACAAGTAGTTTGGATAATGTTATTCAAAATGATGAAGCCGTATTTTAACATGGAAGATATTTTTGTAAACGTTTTAAGTTTTTTAAACTTAATATTATCTAATTTATTTACACGAATTACTAAATGTACGAAAATATACTTCAATAATTTATTAAATAATGTTCTGAACAAGTCGTATGATTAATGTTGTTCAAAATACTGAAGCCGTATTTAACAGGGAAGATATTTTTGTAAACGTTTTGAATTTTTTCAACATCTAAGCTAATTTATTTGCATGAATGACTAACTATACGAAAATATACTTCAATATTTTGTGTAAATTGTTTTTGTTTTTTTTTTATAAATAATGTATTTATTTATAGTAATACTGTACTTACATATTATAAATTGGTGATAATACTATATTATTATTTTCAATACATATTTAATAGTTATAGTGTGTTGTTGAAAATAACTATTACATTTATGCATAGGAAGGAACAAAGTTTCTGTAATGGTAGAAATTGTAACGGAGAAAATATTATAATTTTTGTAGGAAATATTTACATTTAACATATTTTTTTTCTTATACAATAGGTAAGTAATGACAATAAAATATTCCTTGAGAAATAATGTATCTGTATTAATGTATGTATGTATGTGTATTAATCTATTGTTTGTTCGTAAATCGAAATGGATACCAGATGGTGGGAGGAAGATGCGGATGTAGAAATCAAAAGTGAATCATTCAGGCCGATTCGAAAACAAATATTGAGCGAAACCGAAAACATAATAGTACTAACTTTCCAAAGACAAGTATTTTTTTTATTAAAGTAATACACAAGTAATACACATACTCTTTTTATCGTTAACTTTAAGTGCTGTACATGTAATGAGTAGCTATGGTTCATATTGCTTAATATGCGCGTAGAAGATCGACTCATAAAAGCCGGTCTTTTTAATAATAAGTATGTAAAGTAATTCCTTCCGTTTACATTTTTCATATAATTCATTAACATTTGAAATGAAAACGCAATGAACCGTCTTGTCATAATAACTAATCAATACTACTTTTTTACAGTTTTGAGCTTGCACTATACATACCGTATTCAATGTTATATTAAAACTAATTAATACCTCGTAGTTCTACTCGATCACAATCACTAATAATTAAATTTCAGTCCATGCCATTCCGAACGAGGGAAGAGGTTTATTATTATATTTTATATTTTATAAGTGCTTACGTTTTGAATCACAATTTTATACATTAAGATCTCACTTTTTTATGTATTATTATAATTAAGTTATTTATAAAGTACAATAGGTATAAGTTTTTATTAATCTAATGATCATGTTAATATAATGAAAATATAATTTTTACACTGAAACATTCGTTTTTTTTTTAATTTTATCCAGTTCATATTTTGTGAATTTTTGCAAGATAGTTATAAGTATCTATTGCATTTCATCTTAGCCACACTTTATAATGTTGCAAAAGTCACATGAGTTTTGTTGTATCATTCTTTGGGTGGCGCCGCCGCAGGGGCAGCTGTAGGGTCGTGGAAATGACTGCGTACCTGGAATTTAAAAATGTATTGTTAAGAAGACATCGTGGTAGCAGCATATTAGTATTAAACAGAAAGTCAAGTCTTAAAAGGTGCAGTTTATTAAATTTCTCCTTCGCCATTCTCAAACTCCCACGAATCTGACCCATGACTTCTTGGTTTGAGGCCAAATAGTCTGTTGGAGTTTGTACTAATGACCACTACGTAATAAAATGGTAAACGAATGACATTGATTCATCGTCATCATCATTATCTCATCATCATCATCATCATCAGCCTATGACATTGATTATTGACATCAATAAATTGAGGGTAGTAGGTACCTGTAGATGGTTCGCAAGGTCTATAACGATGTGTATCAGCGTCGGGTGTTCGAATATGTCGTCCGGCAGCGGGGGCGAGCTGCGGCTGAGGTGGGAGCGGGACCGGAACGCGCGGTGCAGGCGCAGCACCACCTCGCAGAAGATGAACCGAAAAATCAGCAGCCTCAGGAAATCGTCACCCAAGAACGTCATGTACGACGGGTCTGGAATGAGAGAAGAGATCCATTTGATGGTGGAGAAATAGTCCAATCACAAGATGGCTAACATAAACCGATAAAACATAAAGCCTCTCCTAAAACAAACGTTTTAGCTTTAATTAATTAACAAATAACTACTTTAAGAATTTGTAGAGTATTCTATTCAAATGTGACATCAGCTTTTAGTGATTAGTTTACTGTTTCACTCAGACTCGGTACGCCTTGTGATTTCACTAGTTGCACTGCGCATAATTTTAAGAACGTAGAATATGATCTGTGACTACAATCAACCATTTCAGTTTGTAAAATTTATTCTTATGAATTGTAATATAAATCTTTACCGCCTTATAACTGTTTCTTCAGTAGATTATTTGTATTACTCTTGAAAGTGATATTTATTATTTTAGTTAGACGGGCTGAATAGTTTCCCAAATTCTACAAAGTGGCCCAATAGCTTAAGTATCAAGGTCAGCACCATTTCCATCATATTTGTATCGACACTACAAAGGTTCTAGCTAGATAGAAATGAACTTACCAACTCTGCTCCTGACGAAAATGGCTGACGTCTCCGCGATGAAGTTGTCGATATAGATAAGGCCGCGGTCCCAGTGCACCAGCGAGATGTTGCTGATGTCGCAGCAGTAGCAGAACGCGGACAGCGGCGAGTGCAGGAACAGCGTGAATAGGCTGCCTTGTTGCCGGCGATCTGTGCAGGGCAGATTACAACGTTTGGCCGCTGCTCACACGGGAGCTGGACCGGATCAGCAATTTCGATTTATTTCGAAGGAGATTATTTGAATAACGACCTCTTTTACAAGCATGTTTGAGAAAAGGATTGGCTAGAAGACGACGAGTTATATTGTCAAATCGTGGCGAAATTATTATTTTATTGAAAAATTTAATCTCAAAATTTGGTTCTTATCTATACAAATATTATAAAGAGGAAAGCTTTGTATTTTTGTATGTATGTTTGCAACGAATAAACTCAAAAACTACTGGACCGATTAAAAAAAAATCTTTCACCATAAGAATGCTACATTAGCGCTGAGTAACATAGGCTTTATTTAAAAAAAATGCAGTACGAAGTCCGCCGCGCCGGTTCAGCTAGTGTTTAATACATTTGAACATCTATGCCTATATACACACGCCTGCACATCAACTTACCACAAACTGTCACATTTCTTCAATGGACTTTGAACTTTATGTCTCCAAGATATGGTTGAAAATGTATCCGCGAGCAATAGCTAGTTGAAACATATAATTACCGTGAAAAGACGAGGGCAGCTCCAACGGAGACATCAATGTGACCATAGGTTGATTGAAAAGTCTTGGTATGTTTTGGAAGGCAAACGAATTGTCTGAATCGACGATCAGGAAAAACGGCTTTCTAGTATATGCGTTAAGGTCTCCAGGATACAGGCAATGAGGCTCTCTGAGCTTATGTGAAGTAGACGGGTTCTTCTCCTTATCTCGATCTCTTTCGCGCTCCCTTTCTCTTTCTCTTTCTCTTTCTCTTTCTCTTTCCCGTTCTCTATCCCTGCCGCAGTCTCTGTATATGTCATTTTTAGACGTTGTGATCAAACCGCCCACTTCGTAACCTAATGCTGTAAAAATGAAAAAAAAACGTACTTGAAATTTTGCTAAAACAAAAAGCTACATTGATGGTAAAACATAAGTTAAAAAAAAATTTGCCTTGAATAGTATTGGAACGCACGACTTTCGCAGGTAATGGCTTCTCCAATTTAGTTATCAATATGTGCATCAAAAACTTTTCTAAATTTAGCTTTTTCTTCAACGTAAACTTGTTTGTGTTTTGTTCATCTGTTTTTTATTTTGTAGTTTGTTATAATCTTTTATTTTTTTGCACGAACATAAGGACCAACGCTATACATTTTAAGTGTGTCCTATGTTAGGCTATGAAAAACTGTTTATAGAAGAACTGTAGCAATTCATAGCAATTCAATTAACTAGTTTTTCTTTCCTTGTATCTTTACTGCTCTTCCAGTGCTGAACTTTAAATTGTACCTACTTTATTGGTTGTAGGTATTTTTTGTATAAAAAGCGTGACGAGCATTTAATATGACTGACTATTCAGTTGAACTCAGCTAGAAAACTTAATTTAATTTAAAGAGAGGATGAAAATGTCTTTCAGTAACTTACTCAAAGTATGTCCCTCCTTCAGATAAGTTCAACATTTCTTTAAGTTCACGGGGGCGTAAACGAGTATGATTACGTCCGTTAGACTCATCTTTATGGAGTTGTTAAAGTACTTGAGCAAAGTCGTGCTAATTATATTGCTATTTAAAGCAAAATGTATTTTATATTTTGAGTGCAAACTTGTTGCAATCACTGCGAACATTTCTCGTCTCGAGTACATTCAATCCTTTAAGCTGTACAATTAAAATGGAGTGCCGATTGTTCACATCGGCTGCTTATTGTGTTTATTCTTTTTGGATTGTGTTGTTTAGTTGGATTGTTTGTTTTAAAGTAGTGATGTTGAACCGCTATTTCTTATTGAATTTTGTTGCATAATTGACTAGTTATTTTTAAAGGTGGGCGTCTACATACTTCAGTAATTGGTAACCTTTAAAGTTTTCGTTTATTTCGTTAAACTTTCGACTGAATAGCGTTATTATTCAGAGTTTCAATTCAATTGGTTCATTGGTTGTTTACTCCAAAGTTTGTATGAAATATCAAAATAATATTATTAGCCTATAAACTCAGCTGATAAACCGACTGCCGGGCTCAGGACTTCGAACGTGGATGCACATCAGGAAACCAAGCACATACCTACACCACACTCACACGTACAGGCGTGTGTCAGGGGGTTGGTGGGTTTTAATGATTTCGGTAAGAGATTACTGCAACAACCGGGACCAAAGGGCTTTACTTCCATTCGAAATATTATGATTTGGTCTCTCATGGGCGATTCCGAATATGTCTTATAAAGCTATTAAGCGCTTTTAACTAAGGTAACATTTGACTGTAAATACGTATCTAATTTAAAAACCTATGAACCAATTAAATTAATTTTAGATATATTGAGTTGTAACGAAAAAAAATAGATTCAAAAATAAGCATACATCGGAATTGGAAGTTAGTTATACATAACGAAATATCATGGTGGGAATATCAACTATCATGTAAAGTTTTTATTATCATCTTGTAATCAATATTTTTATTATCATCTTGTAATCAATATTTTTATTATCATCTTGTAATCAATATTTTTATATCTCCCATAAGATACAATTTTACTAGGAAACATCAACCAACCTCAGAAAGACCGAGTGGGAATCGAACCCACGACCTTTGGACAACCAATGCTCTGACCGCTGAGCTACCAATGCCCCAGACGACTCGTTGAATTTTTCCAGTACTTTATGATTTACGCTGCAAATCAGCGGTATTAAAAATATCTTATAACTATTTATAGCATTATGAATGCTAAAATTAAAAATAACAAAAATATTTAAAAACTATTGTTAAATACTTGTAAAGGTGTTGTTTCGACTGTGAGGGTAGTAACTTCACCTCTGATCTTACAGTTTATTATCTTTCTCCATCAGAATGGTTCTCTGGAAGACATCGCTTCAAAGCGATAAGACCGCCAAATTTAACTTTGTAACTTTGTAAGTTATTTATATTTGTATTCGTGTTTATGTTTCATAGTGTTACAATAAAAGTATTATTTATCTATTTATTTCAATATAACACAATTCATGTTTTTTATTGTTTGTTTTTTTTTGTTTATTTACAGTGACGTAATACCGCTGTTTTTCTAGTAAAATTGTATCTTGGAACATAGTGAATGCTAAAATTAAAAATAATGAAAATATATCTCCCATATTTTCTCGCGCCAACTTCGTTCATCAAATAATCATCTTCTCGCCACTCCTTTGCATCATTCAGGATTCGTTGCAGATTTCATCACGGTTCAGGCCATTCGATTATGGAACGCTCTCTCCGAAAAAGTCAGACAAGCTAAATAAAAAAAAATAAAAAAATAGGTTTTAAAAAAAATTGTATAAACTGTTTCTACAGGAATCAACACCCACGTAAGAGATTCCCATCATCTTTTCTTCTGTTATGTTTAAGTATGTTTATGTAGTCTATTTTTATTTTATAATATGAATATTATATTTTATCATTTCATTAATTAAACTTCATATGTATCTTTCAGTTTTTATATATTTATGTAGTATATGTCTCATTTACGTTCTTTGACGCACCGCTTTTCAATTTTTCTGTCTATCCCTTAGGTCAACTGGTAGAGAATGCCATTTGGCATTACGTCCGCCTTTTGTACTTTATTTTATTTTTTTGTGCAATAAAGAATAAATAAATAAATATTTTGGATATTGATAAACTTTGTCGGCGGCTTTGGGGTTTTGTAGGTAGGTCAGCTCGTTATGAAAACACTGAAGATATTCATGAAACACACGCCAACTTACCAAAAACCGCCATTTAAAAATAAACAGACATCTAATAAAATCTAGCTGTGCTAAAACTTGGCATGCCAAAGTTATAAAATAAGAACATATCAATCCATCAGCATACGCCCACGACGCGACTTATTTAGAGTACTAACGTTGTTCTCCTGGATGAATAATTTTACAAAAACGAGAAATAATTTAATTATCTGCTTCTGATTCTAACGGCAGCCAAAAAAATACTGATTATGACAAAGTATTAAATTAATCTCCAACACTATGATACTAAGCACAAAACAACGTTTTGGTGATATGCTGATATACCTACTCGTATAAGCGCTATCCAATTTCTTGGGAGAATATTTAAAATTGTCGATAACAAGGTATCAATAATTTTTTTTCTTTCAATCTTTAATGGTAAATATCTTAACCTCACATAACTATTTGTTGCGGCATTTTACAGCAATAATAAATGTACATGTATTAAATTGTTTTAGACACCTTAAATTTTAGCATTTTTACGTGATCCACTAGTCCTGTTCGAAATGCAGTCATCTATCGAGATAAGTACCTAGAAGTACATAAGCCCAAAAATAAACTTTCGTTGTTTAATTATTCCGGAAAAAATATGTTTTAATGTACTGAAAATAATCTTAATAAACGGAAAGTATTAGAACTTCCAGTAAATCGACTTTTACATGACTTTTTGGAACTTTATTAGTTTCTTTTTTTTATATAAAAGAAGGAGGCAAACGAGCAGGCGGATCACCTGATGGAAAGTAATCACCGCCGCCCGTGGACACCCGCAAAACCAGAGGAATCGCAGACGCGTTGAAACCAACGGTTTAAGTTACTTTCAAAGGTAAGACCCAGTAAGATCTTTGTTTTCAGCCCTACTCGTACTATACACGAACTTTTATGATGTCATAAAATCTATGCAATTTTTAGTTTCATTTACGAACGTTGTGGCGCTGTATCCATGGAATCACCATTAAATATTTCAATTTTACGATAGTTGTTTGTGCTAAGCCTACAGTAACTAGCAGTAGCTTACCGTCTTCGGAGTGCTTCGTAGGGTGTGCAGGGTGTGCAGGGTGCTCGACATGCCCGTCAGCAGACAGGTACAGCAACATGATCCCGTTGGGGGGGAGGTCGTTGCACGCGCTGGCCAGGTAGATCAGCATTTGGCTGGGCGACGGCTTGAACAGCAAGTACTTGTGCGGATTGGGCATCTTCGGCCCTCCGTCAATATTATCTACAACAACAGAACGATCCGGGATGCTTTAGGGCTCACCGATAAAGTCAAGATTAAGATTTTGTTATCAGTGGCAACTTTTATGTAGTAACCTCAAACCAAAAGGGCGCATATTATCAACAGATTTTGCATGTGAGTAAATAGTGTTGATAAATTTGCATGGGACGCACATTGACACGATTGCTTAATTGGTTGTGAGGTTGACCTGGCGTGCCCCAGGGTTCAGACTAGAGTCCCGCTTGGGCAATTCTCTTTCAGCACTTTTCATATCTTCTTTTCAATATGCGTAAAAATAGTGATTGGTAACGTGATGCAACATTTTAGCAATGTATGTATGCTTTGCAATAACAACAATAACTCGCTTTGCAAGCTTTGTTTGACTCGCATTTGATAAATTAATAGTAAACACAGGCACAGCACAGCATTTGCACATGAAATATTTGCGATGGCAATAGTATTTTATAAAAATCAAAACTAATAGTAAAATACGAAAGACTTTTAATTGATTGAACATACTGATCATATTGATGTACCTAAGATTTGAAATTTTACTAATAGCTTTGATAGTACACCGCGACTTGATTTGCTCCCAATCAGCGCGAGCATTCTACTTCAGGAATAATCGGCATTTCATTATTTCGGCGCAACAAGAGTTGATCTTGACCAGTCTCAAGTGTCGGATTCACCTGGGCTAGGATCTACAATTCTGAAAATCATACCTTGGCTATGGGCGTTTGGCGTAGAGGTGTAGCGTGCCCGCGGTGACTCGTCGAACACGTGCTGCACCTCGCCCGTCGGCTCTCGCTCCAGCGTCTGCAGCATCCGGAACATGTCCATCGTCAGCTCGGAGAACCTCACTTGCTGCGAGCTGCTGCCCACTATCATGACCTCTTGCAGCGTCAGGTTCATCTGAGCAGTTCTCTCGATTGCGGGCGTGGAGTGCGGTGTCAGTCTACAACTTGTTTTATTTAAAAAGTGTTAACGCACTACTTGGTAACTATAATTAGATTACATTTAGGTACAATGCAATATACAGAAGAAATAAATTTGCAAGTTAATAAGTACCTGTTTGAAACGATCACTGAAAAGTTGTCAGGGTGTATGACGGCCACCACGGGCTCAGCGTGGACAAACGCTTTCACCTCGTCGACGACCACCGTCCACTCGACCTGATCGTCTGGGTCGTAAGTGTTGCCATACTCAATAATCTGCCTATCAAGTTCTTTTATTAGATCTTTCACTAGCTTCATTTTCTTCAATAATAGGCACACTACAATGAATCGTGCATAATATCTTAGTTTCTTAACCATCAGTTCGCATTTGTCTTCTTTATTTGCTTTCGTATAGTAGCATCGTCCTCTTATGGCGTAGTAAAATGAGTACGCTTCATTAAGATACGCCGTTTCGCTTGTTCTTAGGCTAAAACAATAATTGTTTTAATCAAAGTCATTGTATAATATATTTATATTATTATTATAATATATATTCAGTTACACGTAAAGAAAGAAGCCAGGTTTACTGGCAAATATTGTATCATTAACGGTTTATAGAAAACTAAAAAGTTTTCTTTAATAATTTAATTCATTGAAGAACTATTCCGAAACAATTGATGATTTAATAAGAAACAACTGACCGGGGTCAGCAACAGGTTTTATTCTTTAGCAGACAACCTAGCTGTCAAATTTCAATGAAAATCAATGTATTTTTTTGCTGATGAAAGCCGTCTAACACTGTCGAACAACGCTGGTGCCACTGCTCCAGTTGTTGATACAAAAGTATTACACGAAATGAAACCTTTTTCCATTGACCATAGTACTTATAAATTAAAATTGATTAACGACCTTCTGTCAACTTTAAAGGAACAAATGACTGAATCAAATATCAAAAATAAATTAAAAAATTATTTTTATCATTAATAGTAATAATAATAGCTAACCGAGTAAGCTCATAATATTTTGTGCAGTTAAGACAGAAATAGTATACATTAGAGAATACATAATTATAAATGAAGTATAACAAACCACCACATGTGATGACACAAATTTTTAATAAATAAATTAAAAAAAGGAAGTAAATATGGATGGACCAGGCAAAGTTCTTTAGTTTTTATATGTACGATTTTACAAGTTAAATACAGGAGGTGCGGGTTAAAATCCCGCTAGTGGAAAAAATTGTTAACGCTTTCCAAGTTACATATTGAACACAATTGTTAAACGCCAGAAACTTACTAAAAGTGGTAATAAAGTTGACCGATCTTTGATGCAATTTCACCAATTTGCCATCGTTTCATGCCGTACTTTGAGTCTAGTAGGGCTCTGTGTTGTTGCTGGTACTTCCATAGCCGGGTGTATATATCAAATGTTCTTCCAAAGTATAATGACCATTGTTTGTGACCATACTGGGGTAATTCTCTGAAATATACAAGCATACGCGTCATTTGTAATGAATTTGTGTACAGGTATTTTGAACTTGAGGAATTCGAACAGGTGTTTACAATGTTTACAAAAAAAAAATGAATAAAAACATGAGTAAAAAGTTTAAAAATCCAAAACTACCAATCATTTTTTGCCGACGATTATTGTTGCCTTTTTTTTCAAATTCTTGCGCACGACGAATTTTTTTTTAAATAATTGAAAATCTTCTACATGAACAATCATTGCTATGAAGAGTTAGTTCGGAACCGCAACCTTTCGGAGATATAAGCGAATCTTTACTTGATGTATTTTAAACTAACTGATTTTTCTGACTAAAAAGTAAAAGTCAAAAGTTAGCCATTTCCTTGAGTTTGACATTTGACATTACTTCGGTGAATTTTCTTAACACATAGCCGACGTCAAGCATAGGCGCGAAAATAAGTCTGCAGTATGCGAACATTCCCTAGAGGGGCCCAACCATTACATCAGATTTGATAAACTGCAAGTACTCGCTAGACAACAACAGAAATTTAAAAAAAATCTAATTTTAATAGAGAAGATGGTTGGAGTCTACCACCAGCCTGGGACCCCATCATACAAAATATTAAATCCCAGACCAAAAGATACTGTTAGCTCTTTCTGCGTAAAACGGAACGCACCTGATTAAATTTAAATGAGGGTATACAAGCTACTAACTAATTATGAGATGACCAACACCTCAGTCTCCCTGTGACCACGGACCCTGCAAAGGATTCGAAACCTCAGGATAAACATTAAATAATGTGTAAATTAAAATAAACGCGAGTAGATCCGTAAAAGTTGTTTGATTTAAACGTATCTTTATATTTTTGGAGCTGATGGGTCATAATGTATCAAATTCAAAATTATTGAAAATAATGGATTTTAAGCTTTACGTACGTTTTTGGAGTTGGCAGTACTATATCAAAATAAATTTGGAGTTTATGGGAAACAATTTTTGAAGCTATAGAATAGAATACAATAGAACAGAATAGAATAGAATACAATGATTTCATATATATCATATAAGTCGGAACGTTATACAAACTAGCAGTACTAAGCCGTTTTTATTTCATAAAACAGGTTATATTTTTTACAAAATCTAATGATGTATTTTTGTTTTGTGTCAAAGTCGGCACCGATACTCCATTTTAGTATTGTACGCTATTTCTCATAGGTTCGGATTTTCGGATTTTGATCATTAAAGAATCGCTCATATCTTGGAATAGTTAGCTTAGGGTTGATATCTTTTATAAAATATTATTCGTTTATGCCTTCTACACATGTAACAAAGTTATATTCCGGCGCAGACATTTAAAAAAAAGACACCAATACCGCTCATTTTCCAACCTTAAAAGAAAGTTTACTTTTCCATTTTATAAGTACAGCCGTAACTGCATTCCAATAATAGTTCTGCAGTAGTGTGAAATCCTTACCGTAGACCATTGAACAGTTGTTTTGCCTTCTCCAACAAGTGGCAGAACTCAATGATAACTTTGCGCTCTTGTTCTTCAATGGCGTTCATTTTGCCTTTTGATTTGTCCAACTGTCGTAAGCCTGAGCTCTCGCTCTTTGATCGGAATCGATATTGAATTCTACCAGTAATAGTAGGTTTTTGTATCATTCGTCGTCTTGGTGTTCTGGGCTTCACCTTCTTAGGGTCAATTTTTGGCGGATGAGGTTGAGCCGGAACGTTAGTGTAATAACTATCCTCTTGAGAGGATGAATGTTCACGTGAATGGAACTTCGGCCTTATTATTTCCAACCCCAAACTCAGTCCTGAATGGCCTGCAAAGTCTCCATCAGAGATGCTAAGACTAGCGGTGAGGTTAGCATGAGCTGCCTCCGGGACAAACCGCCTTTGGTCATCTTCGTCTTTCCTAAACCGAGGTTCACAAGAACGAGAACGCGTCCCCAAAGTGGGCTCCTCGTTAAATCTGGACTGCCTCTTATCAACGGGATTACCTGGCGCTGGTGAAGGCACATATATTTCCAACCAGTGTCGCGAAGTGTATCGTAGATAACGTTCACTTTTAGGTGAGTAAAGAATGTTGTGGTAAAACCAGTATTGCCATCTACCATGGCATACTGATGACGTCCTGATGGGTACAGACTGGGGAAGCACATAACTCACCTCCGGAGTGATGTTGTGTGACGTTCTTTCAAGTGAATCACTTAAGATTTCATCATCATAATAAAATTGTTCAAATGATGACGAATATGTACGAACAAAATGATCAGCACTTGGAATTGATTCATAAGAAGCACGTCTTGAAAGACCTGAAGGTGTCCTGGCCGCGTACTGGCGAACCAACGGCGGGCGGTGGCGGGGCGCTCGGTCTACCGCATCAAATACAAATGTGTTTGACTGGTGAGGCTTTGTTGGAGTTTTCTTAACATTCGACGGCCCTGCGACAGGTGACGGCGACCGTCGGCATTGTACGTCCGAGGCTAATGTTACTCGTTTTTTTTTATTTTTACTGTTTGCTTGTTTAATAACAGCTTTGGTTTCCTGAGGAATTGAGTAAGGCGTCTGCGTCGACTTGTTTAGCGTCGAGCATGATGGTATCTCCACCGACGTCTCTACATGCGATGTTGCGCTTGACCCGCATTCCGGGGAATCGACACTAACACGTTGACCTTTCACTGAAAACATACACAACATTGAACATTGAACATAGATAAAATTACATAGATGGACTTAGATTAAATTATTACTTTTTTATAGTTAAATTAAAACTTGCATGGAATATTTCAATTTGAACGTCAAAAAATTAAAAGAATGATTGTCAACTGCAATCATTACTACTAAGTTCTTCTTTTAGCAATCAATTGAATTTTAACAATTTATTGCTTATTTATTTTCGATCCGGAAACTTGTTATGAAACTATAACGTTCTAGGATTTCTACCTATTAAATACTATTTAAATAAATAAGAAATAATTTAAAATAATATTTATAATTTTGTGTAATTTCTAATAATTTGTAATACCTATTGTGTAATAATTTGACTATTTTATCAGATTTAATTTACAAAAACACAAATGTAGAAAAAAAATCCACGAACAGGATTTGAACCTGCACTTTTCTGACATACCGGGTCAGGTGCTTTTCCAATTGAGCTATCGTGGTTCTAACCAGCCCGCCGAAATTATTCAACACTTTTTACTTTGAAAGCCAAAGGCGCCCATTCAATGTCAACAACTACCGTCACTAACATCCGATCATAATATTTTTACAAATATTAAAGATCAGTTAAGAAGTAGGCAAGCTACTTATTTATAAAATGTTCAAATAATTTTAACGTAAATTTTGTTGCGAACAAATTACAAAAACACTTCCTACTAAAGCCTACACATATACATTGACGTGTTTTCAAAATTATTATTTTATTATGACGACCTCCATACCCGAGTGGCTTGCATGCCGGACCTTGGGCGGCGCTAACTCTGAGGAGGTTCGATTCCTGGTCGGGTCAATGTCGAAAACGAACTTTTCGATATTGTGTCGGGTCTGGGTGGTTGTGGTACCATCGTTGATTCTGATTTCCGTAAAACGAGTGCTTTAGCTAGCTAACTTACCTTGGAATCAGAACGATGTATGTGATGTTGTCTAATATTTTATTTTATTTTATTATTATCTAAATGATTTGACTAATTAAATGGTAAGTATATTAATTAGGTCACTAAAGCAAGCTGAACTACCTGGTGATGTGCAGTGATTGTTTTCGCAAAAAAAGAAGTTTTAAATACAAAAAAACTTATCATTTGACAATAAACACTAGTAAATGGTTTGCAATATGCACCGACGGTATTGGGGATAGGTTAAGTTGATGATAGAACATCCGTTTTGATCATGAGAGAGAGAAAGAGAGGAGACATTCCACTCAGTCAACATCCGACATTCCTTTTTCTGCTAAAAATCTTCAAAAAATCTGCTTCTAATTTTAGCACTGATCGCAAATTAGAGACAGAGAGAAAATTGATGATTTAGATTGTAATATTCTTAACTTGCACGTTTGGACGTTATGGATTTCGACCATTACTTGATTTGACCATACTTATAAAACTTGATTTCAATGTTTTGACATAGGTAGTGGTTGATTTTATTGTTCAATATACCTACATACCCGGATATTGTGATCGCTAGTCATCAATCATTGGTTTTCAACACGTTTAATCGACTGATCCTTGGGCATGAGTTACCTAACTCAACACATTAAACTTACCACTTGGGAGAGCTGTTCCTTGCTGCTGAATTTTAGGCGTAGAAGTAGTTAAAATGCTAATGGAATTGAATATGATTTACCATGGAGGTGTTACTAATTCTGATGTTACAACTTTACAAAAGCCGATTATGAACTAATTACTAGCATGAGCTAAATGGGAGGTTCATGAGTGTGATTGGTGTACAACAAACCGAGGTGACAGGTCTAGCCTAGGGCTAGCTAGCATGGGGCTACCCGCTTGAACATCGTTTAGTCACTAAATACGGAGACCCAGAATTCAAGCTTAAGGCTGGGTTTCCAGTGACGCGGAGCTGGACGGAGAGGAGCGGTGAAGAGCGGTGAAAAGGGGCGAGTGTTTCCACTGAAGCGGAGTGGAGCGTGGTAGTGAAGCGGAGCGGAGCGGAGTAGTGAAGCGAAGCGGATGATAACTACTATGATGTACTGAGCACGAGTCAAGCGGCGCGACGTAATGCATCCACCCCCGCACCCCGGTCCGCACCTCGCCGCTCCGCTTGCCCATTCGTCCACTACACAACCTCGCTGCCCTCTGCACCGCACCGCCCCGCTGTCCTCCGCACCGCACCGCCCCGCTGTCCTCCGCTCCGTATCGCCCCGTTATATTTTTATTATGAATATCCGTTCAGCTCTGCTCCACTCCGCTCGTGCTGTTTCCATTGAAGCAGAGCGGAGATTTCGAGCATAGTGATTGGCCAATTCATGCACCGCTAAGCACCTCTCCGCCCAGCTCCGCGTCAGTGGAAACCCGGCCGTAGGCTGGGTTTCCAGTGACGCGGAGCTGGACGGAGAGGAGCGGTGAAGAGCGGTGAAAAGGGGCGAGTGTTTCCACTGAAGCGGAGTGGAGCGTGGTAGTGAAGCGGAGCGGAGCGGAGTAGTGAAGCGAAGCGGATGATAACTACTATGATGTACTGAGCACGAGTCAAGCGGCGCGACGTAATGCATCCACCCCCGCACCCCGGTCCGCACCTCGCCGCTCCGCTTGCCCATTCGTCCACTACACAACCTCGCTGCCCTCCGCACCGCACCGCCCCGCTGTCCTCCGCACCGCACCGCCCCGCTGTCCTCCGCTCCGTATCGCCTCGCTGTATTTTTATTATGAATATCCGTTCAGCTCTGCTCCACTCCGCTCGTGCTGTTTCCATTGAAGCGGAGCAGAGATTTCGAGCATAGTGATTGGTCAATTCATGCACCGCTAAGCACTTCTCCGCCCAGCTCCGCGTCAGTGGAAACCCGGCCTTATACAAAATAAAATAAATAATGAAGGTGCCCAGAATAAGATCGACATAACTATTCGCAAAGAGAATTTAACACTACGTTTATTCGTACGATATGTCATAGAAACAGAGCGGCAACGTCGCGATTCATTGACAAACTTATGAAAAAATCGAAAATTCGGGTTATGGTTGTTCCGTCACTTTGACATTTAATTTTGCGGGAATTATTAAATTCTTTTGAGTTATTTTTAACAATTTGTACTACAGTTTGTGTTAAGTATTAGGTATTCTATAAATTATAAATAAGTGATTTGTTCTATTACTTGGAAAATAGAAAATACCTTTTATCAACGTTAATGTATGAGGGTCAAACTCAGAAAAAGTGTACATTTAGTTTTTTTTTGTCCCACTACTTCAAAGTTGAGTGAAATCTGAATTATAGACAATTTTTTTATTTTTGTTATTTTTAGTGATGTTAAGCTTTACTATGATGATTTAGTATGTTATATTGTTTTATTTTTTATTAAAATATAGATTTTCTGAAAGTTTAAAATTGTTGAAAAGTTTCGTCCATACATTTTTTGTTATTCCGCATTTATTTGTAGAAATTTTGCTTATTGTGACGTTACGCTGAGAACAACTTACTACTAGAAATGACTACTAGGGAGCTCTCTATAAATTTGCCGTGTCCGAAAAGGGCGACTAAGTTTTGAAGTTCCATCATAAATATACAACGTGTTATACACTTAGCTAGCAATAAAGAATTTGATTTGATTTGATTTAACTTTTATTCCATGTTTATTTGTAAGACGGTTAAATTTTTATTTGAAATTGGAATTTAATTTTTGATCTTTTATATCTAACATGATTGTAGTTAACTTTAAAATTTCTTACCCACAACACGTGATTCTGCCATTAAATTCATTAAATATTTTAGAGGACGCATCACAAATACAAAACGCACTTTGTAAATTACAACAAGACTATTTGAACATGTCTATTAGATACTTGTTTTTACAACGGCGCGGCGGCGGCCGGCTGGCAAGGGGGCGCCAAACCGACAGACAGGGGTTTGATATTAATTACGGATGCTCCTTCACTATCAAACACAAATCACCGGTGATAATTATGAAACTTATTTGAGGAATACAAAGTGATTTGAGCCATAATTTAAACATGTTTGTTTCATTTCACGTCTGTCTAGATTTCCGGTAAGTATCAATAATTGCACCCCTGACGGTAACCGAGCGCCAGTACAACCTGCGTCAATATTAAGGCATCTGCCTGTAAAACCATAGGCACGAATTACGCGTTAGCAACCCTTATATATCAACGCCTTAACTTTTACACAATTTATGAACGCGTTAAGTACAACTTACTGTGTTTGTGATAATGATATTTGAGGTGCTGACATTACAATCTATTTTCTCGAAACTTGTTCTTTACTGAGTTCATAAATTGCGCGGCAGATAGGATGTGTCATTGTGACATGTCTTCTAATGAGTATTTACTGCATTCTCTTTATGATTTGAAAAAAAATATACGTCATTGTTAATTTCTATAATTTATTTTTTATTGTATCTAGCACTGAGCAAGTAATCACTACGTTATCTAGCTGACCCGGCGGACCAACTTAAGCTAGGTAAGTTTAATAAACATGAAAAAAATGTAGATAATATGTATGTAATTGTAGACCCAATTTAAAAAAATTATATACAATACTTTCGTTGTAATATTTAAAACAAAGTGGGGGCGCTGGAGAGCGTACTCGCCAGCGAGCCCACAAGGATAATTCCGTTACTTAAGGCTTTTCAAATTCGTTTATGACACCATTAAAATGTATATTAAATGTATATCAATCTACTATCATCAATTCGATATTTAATTTATCTATGTCTATACCAATTCACGGCGACTTTTAAATTTCCTTACGGAACAATTTCTTTAAATATTATAGGGACGTATAGAAAGCTAGCTGTGTACTATCAAATTATTCGGGTAAGCTGATGATGGAAGGTACAATTCCTCAACTCCTGACTGTAAAGAAGGTCTATTGAAGTTGGGTGGGGCTTTTACAATAAAAAAGTGGAGATAATGGAACAACTATAAAAGTTTAAATGAAACAAAATTATCCCCCAGCCGACCGCCAACCACCCCACTTCAATAGACATTCTTTAAAACTGATATGCGAATCTAGGCAATTCATAATATGATTTAAATATTATTTCTTGCTTTTTAGAGCTGTTTTACCATTGAAAATGGTTATCAGATGCAAATCACCTGAGACGTATTTTTGGCCATAGCTCCAAGGATTTTGGGAGAATCGAGATGAAAATAGTACCAAGAGTTGAGGAATTTATCAAGACACGTGTGAGTGTTTGAATTTTGGAAATCAGCTGGAAACTTTTTTGAAATTTTGAAAATGAAAAAAAAAATCGGGTTTTTTGGGGAGTGTTTGTACACTAAATTGTAAATATTTCAAAAAAAAACCGACTTAAGAAAAAATTAAAAAAAGGATCCTAGGGTATTAGTTCAGCTACAAAATGGCGAAAAAAATTGAAAATCGGTTAATAATTGTGACCTGTATGTAGGTGAGCCCTTTACATTTGGTATTGTAGAAAAACAATACGATCGTCGTGGTAAAAGATGCGGATGCTGGCGAAAAGTGCATTCAAGTTGGAATTGTGTTATTTAAAATAAAATGTTGTATTCATTTTCAATGCTCCGATTCTTGCGGGGACTGCGAAATCTGTGAATTTTTTGTATACTTAGGTATTTAATAATTTCTGATTAACTAAATCAAAAAACCAAATTACTTTGTGCTAAGTAAATTTATTTTTTACTTTTTTTATTTTCGTTTTTTTATGCAAACAAGAGTAGCTAGAGTAAGTTATTTTAAAGTAAGTCTAATTATTTTGACGACATCAAATTGAAAGTACGTTAAATTGTATTTTATAATAAAGGGAAATTAGCTTTTTTTTATACACCGTTGGCCTGAATAACCCGAAAGATTTAAACCACGTATTCTTAACGACAGTACGAGTAAATAACGTTATATTAACATGGGTCGAAATGTGTGTTTTAATTGACCCACTTTTTCAATACAAATTAAATCATAGTAATAGCGTGTTTCTTTATGGTCAAGCCTTTACTTCAGAGAGTAAGCGAATCATATTAATCTCAAGTTGAGAAACAGGAAGCGAGCGTGACACTTCACGAATCGCTCCGATATCACACGAGGCACCTAGGTAAGTGCGTCTGCGTGAAAGTAGTAGGTGTCTACGTCATACCTTAGGGTATACTTGATATTTTTTTTATTATTATTTGTTTTAAATAATGAATATCTCCTTTATTATGGGGTTTAGGACTATGTGTTACATAACTTTATATACTCTAATTAGGCTGTAGAATCGTTAAGTTAAATCTTTCGGGTTATTCAGGCCAACGGTGTATAAAGACTAAGTCAATAAAATTATAGAAACTATAAAATTTGTAAGAGAAGTTTGAGATAAATTGTAACTTAAGGCTCACTTTAGAATGGAGGAAAGTCTGAATACTAACTAAAGTAATAGGTATAAAATTTCACTTACAATATCTTTTGAAATAAAGATAACGTTTTTCAACGTCTCTTGCTACCTCCTTTCCATAAGCATATGTAAGGTAATGATGATGGTTTTCTGTCATCGCAAATATCGCCGTCTCACTAAGGCAGAAAAATAATCGTAATAATATCTTCAATAATTTAAAATTAAGTTGAATGGAATATTTTGCAACTATTTGAAATTAATTGTACCTAGCGGACGGTTTTTCGGAATCACGTTTCGTGGCAGTCGGCTGCGTTGGTTCAGCAAATTTACTGTTGAACCAAGCAATGAACCGTTTCATGGTGACGGGTAGCGGCCGGCGGGCCGCCGGGACACGACCGAGCTGCGACCGATACGACGGGCAACTATCCTCCGGTGCAGTGAGATCGAATGCACCTGTCTGCGACTCGCGGACTGCACTCGCGATCGCTTGCTACATCCTTATATACCAACACGCCTCCCTCACAGCCCACCAATCAGCAGCCTTCATCACTCCGAGAGGATTCACAGTCTAATAATGCAAATGGCGAGTGACCAATCGGATGCGTTATATTAAGCCCATCGAATTTTATTTTCTCATTGTGATATCACAGATACTAGCAGTGGTTTGCAGATCAATACAATCTGAGTAATTAGCCGCAAACAAGAGTATGCGAAATTTATTACAAATACTAATAAAAAGTGTTAGAAATAGAGTATTAGATAAATAGTAGACACAAGTAACTACCTATGTAACGTTCAATATAACTAAACTTTCTGTTTCTTTTATTGAATGATAAAGTATTCAGAACGCAATCGATTAAAATTAACTAAGTATTCTCATGGTATAACCAGCTGTATTATACCTTTATTTTGCAAGTTTTACGTCAAGGAATTAAATATTAGTTATTCATCAATATCAACTCGTGAATTTGCTCCGATGTTTGTGCGAAGCCTACCAGTTTGGAAAAAATGATTTTCAATATTTTTCCAAATTCTACAAAAGAGTAAAATTATATAACTGATCATTCTTAAAGTTTTTCATACGGTTAATACAAGATATAAGGTTGTCAATTGCTCTCTCTTTCCGACACAGGATCGGAGGTTCGGGAGCCTTGCACAGTTATTCCTCCCGCGCGGCTGATCCAACTCGAAACTTTATTTATTTCTTACAATTTAAATTATGAATAGTGGAAGCTTTTTATTAAATTTGTTTTCAAATGTTCCCCGAACTCACATCTCTCGCAGATCTGAATAACGGTAGGGTTTACTGAAATTATTATTTGAACTGATACTTGAAAGTCTTCCGCAACTCAGATCAGTGGCCGTGCTGTCGTACCGCTGAACAAAGGACTCTGTCATTGAAATCAAGTCATCACTACAATTGATGGGTACTGGCTTACTCACCACGCTTGCCAATGCGGGTTGGTAATCACATTCGTAGGCTATTCATCGAAAAATCCGAAACACGCTTGGCCCGACCCGGGCATTGAACCCAGGACCCTCGAGTATCGAGACGAGCACTTTGCTACTCGGCCACCGAAATATAGTAATGCAATAATATAATAATGGTGTCACTATTGTCTTAGGTGCGTCCTGTAAAAGGGATATAAGCTTGTTTTATGTAAATAAAATAAATAAAGAAAATTTTGGAATTAAGTATTTTAACTTGTCAAAGATAACCACACTTAAAACCAGATCCGGAAACAAGATCCTAATAAAACTCACAACGCGAAAAATGGATGCACAATAAACTCAAAACAGTAACCTGTAGATGACACATGAATGAGCGATTAAGGACGAATTACGTAACTTGAAATATCGTAACAAATTATCACTTTTGTTCATTTTTAATTTTCTGCAAACTATCTCATCGTCTCATCGGCAATGCCGCCGACTAATATCTCACCACATGAGTAAATAATAGTTTATTACATACATTTGACAGCGTTAAATAGGTTCCCATCCCAGCGTCACGCTTTTGTTCCCCAACGCTGTCAAAACCCACCGCTGGTGAAAGTGGAAAACTTTGATCCTCGTCAGCTACAAAGATTGATCGTTGCGCCAACGTATTTCCCAAATCTTTGTCGTTAAATTATTTAGCACTGTACGAAATGTGCTGAGCGTAACGTTTTTGGTTGAAGTTTGGTTTTGGTAACATCGTCCCCAGTTATCGCGATCGGGGTTCAGGGCAGTGTGGCATTTTTAGCTTCATCGGGCTTTTTTAGGGGCGGCCAGAAACTTACCAGGGTTCCTCAAGCCGTGTGAAACGAATCACCTTCGGAGGTTTTCTAGAGGGAACGGCATCCCCGTTCCCTACTAGATTCTCCGAGGGATTCGGATCGGATCGGGGAGTCACCGGAAATACTGTATGAAACCGGCACAAAGGCAGGCGACCAAATTTTAGCATAATTCCTCGACGCGGCGTCAAACCCCATATATTATAGGCGCCAATCATTGTGGCGCTCTTTTAGCTCATGTATGAATAATTAGACAAGTCACGAATAGTATTTCCGACAGTATCACATTTATAATTATAATTTCATGCGAATTTAATCTTTTCTATAGTCACAGTTAAAAATAGCGCTACATTGACGATATAAATTATTAGCTTTCGATAACTTTGAACGTCACATTGTGATTTCCAATATGATGGATGTGGAATTAAAATAGGGTATAATTTAAACGCTCACCAGATATTTCTGGTTATTTATATATTTGTATTTTAGTCATTTAATTTATTTGGTACTTAAGCTAAGAGTCTAAAAAAATATTTTTAATAAATAATAAATAATAAGTAACGGAAAATACTAAAAACGACAATTTAGTTTTCCAATACAAAATTATTTGTTTGTCTTGTTGTCATATATTTCTTCCTAGATAGTATTTCCGATAGTATGGATAGCATAAGTTAATTAATGAAAGCTTTTAATTTATATTTTGAACGTATTAAACATTTATAATAATGTGAAATTATTTTTTTTGTAGAAATCCTTGGCACAGATGACAAGTGATATACCTACTCAGACAGATTCAAAAATTGATTAAAAAATCAAGTTTTGAAGTTAATGTTACTTACTATTTACGAAATCAAAATTTTCTGATAACAAATTCTGTATAATTGCTAAAATTTATATCGTATTGTTTTTTCAATGATGATTTAATTTTTTTCTGTATACATACTAGCCCTAGCCCATCTTTAAATAAATATCACTAAGATTTTAAAGTTGTTTTGATCTTAATTTTAAATTATTGTTTCTTTTCAATGAGATTACTGTTTGATAGTGCAATTAATGGTTTGGGTTGTATTATTGTGTATTTTTTGTATTATTGTGTATAATTTAAAATGTATGTTTAATTAATATAGTGACAAAGGAAAAACTATGTTGTTGTTTTCAATTATTTATATCGATAATAGAGTCGATACAGTTACCACATTACCTCAAATATGACGTCACAATATCATCTGACAACCTTCGAAATTACGAAAGAAAAGGGTCAATCGATCTCTTTCTAAAACATCACCTAGTTTCATTAGTAAAAATAGTGCGAACTGATGTATCTGTGTTGCGTATTTTAGTCCGGTTTCTATAGCTTGTTATTGTTCTGAGGTTCAAATATCTACAGCTTCATGGTTCAAACAAACCTCGAAATTTTAAAATTCACACACAGGCTTTCATAAACAATCATGCGGAAAAAATTATACCATTAATAACCATAAACACTTCAAAGATACGTCAAAAAAGACATTACTATATCACCAAAAAAATTTTAGAACAACATTCTATTTTTTGTTACCAAACGATAAAAAACTGTTATATTTTTCTGTGTTCTGAACCTTAAACAAAATGTTATCCGTTAGCAGCAGCCATTGTATGAAACCCAGCGTCTTGGGACTGGTCCTGGACCTCAAAGGGTATTTATAACAACACAAATCGTAAAGTCGACGAGTTTAGTTTATATCTAATACCTTTGAACGAGCAATTCTTGTTTCATCATCGTCATCATCAGCTCATTTAATGTCCCCACTGCTGGGGCACGAGCCTTCCCTATGGATGGATAGGGAGAACGGGCCATAAACCACCACGCGGGCCCAATGCGTTAACGATTGTTAACGACTGCTAATGCAGCCGGGACCAACGGCTGTACGTGCCTTCCGAAGCATGGAGAAGCTCGAGATGATACATTTTTGGTCACCCATCCGATGACCGGCCTCTGCGTAGTTGCCTAACCTCAGCACTCGCAGACCGGTTACGGTTACGGCGCGTTAACCACTGCGCCATCGAGCTCATCGATGTTCGATTCTTGTTTATATGTATACATATAATCTGAGTCTCGGAAATGGCTCCAACGATTTTCTTGAAATTTAGTATGCAGGGGGTTTTGGGGGCGATATTTAGTATGCAGGGGGTTTCGGAGGCGATAAATCGATCGAGCTAGGTTTCATTTTTAGAAAACGTCGTTTTATCCGTAAAAAATACCAAGCAAAGCTCGGTCATCCAAGTACTAATACTAATTGTGAGACGACTAACACCTCAGCCTCCCTGTGACTGCTGACACTGCAAAGGGTTCGGAACGACAGGATAAACATTATTTAGAACTAATGTGTAAAAAAACGCGAGTAGATCCGTAAAAGTTGTTTCGTTTCAATGTGTAGTGTTCGCGTAAACCTCAGAAAACAGTATTGTTTAGTTTAGTTTCAATACGATCATGGAGACCAGGCCGACCCCGCACTCCTTGGAGGCGGTCGGTCGAGAAAGAGATCGCAGCGATTGGTAGCAACTGGCGGGACCTCGAAGCCACAGCACAAGACCGCGACGGATGGAAGTCCCTACTGCAAGCCCTACGTCCCTAATGAGGGATTACAGGAATTCATCATCATGATCATTTATATGAATTATTGGATAGCAGATTGCCGCATTTAGTCCTAATTTCAAATGTTGATGGTATTTGCAATAGCAGCATCACAGTTCTGAACATATAGCCGAAAGAATGGTTTTTATTCAAAGTAATCTGTGCGCCAAAAGCATGCCAATAACTCACTTTAACCCATTAAGGCCGAGACAAGTAGTAGGTAAAGATTGCCGCTTATAAAACTATAGTCGTTTTTCCCAAACGATATATGTGTATAAATGAAAACCGAGTGAAAATGAAACTCTAGTAGTATTAGAATAGAATAAAAATATTTGTTTTGACACTAACACAAAATTTGATAAAAGAGACATAAGACAAAACAATATGAAACGATACAAAAGTTAACAAATATTTTAACACAGCAACAAATGAGAAGTATTAGTATACTTATCAACTTATAAAGAGTACAAACATTATGGCTTTCCTTGTCGCGGGGTATTGCAAAAGTGACTGTAGCATTGCCAATATTCAATTTAAAACCTATTGATTCAATTCAAATTAATGTTCGATTATGTACCTAATTGAACAATTTGACGGCTTTATTATTACTAACATATCATACACATAACAATGCTTACTGAGCAATCTAAAGGAAATAATTTTGTAACAAAAAAGAAAATAGCCTATTTATTGTTCCACTGTTGGGCAAAGGCCTTCATCATTGAAATCAAGTTCTTACTACAATGTAATATATATAAAAAAACGTATTTTTTGCCAACTATTTAAAAAAAAGTGTTAAAAAATTTCCACGAGAGGAACTCGCACCCGCACTCCGTGTCATGCCAGGTCAGGTGCACTACCAACTAGGCTGTTGTAACTCAAATCATCACTAACATTTTCTTTTTTCTAACTAATTTCAAAATTATTTGAACCAGCTTTTCTCACACACTGTAGAGACAAGATTTTCTTAGCAAAACTTTTTCCTTACAAGGACTATATTTCCAAAGAACTACATACTTGCCTTTCCATCCAGGTTTACTCATTAATATAAACTGGGAATCAATTTTTCCAAAACAGTTCCATACAATGTTTGTCACGAATTTTTATCAATTTGTAAACGTCATGTTATCAGAAATAATTAACCCTTACCCGGGCTGAGGCTCTCTCATATTTGAGTTAAACCATTTTCGTTTTTAAGGTTTTAAAATATGCATAGTATAGTAACACCATTGCAATATATATTTACTATCAAAACCTTGATCGTACAAGTACTGCGATCTGTTTATTGCGTGCTTTTGTTGTGATAAGTACAGGGTAGGAACCATGAGTACCAATGAATCCGATACATACTTGAAAAACAACTTAAACACGTTGAAGTAGGTAATTAATTCAAGTGGCCAGTTTGATAATCATCAAGGAGTCTTGTTATCTTGTTCTATAGAACAATTTGATAAAATTAGATACTAAATGTTCTATGGTACAATTGAGAATATCTGTGGGTTATACCAATTAATTATTTTTCCGACACAACATCATTGCGTGACGGTTCACATTAGACTCGACAACCTGTGAGATTTGTTCTTACAACAAATATTAAGGAACTGTAAAATAAGGATCAGTAAAAAAGTTACTTTATCCAAACAATTATTTACAAACCACCGGATTCTATGAAATTATTTATCATCATAAAATAAATGAAATTATCATAAAATAAAAATAAAATTTAAAAAATCACCTTCAGCCTCTATATTCGTCCACTGCCTCTTCATAATATTTATATTAAGTAATTATTTTAGTAAGTAAACATAACATCATCATCATCATCATCAGCTCATTTATGTCCCCACTGCTGGGGCACGAGGCTTCCATATAAATGGATAGGGAGAACGGGCCATTAACCACCACGCGGGCCTAGTGCGGATTGGTGGTTGAAAACAACAGCTACTGCAGCCGGGACCAAGGGCTTAACGTGCTTTCCGGAGCACGGAGGAGCTCGAGATGATAAATCCATCCGGTGACCGGCCTTTTAAAAAGTTGCCTGCCTCGCAGACCGGGCGCGTTAACCACTACGCCATCGAGCTCCTCGTAAACTCTACCTCAACCTCGAGTAAACATAACGCGTCTAGCAATTTTAATGTTGTCTGAGCATGTCCCAAATAAAAACGAAAATGGTTTATCTAGAATGTTCCGAAAATATTTAGAAATATCCGCAGGCGGTGGCCGGCCACACGGAGCATTACATATAATATCTCATAACTTCGTCACGCCCGGTCGTCCGCGCGGAACAGGCTTATGACACCGTCGTCGTTTTTCCAGTGCGCCTGATAAGATTGAGGGGTGTCTGCAGGTGGTATATGTGAACCACCGTACACTGTAGTGACATTTTGATGTACATTTTGGGGTAGCTGCTCACAGAACTGTGATCTGTAGCTTACCTCGTCATTACTATGCACAATATTTCCACGCTGACGATAGCAGAATAGGCCGCTCTTTTTAAGATTATGACAAGGGTGTAACAATATTAAAATGTGAAAAAAATATAAAAAGATATTAAAATTAAAATATGGTGTATTAGGGAATCTAGACCATTTTCTTGGAAATAGACGAATAATAGTGATAATATTAAAATCGGTTTATTAGTACATATACGTTTCGGATCCTTTGCAGGGTCCGTGGTCACAGGGAGACTGACCACGGACCCTGCAAAGGCTAAACATTAAATAATGTATAGTAGGTAAAATAAACGCGAGTAGATCCGTAAAAGTTGTTTCATTTAAATGTGTAGTGTTCGCGTAAACTTTAGAAAACAATATGTGAACATATAGTGTATATTATTATTTGACCCTTTTTGCGCTGAAATTGGAAAATTTATGATTTACCTTATAACGGGGTTAGGCAGTTTAGAACCACGTGTAATTGATTGATCGGCTTAGATTATTAATTAGCAATTATCAACGACCTCCATAACGTCCTTCGCGTTCCCAACGGCAACGGACTAGCGCCGACATCGGGCCAAAGGCGTACATGAGATAAAATCCTATTCATCTGGCATTGGCATACTAATAACATACCTATATTTTTAAATTGCACAAAAGATCCCGATGGGTCGAAGTGCTACTGCAAGAGGGAAACCTCACAGGCCCCACTAAGATAAGATATATTTTTAAATTACTATTCGTTTCTTCACTTAGGTTGTCAAATGTCACCGTGAGCCGTTGCTCGTCCATGGTGGTCAGTAAGCCAGGCAAGCCATCTTCGGCAACCCATGAGAGGCAAGCTAGCTGCGGCGGCGCCCGGGGCTCTGGCAAGGGCCACCAGATCACGTACAAGCCCTACGTGGCGCCCTGCTACAAGGACCACGACCACAAGAACATGGGTCTAAAGCGGCCCATGTCTCCACATCTGACAATTTATGCCCCCACACTGCCGGCTATGACGTCTATCGGACAACGTATCACTGGTAAGCAACATACCTACCGCTTATTTTACTTTATAGCTACTGTTTCATAAATTTTCATCATCAGCTCATTTTATGTCTCCACTACTAGGGCACGAGCCTTCCCTGTGGATGGTTATGGAGAAGGGGCTATAAACCACCACGCGAGCCCAGTGCGGATTGGTGTCTGTTATCGACTGCTAATGTAGCCGGGGCCAACGGTTTTAAGGCCGTTAACATATTTTTCTTTAACAATAAACTTGAAATAAAATAACTTATAGATCCGTTAAAGTTTTCATCAAAAATCTCGATTTGATCCGTTAAAAGTTTTTCAATGTAAACTCTTTATTCATGTAAACAGTGTGATTCATATAAACTTTAGAAAATAATTATATTAAAATTTTTACTCTTTTTTAGTGTTAATTGCTACACTTAAGCTACCTTCCTCTATCCAAAGGTAAGGACCTTTGGATAGATGGCACCAATGTCGCTATAGAGCATTTCAAAAATCAAAAAAACAGCGAACAACTCAATTTTTAAATAACTTTCTTACTAGGAGTTTCACCCGAGTTCTTAGTGTACTAACACGGGTTGTGATGTGAATCTCCATTTTTAACTCAATCTAACGTACAATGCTTTGTTTATAATAAAAATAATCCTACTTGAAATTGGTTTAATGCAAAACGAGAAGTCATTAATTAAGACATAATTATAACTGTCTTACTAAATAGTTAAACTCATTACGTATTCTTGTAACTGGTAATTCGAGCACAATAACATAGTCTAAAGTAGCCACATGGCACCATCAGCTCTGGTCATACCTTTTTAAAAGAAAAGCTACGTACGGTCATAGGATCACGTTAAGCTTTATTTTCCTGAACCGTAAGCAAGAGTGTGCATTCACGCAACACTTACAGTAAATATTTTTAAACATTTATTTCAATATAGCCTATGTTACTCTGCGCTAATGTAGCATTCTAATGGTGAAAGAATTTTATAAATCGGTCCAGTAGTTTTTGAGTTTATTCGTTGCAAACATACATACAAAAATACAAAGCTTTCCTACAAAGTAGTATAGATTAGACTCGCCGTCCGAGGCGTCCTATATCTTCTTAGTACAGACCCTTAAAAATTATTCAGTACTGCCCCTTTTCACGCAGAAGACACTTCAAAACGACGTAGCTCCTTACTGGTTAAACTACGTGAAAACGTCGCTGGCGTGACAATGTACAAATACCCACCGCCCACCGACCAACGGCAGTGATACTACGTGTGCTTATAATAAGCTTATTCAGCTTCTGCTCTTCATCTTAAATGTTTATCTGTCATAGAGAATGCTCTTAGAGTTGTAAGGCAAGAACACATGAGCCATGAACATAGCATACAAGTGTAGTGATTACAATTAAAGGGTTTTTATGTATGTATCTTATATGCAAATAAAGACTTTATATATTTATCTATCTTTAAAATTATATGTAAAACTAGTGGCCCGCTCGCGTCTTTGTCTACTTGAGAATATCCGTGTCCCATGGTGAACCCTTAATGCAGCGCCACCTACCGGGTCCAATTGTGAATCGAAACCACCCAGAGACAAACTTAAAATCACTCAAAATCGGTCCAGTCGCTTAGGAGGAGCTCAATGACATTTACACGTATTGAAGAATACTATATACATAAACGTTACTACAAAAGAAAGTGAGCAAAACACATTTAATAGCAACACAGATATACATGGACATTAAAAAGAGTGAAAACAAAATAGGAAGAGCGTGTAGTTGCTGGCCCATTGGTACCGAGAGATCAAAGGTGTTTTATTCTAAAACCCTTGTTAACTTATAGGTATGTGTTAAACCCGCCCATAAATACATGCAAACAAAGAAAAGAAATCGAAACTACTAAGTGGATAAGCATCATCCGGGTATTAGTCCAATTAATTAAAACAGCAAATGCCGCCGTGCCCGCCGGCTCAGGCGCGGTACATCGATGCTTTTGACGATTTCAAATAGGAATCTAGGTGTAAAAGCAAACGATAAGCATAGTCCCGTCTCCCCCGAGAGTTAGATGGATAGTGTCTAGGTAGTATATAGGAGTTTGTATTATTCCGTTTCATTCAGGCTTGTAATTAAAGCTAGTTTAAGTTAGTTAGTTAGTTTACGCCAACGCTTCAATGGCCGAGTGGTAAAGCGTTCGGCCCGACACCCGAAAGTCGGGGATTCAATTACCAGGTCGGGCAAAGTGTGTTTCGGATTTCTCGATGCATAGCCCGGGTTTGTGATCACCGACCCGCATTTGGCAAGCGTGGTGATTAAGGGGGTGCAGCGCGGACGCAAAACTGCGAGTTTCAAGTTTCTTTATGATAGCGAGCGAGCGGCGCGTGGCAGTGGTGTGACAACGGCGCACGACAAGAATACGCACGCACACTAATATCTGTACAGAGTAGGCTGGTGATTTAATTAGAGCAATGTTTACTTTCGTAAAATCATAGGCGTTTGGGTAAAAAATAAGAAAAGTCTTAATATTTTCATATTTATATTTTTTATTGAAAAATAACAGTGACCTGCGGAATATCAATACAAACATTTTGATGTCGGATCATTGTTTCATTTGTGCTATATTTACAAAGTTTCTGAAGAAATTAGTTTTTAGATATCATTATTATACGTATTGTTTATACAGTTTCTGGGTATTTGTTTCAAATTCAAGACAACCATGACCTTGAGAAAGGATCAAGCTAACCTATACTAGTCCTTTTAATGTATAAGACCTATTCAGCGCCTAGCACCAGTGACTTAAAAACACGTAAATTTTCAAATTCCGCGCTGCACCCCCTTAAGCCATTACCCATCATTTGTAGCGATGACTTGATTTAAATTATGGAGGCCTTTGCACAGCAGTAACGTAAGTAACAGTTTACGTATGTAAAGTAAATCATAGCCTATATTAATTTTATACTTTTTTATTTTAAATGCTAATTACTGAATAAATACCGCCCGGATTGCGGAAGACCCAGGTTCGATTCCTGGCTGGGTCGGGTAGGCGTTTAATTTTTACACTGTATTTTACGAAGGGTGTTCAATAAAACGTGCCTAATAATAGCATATAAACTCCTTGAACAACAAAAAAGTAAATACTGGCAGGTAAAGCCCAGACAATTGGTAAAATAAAAAAATAAAAATTATTGATTTTCTTTTCTTATTTAAAAAATAGAAGTCATTTGTTTTCGTCGTGTCGGAGCGTGGTACCCAAAAGGTAGGTAGGTAGGTAGGTAAAGGTATTCGCGACGTAATAGAATGTCTCTGCCTCAGAAAATTTACTACCGACCAAGTAAATCTTGACTTGAAAGGAACATTAGGGGTTAATACTCCTCCTTTGTATTCTACTAGGAAGAACTTCAACTAAAGACGACCCGTGCTCGGGACGCCCTACGACGGCAGTTACCGAACAAATAAAAAATGTTGAAAAAATTGTTTTGGCAGATCGTCGTGTTACTGTTCGTTTTCTAGCTGAAGAACTAAAGATTTCGATAGGAAGCATCCAGTATCCATAGTATTATACATGAACATTTGGGCATGAAAAAAGTATCAGCGCGCTGGGTGCCTAGAATGCTTATAGACGAGTATAAAAAAACATAACTGAGGATTTCTCAAATCAATTTGGAATTGCTTCAACAAGATCCTGACCGATTTTTGGCTCGCATCGTAACTATGGATGAAAGATGGCTCCACCATTATGATCCTGGAACGAAACAACAGTCCATGACTTGGAAGAGGCCGTCATCTCCAACACCTAAGAAGTTTAAGGCAATTCCATCCGCCGGTAAGATTATGGGCTCTCTTTTCTGGGACAGCCAGGGGGTCATAATGTATGAATACCTCAATCATGGAGCCACTATTACGGGGGCCTTATACGCAGAACAAATAAAAAAGTGCGTCAGGAAAGACGTGAAAATCGCCGCGGAAAACTTGCTTAAGTTGTGTTGTTTCACCAAGATAACGCCCCTGCACACAAGTCCCGAGTTGCGAAGACTGCTATCCAAGATGCTGGATTTAAATTGATAGAACATGCTCCATACTCACCTGACCTTGCGCTTAGTGATTTCTACCTGTTCCCGCAGTTAAAAGAACAACTGAGAGGTCACAAATATGGCAATGATGATGAAGTATTGGCGTGAAACAATGGCACTCGTTGCTATTGTGTTTCATCCGGTGAGAGAAAGTACTTCCCCTTTCGCCCTCCCAATTCCTGCTCCCTCCTCAAGATCCAACTCCTTCCTCAAGGCCGGCAACGCATCTGCGATTACTTTGGTTTTGCGGGTGTCCATGGGCGGCGCTGATTACTTTCCATCAGGTGACCCGCCTGCTCGTTTGCCTCCTTTTAACTTAAAAACAAAGTGATTGCCGAAAAATAAATAATATATAACTGCTTCATACTCATTATCACTTTTTAATTGAACACCCCAAGTATAAGCCTATATTAAGTTGACTCATAATTTTAATAACCGTATAAGTACGATATTAAAGACAATGAAACCTTTTATAGTTTATATTTGGATTCTCCTTTTATGTGTTTAGATCAGAGAATGAAACCTTACCTACCTATGAAGGTTGGCTTAAATACGAATCGATTTGAATGTGCCTACTAAGTAGCTTAAACATAACTCGAGTACAAGTCGACATTCACCCACTCGAAGGAAGGATGCTATAATTTTTTTTTTTTACGCCCAGTTTCATCTAATCGGTTACAACAATTCGTTTATAATGCGGAATAGTTTATCTGTCGTTTAGATCATTAAAACATTCATTTTGCACGACAAACGACTCGCATTGATTTTACAAACCAAACGAAACAAAACCACCCTAAAAGCTATGTATCGCAGTGGCGACGTACTTCGACACAGTAAGCTAGGTCCGTTCAATTTCCATCAACAAAATAATATAGAACTTCATGGGAAGTGTACTGCATGACTGCTAGGAAGCAGGTAGTCTGTTGCTAAAGTTAAAAAAACCGGCCAAGTGAAAGTCGGACTCGCGCACGAAGAGTTCCGTACTTTATGACGTACTAGCTGTGCCCCGCGGTTTCACCCGCGTTAAGCTCCACTTCTATTAGTCATAGCGTGATGTAATATAGCCTATAGCCTTCCTCAATAAATAGACTCTTCAACACAAAAATAATTTTTCAATTCGAACCAGTAGTTTTTGAGATTAGCGCGAACAAACAAACAAACAAACAACCTCTTCAGCTTTATAATATTAGTATAGATTAAAAAAACTACTTACTAGATCTCGTTCAAACCAATTTTCGGTGGAAGTTTGCATGGTAATGTACATCATATATTTTTTTTAGTTTTATCATTCTCTTATTTTAGAAGTTACAGGGGGGGAACACACATTTTACCACTTTGGAAGTGTCTCTCGCGTAAACTAGGATTCATCCATAGATACCCCACACGTATGGGTTTCATGAAAAAATGCGGTTCACAGAATACATCTACTTACCAAGTTTCAACAGTATAGTTCTTATAGTTTCGGAAAAAAGTGGCTGCGACATACGGACGGATAGACAGACAGACAAACAAACAGACAGACAGACAGACAGACAGACAGACATGACGAATCCATAAGGGATCCGTTTTTTGCCATTTGGCTACGGAACCCCTTAAAATCAGTTGCTGACCTTTTTAATTAATAATAGGAAAATAGTCTAACGTCCACTATTTGCTCAAGAAAAGTAATAAGTATTACTTTTTACTTTATTTAGTTCCTTTATTGAATTAGTACCTGGATGACGGAGCTTCGCAAGGTATTTTTTTACGGATAAAACGACATTTTCTAAATTTGAAACCTAGCTAGATCGATTTATCGCCCCCGAAACCGTCTGCATATTAAATTTCATGAAAATCGCTGGAACCGTTTCCGAGATTCAGATTATACATGGTGGAATTTTGTAACGCCACCTGAAGGGAAAGTACTCTTAATACTGTAGATAGAAAATTTTACTGAAAGAAAATATTCCGTTTTTTTTTAGAAGAAAGAAAACTGCATTCAAAAATTTTCGAAAATATGCTTGCCACACCCGGGAATAAAACCGACTAAAATCTGTAAAAATTACACCATGCACTTTTATTGCATCGATCGTTAGGGTTAATTATGAAGATGAAATCTCACAAGGATTTGAACCCGCACCCCATGACATACTATGCTATCGTGGCTTAATCCAACTCGCCGAAATTTTAATCAACACTATCTACTTTTACTGTAGTATAAGTGAATAGGAACCCTATTCGTTTTACAAATTAATTCCTATCATAAGTAAACAGATGGATCTTTGAGTAAGAGTGCTTTAACTTGACCCATTGTATTTATAAGTATAGACACAATCGAGCAGCCAGTACCTACAGTAACAGATCAGTCGTAGAACTTTGTGAAATGGACTGGGATCTCAAGCGTCATGTTAGTCGACGATCTGGATGAGTTGAGAGTCGCACAAGAATTAAAATTCTTAAGATAGAAAGAAGTGGTGGGGTTAAAAAGTATACTGTTAAGCAGGGAGAGGATAAGAGATTTCGGCGAATGCGAATTGGCAACTACATGAGTTTTGTACGGAATTCGGAGACATGATCATATATTGCGAAGTCCAAATATGAATCGCATACTAAAGTTTTGAAGTCGTTGAAGTTTATTGAGTTGCTCTTCCGTAACATCCGATATCGCTGACATCGGCGTTGTCTGAAAGATGAAGGAATTGTGCAAGTGCAATTTTGGTGGTGATCGGAAGAAAATTACGCAGTCTTTTTAAAGAGCCGAACATTTTTCTAATGAGTAAGAACTCAGGAGTATTTGAAGCCTAATATTGTTATAAATAATTAATGGGAATATGTTATTAATCACTACACTCGCACTCTTAGGAAAACGATACCTCGATACCCGAAAATACATTTTGGACAATCTTGGTTCGGGGACAGAAATACTTGTTACAATTTGTTGTGGAGTGGGTCCCTAGAAATGTATGTAAGTATTGTAAATTCGGAGTATTTTATACCAACATTTTTTTATCGAATTCCAAATCCCCGAAATAATTTTACTTCGTAGTAGTTATCATGAAATTGATATACTTTATATGTATGTAATTTTTTTTTGCAAAGGTATGAGTTACTTAGGTAGCGGAACGAGGGGAGAGGGCGGACAGGGGAGGCCGAGGCACACTCATTACAATGCGATGCGAAATATATTAGTTTTAAAGGGTGCGTCCAGTGAAACATCAAACCTTCTGCAACCATGAAAATAGTGGTCGACCTTTTCCGTATCAGACATAAGAGTGTGAATAGCTAACGTGTTGCTACAACGAACTCTGGTTGTCGAACGATGTGTTCCCGAAATGGATCCTAAAAATATTGGCATGGATTTTACATGTTGATTGATTGGTTGTGATTGAAGTTGGTTGATTCAGACAAACATGCGAATATTTTGCGTGCTTTACTTAATTGCAGTTTTGTAATTAATATTTGTTTTCATTTAAGTATTTTGCTGCGTTTGATGAATGTACTTTCTTGCTATTGAAATTATACTACGAGTATATTAGTCAAGTAAATACGTGTGTATGTTACTGAACTCCTCCTAAAGACTGTCTTGACTGAAATAACTAGATATCTGTGTATACACTTGAAACAGTAGGATTAAGAGATAATTTTTGTTAGCAACAAGAACTGCATACTGTTACCTTTTTCTTTACACAATAAAGTACTTACTTACTTATGTACTTACAAGCAACCTTATACTACGTTATTTGTAATTAAATTCGCAGCTACCAGGTAATAGAGGCCAGAAAAAGGTAAGCTACTGAGTATTTCATGTTGTTTAATATAAGCTTTCCACTGGAGTTTGTTTTATTTGGTAGACACTCCGCCGGTGAAATTACAAAAAATAATATTTTTTTATAATTTTAACTAATTATAAAATTCCCCGTGTGGTGCCGGGGGTAAAGAATTGCACCACCCCATCTCTTCCCGTGGGTGTCGTAATAATAATAATAGTTTATTGCGGATAAACAATCCATAACTAATATTACATTACAATCAACAATCAAATAAAATTAATAAAACAATAAACAATTATTAAAAACGAAATACAAATTAAAAAACAAAATAAATAATGACTTAATTAAAAACGGGTTCAAAAAATTTATAAAATCCAAATTTTTGATTCATAAATAGATATAAAATTAAGTGGACAATATTATATTTAAACATAATTACAATATTAAAATAAAACTTCTTAAGTTTTTAGATTCATTTCTAGTCTAGATTTGGTTGATAATAATGCGAACCCGGTGGTCTAGATCTACGAGTACACAAATTAATGTGCACCCTTGGTTTTAAAAACCAGCATGGAAGCGTATGACTCACACATCCCATCAGCTTTCGAAGCGCACACAAGCGAAAGACTCAGCAAAACCATAATTGTTTGCGTAACTTAGATTATTTATAAAAGTTCCATCTATTGAGCAGTCGACATTAGCCCCGCCGAGCTCATACACCGGTGTCTTTCTGTTCCTATCCGTGTAATACTTGACCGTCTGCTTGAGCGCCAGAATAACGCTTTCAGTCGACAATCCGCTTCTAAAACCTAATTGAGCGTCGTTTCATTTTATATGGCTCTTAAGCTGGCGCTCAAGCAGCCCGTCAAGTGCCTTGCCAATTATAGTTGCAAGAGAAATTGCTCTGTTGTTGTTTACATCCGCTATATCGCCAGTTTTATTTTTAACTACAGGTACAACTACACTATTCATTAGGTCCATAGGCTAATATGTATGTCTTATGTGTACAGCATCGCAAGAACACGGTAAATATTCATGCCCGCATGCAAAAGATGCTCGACAGTGAGACCATCGGGTCCCGGAGATTTACCACCTGACAATCCCTTTACCTCCAACAAGGTGGACCGACGATCTGGTGAAGGTCGCGGGAAGCCGCTGGATGCGAGCAGCACAAAACCGGTCGTTGTGGAGATCCTTGGGGGAGGCCTTTGTCCAGCAGTGGACGTCTTTTTTCTGAGATGATGAATCCCTTTACCGCTTTCTTTACCTCTTTAGCGGTAAAGCCAAGAGGCGAACCCGAAAAAGCTGTCGCACCCCTAGCACCTCTTGCCCCTGACTGACTAGAGATTGCACCTTAAAGTGGTTTCTAAAAATATTTGCTATTCTCTTTGTATTTGTCTCCCACTAACACTTACAGGCAGCCTCACCGCCTTGTTAGTCTGTTCCAAAATTTAATAAAATTCTTTCCTTTGTGTTGTACAGCTATTATGTCCATGCGTATTTGATCCTTGTCATTTTGACAAAAATTTAATTTATTTTTAAATATATTTTTACTTTCTCTCATCTTATTGTAAATTGGCCCTGAGGTAGGCATGTTATGGCTTTTCCAATGAATAAAGTTATCGCGGGCCTCCCTGTGAGGTTGCTTAACATTTTTATTCCACCCCACTACATGCAGACCCCTTCTCGATCACGACTCCAGACTCACGGCTCCCGCACGCTGATTTTTGTAACACTCTGATAATGTTTTGTACCAAAATCACTGGTCTATGAGTCAAATCGGTACACCTATTAACACAGCATTGGCCTAGTTTGGTAGGAAAATCTATACATTTCAAAGACAACGAGCATAATTTCATGTATTCTATATCTGATTTTTATTTCTCTCATCCCAAATTATTTTATTATTAGTCGACATACAATTACATTTAGATTTAATTCAAGCCACATTAATAATACATTTTATTTCTAACGCCTCTTATTGTTCGCCATTAATGCCTCGCCAATAAATCTTAAACTTGAGCTACTTTTAAACATGCACAACGGACAATTTCCTTCATTGATGTCAGTCAAGAAGTTCAAACCATAACTTTAAAACTTAAAATGAAAATCAAAACACCAACAACACCAAACCAACTTTTCACTCGCTCTAACCCCCGTTCCGATCAGAACCCCTCGGCGAATGTAGAACAGCACATAGGACATGCACTAGCGCGTGATTACCTATCATGGGTAAGCCACTATAAGAAAACCTCTGAAGGTCCCAAAAATCTCTGACTAACCACAGACTTAAGGAG
The DNA here is from genome assembly GCA_963082485.1 of Eudonia mercurella. Classification (NCBI taxonomy): domain Eukaryota; kingdom Metazoa; phylum Arthropoda; class Insecta; order Lepidoptera; family Crambidae; genus Eudonia; species Eudonia mercurella. The sequence continues at coordinate 1,368,943 of OY720022.1, forward strand.
CCGTTTAAGTTTCCGCCGGTCCCAAAAATGTCCGTTGAGGCTAGAAATGCCGCCTGAGGCAATTAGCAAAAATTGGTTACTTCGCATAATTATGCATTTGTTAACTGGTAGTTAGTTCACTGGTTGTTAATAGAGACATTTTTCAGCAACGGACAATTTTTTTTAAATATATTTTTTTTTTGTTAAGTAAGTAATTCAGTGTATTTTATTGTACTTATTAAGTTACAGAAATTCATGCTCGGGTCAAATAAAAAATAGGTCAATGTTTTTAAGATTTCATTTATACGTTCATTAATAATTAATTAATGATTTTGTTGTCAACACCCTTGTTGACATTGTAATGGAAAGTGTCTTTCTATGAGACAGATAGCCTTTCCCATATTTTTCGCGGTAAAGGAAAAGCAAGAAAAAAAATCTCGTGCTGAATTCTTGCCGTTGCTTGCTTTTTTGTACAAGGCGTCTCGCTTTATAAACTTACCCACGAACCGATGTCGTAGTGCCTCATAAGATAGTGTAGCCTAAACTAAATAAAAAATATAGGTACATAGATATTTTTAAATTATACAACGAATCTGTACGTTTTCAAAGGCATGACTTTAAAGGACAACGGGCGCTTTTGGTGCCGTTTTGAAAATGTCTGCGTACGGATATAACTTTATTTTATGTGTAGAGGGCATCCATACGCATAATATTTTATATGGCAGCGCAGCCCTAAATCGTAACAATTCCCAGAAATGAGTGCTTTATACATAATGTTTTTGTGTCCGAATCCGAAAATCCAAAACTGTGAGAAACAGCGAAAAATACTCAATGGAGTTTCCGATGCCAATTACTATTTTGATACTGAGTTTTTATTGCGTCATTAGATTTTAGAAAAAAATTGAGTAGTAACTTGTGTCCGGATTTTCGTAATAGAAACCGTAACGATATTGTAGCGAAAATTAACTTGCTATAACTTACTCGTTGAAACCATATCATTTTCATACTAACATCCGATTTTAAAGTTGTTCGAACGAAGTTCCAACCACTCGTATACGGTGGATCTAACGGATCGGTTGGATGGAACTTCTTTCGAACGACTTACAAAACAAATGACAGCACCTGCGCCAATGACGTAATTCACAAAATGGCAAAAAAATTGAAATTAAAAAATAATAATGAAAACGCGCAGAGAATAAAGTTGTTGGGAGTTGAGAATGTAGCAAATTTATTCTAGTTTGTCTATAGTTAAACTTCTTCATACAAAAGTAGGCTCTAAATAGACGACATTTAAGTTTTAAATGCCGTGGTCGCTCCGGGCGTTAACGCCCGGTTGGGGCTTGAGGGAGGCGTTAACGTCTGGTTAGTATCTGAGAGGTCGAATGTAAATATGAAAATTGTTTCAACAGCTAAGTCGCTACTTTATCGATGCAGTTTTCATTACGGGAATTGAGTGGTTGTTCTTTTGAAATAAAACATCTTGTATTATTTCACCAGCCAACAGTCAAATCCTCTGAAGTAATGTCAAATGTCAATACTCAAGGAACTAATTTTAACTTTTTAGTCAGTAATATCAGGTATTAAGTTAGAATGCATCCAGCATAGATTCGCTCATATTTCCGAAAGTTACGAAAACGTTACGGTGTCGAGCTAACTTGTCATAGCAATTGTTGTTTGTCCAGAAGATCTCTATTCATAGAAGTCCCATTCGTGCTCCCACAAAACCCTCTTTACAAACCACCCATTGCCCTTTGATACTATAGTTTTTGCAATATAGCTTGATACATATGACGACAGACCTCATTAAAACCGAAGACGTGACTTTGTAAAAGCGTATTCATGAATTTATTGGACTATATTAAAATAACATTATTTTTAATACCGCACTTAATATACTACAATTACTTTTTATGATTGTATTTTATATGTTAGATTAGGTTTATCTCAATAAACTCTCGTCTAAGACTCTCGCGTAGCTCACATTTATCACAATTTTAAAATATTACAATAAAATTAACGTCACAAGGTCATTTCATTACAAATAAATACTAGTGTTGGGAGAGTAAACCAAATGAAGTTCAATTGACATTCAATAACTAATCGATTAAATTTAAATTAATGTTTTTCATTCTAGCTGTATTAATTAATTTCTTAGTTTTTATTTATTTTTCTTGAGTTAAAATTAAATTAATTATCACTTTAGATAGAAACAGCACTTCATTAGGCTCAATTTAAATCGATAAACTCGTTCGCATGTTCGATATTCGCTGGTTTTATTTAATTGGGAATAAACTCCGCACTACTGTGTCTGTGACGGGTTGAGTGGGGGCCATCTTGTTTTGTTACAAGTTCCAACGTCTTGTATGCGCAACGAGTTTTGGAGGAAAAATGGAGCAAGTTCCCGATTGGGATAAAGTTGTATTTTTTGATGAAACGTGGCTTAATGCAAATCACACCGTTTCAAAGTCATGAACAGACGACCAACCAGATTATATAATTAACCTATATTAAGATATACTTTTTTTATGAATTCATTCACATTCGAAATCTATTCACGTATTTTTATTTACGTTTTAATATTTATTTTTAAAAGTTCAATAATCCAAATAGTACCCAAAATAAAGTTTTAAGCAAAAAAACGATTAACAACGATAATGATATTCAATTTGATGCAATTACGTCATTATTGTCCTACCCTAGCTTAGACCATATAACCAATCTAAGTACCCTAGGCATAACAATTTGACATCTGTCATGGTATCAAGCTATATTGAACAAACTATAATCGCTGTAGAAACCTGATGTTATTTTTGAATATTCGGCAATATTTTTGCTTGTATGATAGTATTGCCATTGCACTCCCGTTAGCAACTAATACAGCAGACAGATTCTCAGACTCAACTCGTTTCGACTGTGCAGACCGACCATGAAAGAGAAATTTTTATCTAGAAATTAATTAAAACTAAATAAAAACTATCCAGATGTCTAAAAAATCTTTGAGAGTGTGATCTTTTGAATGTTTCAGTGGGCCAGACAATATCCGCCCGTCTTTTGCTGGTTAGGAGTGCAGGGTAATAGGGCATCAGGGTTGAATATTGTAAATCAAGTATTAAACTGAAAAGCTGATATACAGAGAGGGTTCGCATTAAGCAAGAAGCTCTGTTGTTTGGAAAGCGTTTTGGTCGGAATGTGCTGACTTTCAGAACAGCTCTCAGTGCTATTTCTGAATTAAGCAATGTGGTTTCGTGTGTACCATTTCATCCATTTCGCCTAGTGGTGTCAAACGAGGATAGTTAAAATTTACTTATGACAAATAAAACACACACTAGGCAGACATCTTGATTAGCGTAAGTAATGAATGTGCGAGCTGCGAGATGCCGTCGCGCGGCCAACGTCTGACTTTAATGATGTCACGCGATTTGACGATTTTGATTTGAGTGCTAGAAAGCTAAGCGACATTATATATAATAGTCAAACAAATTAATAAGTACTCGTAAAACTTTGCAAATACATTTGCAGAAATCTATTGTTCCTTTACAAAACCAATAGTTATATTAAATTAAAGAAGAATCATTTTAATTGTTGCCTATAATGAATCAGACATCAGGCAGATTAATTATAAATCTACTATAATGCCAGACGTACTCTAAAATGTTTGAGCTTTACCAATTAGCGAGCAGTCCATTAATATATGAATTTGATATTGCAACGGTCCGGTTCATCCCGGCGCGCCGCGCTGCCGGCGGCATGTGGGGGAAGTGCACGAGTTTTAGGGGGTATACTCGCGGTCCCTCCTACCCCTTTGAGGGGGTTGGGGGAAGGGTCCCATAAAGTATCGTGTGTCTCTCTCTGGGCGCAGTAATGGGGCGTAATGCGTTTTCTCCTGTACTAAAAAGCTAATCCGAAATCGTTATTATACAATATTGCTGTAAGTGCATATTGAGTGAAATATTGGTGTTCTGTTTTGTTTTTATGTCGTGGAGTTTAATTGATTGCTTTTTTGTTGCCGTTCCTTGTTTTATTGGTATTAAGTATTAGAACATTTGCACCTATGAGGCGTCCACGGAAGACGTCGGGGTACCGTCTAGTTGTCTTGACATTATGCTGGGTGGAACCCTTGTTGTGGCACATATAAACTTTTCGTATGGTTTTTTGCTTTTCTGAACACATTGTCTTTTTGTGACACAAATAAATATTTTAATTCATTTCATTTAGTAAGTAAGTAAATAGCCTATAACTATCCCACTGCTGGGCAAAGGCCTCCATCATTGAAATAAAGTCATCACTACAATTTATGGGTGATGGCTTAATCACCACGCTTGTCAAATGCGGGTTAGAGATCACGAACCCCGGCTATGCATCGAAAAATCCGAAACACACTTCGGCCCGGCCTGGGAATTGAGGGACTTTCGGTCATCGGGCCGTGCTCTTTGCCACCACCACACGGTCACCAAGGCGTTACTCTACCACCGATTTCATTAAACGATGCCAATTATTGTTTCAGGTGCAATACTGTCGTCGTATGCGCTACTCATTGCGGGAAGCACTCTGTTCCTGTCCAACGGGGTGGACTCGTTAGTTTCGATGATCCAGAGCCTGGACCTGTCACGGCCGCTGCTGTTCATCCTCAAGGTGGTGGTGGGCGCGCCCTTCGCGTACCACTACTTCTTCGGCATCAGGTTTTGCGCCTGGAATGCGGGCAAGTGGCTCGACATGAAGACGGTGTACGGCACTGCGCGCAAGGGCCTCATTGCAGCCGCTGCGGTCGCATTGTTTTTCGCCATTCTTTAGATTTAATTATTGTAGACTCCTTAGACAATATTTTAAATTTACATCAGACGTCCTCTTATTTCTCTTATTGGCACTTAGGGTATGAGTATGGGCTTATTGTTATAAATAATGGTATAATGAATGTGTAGTCCTTGTCCTTGCTCTTGTAACTGTTCGAATTTGCTTGTATCAGTAGTATGCAGCCTTAGTTGCAGCCATAAGCATACTTGAGAGAGAGGTGGCGAGGCCTCTACCTATATACTTATGCATCTTCAAGAAAACTACTTTGGACAGTTCTCCATCTAAACTCGAGGATCATATGGATTCTCTACGTCCATTAGCACTCGGTGTAAAAAGAAAGAAAAAGAAACCAAGGATATAAGGCTATATTTTTGGTAGAGACCGACAACAAAAGTTTTGAGGAAAGCATTGTTTTTTTAGATAGCCACATTTATTATATTAGGTCCTTACCTATGAAATTGACGTTTTGTATGAAGATTTTTTAATTTTTCATACTAACGTTTTTTTTAATTTTCATAGCACCTATTTATGTTAACACTAAAATTGTAGAGTAGTGTGTTGGTTTCACTAGCTAAATATAGCAGACGTTAAAAAGAAAAAAAAAATCAAGTCTGTTCAAAGCTACAATGAAACAAATGGTCAATTCCGCGAACAATAAAAGAATCAATTTATAAAAGTATTGGGCGATAAAGATACAAAATTAATAATCATTGTTATTACTGAAGCCTAAGTAACATAGTCCTAATTAAAGGTGTATAATAATATTAACAACCGGTATGGACTTTTAGAAGATATAAGAAAATACGTCAATTTCATAGGTAAGGACCCGATATTACCAAAGCAAGATCAACCAACCAAGTCGATTCGTTATAGCAAATATGCAGGTGCAGCATACGAAAACATAGTTGATAGTTGCGAACAAGAGTCGTGAACAACTGAAACGGTGTTTTGATTGAGACGTTAGTTTCGGTTGCCATTCGTTCACGCGAGTGTTTACGGTTCGGTACTCGCTAACCACGCGGCGCGACGTCTCCAATGATTCGATTATTGAATGGGACCAATTGCTGTTGTTAAAGTGACCATTGTCAATAAAAAGTAGTTAAAAAATTTACGATGTTTTTGCTAATCCGCTTTGAGCACTGAACTACCTACCACGTCACAATAAAATCTTAAACTTTTTGGCATCGCTTTTACTCAGAATAAGCGATGAAATATTCAAGATTGTTTAATATTTTGTAATCGAAAATCAGTGCCTTAAAGATTTTACATTTATATATTTATTCGATGTTTGTAACTGTACCAATATGATACGTTATTGCTTTTTTTTATTATAGAACCATACGACAAATATTCGTCGGATTTTGGTACGAGGCACACTGCACTATGCGTTGACGTGGTAGCGCCTGTCTGTCTAACGACCACTTACGCTGACATTAAGTCATCAGCTCCAAGATGCACTTAATCTTTCATAGGGCTTGTAGGCCGGACTACGACTCTTTAAATAAAAGCAGTTGCGACAGAAATATATCTTATGTGTGACCGCGGCGTATTTGTTATAACAAGTCTTAAGTATATAAGGTTTAATATATTTTGTATTTGTTTGCAATTTGAGGTTTTATTTTGTAGTTCTAGCAAGTAGTTGCATGTCTCTTTAGCTTACCCTCGCGACTGCATCATCTCTACATTAACTGTTTAGTTAAAATTAATAAAACAGAAGCCAGAGTAGCATGTCCACTATGCGATTGAGTAAGTTACGCACATTTTTTTCATTTTTTAATACCTCCTCCCTTGAGCCGTTGATCCCTGTTGTACCTATCGTAAGATGGCAGTCATGAACACATCATTTATATTAATTTGTAATAAGTCGCTGGATGCGAGCAGCACAAAACCGGTCGTTGTGGAGATCCTTGGGGGAGGCCTTTGTCCAGCAGTGGACGTCTTTTGGCTGAGATGATGATGATGATGATGAAAAGTTAGGTTACTTTTCGTTAACGTGATTGATCGATATGTGGCCTATACAGCTCAAATTGTAAATGAGTATATTCAGGACGTTGGCATCAATTGCATTGACTGGCCCTCGAGAAGCCCGGATCTAATTACACTTGGAGATCTGAAACATGTGTTAGGGAAGAATGGTACAATATCCCGCAACATCGCATAACAAACTTAATAAACAGCATGTCCAATCGTCTGGTAACTGTAAGAAGAGCCCGTGGAGGCAATACGAAGTATTAATATGGCTTCAAAGTTCGTTTTTATGTGGTGTGTGAGGTGTGGAGTGTAATGTCTTTTAATTTTTCAACGCAAAACTTGTTGATATTTTGTTTCATAAGTAATTTAAATAAATAAACAAATAACGTTTCCACCATTTAGTGTCGTTATTATTAACTATAAAATTATGTACAACACACATTTTCATTCATTTAATTTTTGGCATAAGAAACGCAGTGGTTTACGCGCCCTGAGTTAGTGCTGAGGTTAAGCAACTTTCGCAAAGGCCGGTCATTGGATAGGTGACCAAAAATTTATCATCTCGAGCTCCTCCGTGCTTCGGAAGGCACGTAAAGCCGTTGGTCCCGGCTGCATTAGAAGTTGTTAACAACCACCGCACCGCACTGGGCCCGCGTGGTGGTTTATGACCCGTTCTCCCTATTCATCCATAGGGAAGGCTCGTGCCCCAGCAGTGGGGACATGAAATGAGCTGATGATGATGATGATACGAAACCGCCTCTGTGGTCTAGTGGTTAAGACCACCGGTTTAGACACAGGTCCCGGGTTCGATTCCCAGCGGGGGGTACATCTTTGTGTACTCGGTTTGGTTGGTGGTAGGACTTGTTTCTCCGCCTGGCTAGCTACCACCATCTTATCTAAATATGTCGCCATAACATCGATGTTTGTAGCATTGTTGTGTTCCGGCAGCTAGAGATAAGATAGCCAGTGCCTCACTAGTTGAGGATCCCGGGTGAAGTGCGCTTCCATCATTGGCCTTATCATCACTTAACATCAGGTGAGATCAAGGCACTGTGCTTATCCGCAAATATATAAAAAAAAAACCAGCAGTTTCATTTAAATAACAAACAGTTTACTTTTCTGCCAGCGAAGTTTGAAATCAAATACTCAGTTAAATAGCTCGATGGCGTAGTGGTTAACGAGCCCGGTGTACGATTGCTAAGGTAAGCAACTTTCGCAAAGACCGGTCATCGGATGGGCGGCCAAAAACTTATCATCTCGAACTCCTCCGTGCTTCGGAAGGCACGTTAAGCCGTTGGTTCCGGCTGCATTAGCAGTCGTGAACAACCGCCAATCCGCAATTGGTTAGAACCACGATAGCTCAATTGGAAGAGCACCTGACCCGGAATGTCAGAAGGGTGCAGGTTCAAATCCTGTTAGTTATAAGTTATATGGCTATGTTGGCTTAAAAATCTAACTCAATTATATTATAACTTTATAATCATGGTCCAAATAGCTGCAACCTTTTATTAAGCAAAGTTAAATTCAAAAGATCCAGCCATAAACAATTTTTTTTGGCACTCTTGTGTCTGATAGGTCTATCATGTCAGCCGCAGCCATTGTATACGTGTATTGTAAGATCTAACTCAAGTTTTATTTAACTGCAGAATCCCAATACCTCTGAACTATAACTGTTTCCAACTGTAACCTGTGTTACTATAATAATTAATAATAAAAACGAATAGATCGATAAACGATCTTGACACGTTTTTGTATGAAGGGTTGCATATGCATATCACGGGGGTCACCTTTTGCAAATTCCCGGATTTAGTAGTTCAGTGTGTCAACGCAGTCAACAAGTGCGACGACGGGCGCGGCACCCTCGCTCACCCGACACTCGCCACAAGGACGACACGACGTAAGGCGCATTGGCCGTTTTACCAATAAGTAGTTTCATGCAGGCTTGCGAGTGCTCGCCCTTGATTAACGTAGCCTGCATGCCTAGTGCGAGTGTTATTTGGCATTGTCATGCATAAATATGGTATTTTCACCCATATTAATCAAGTATTCTACATATCTTGCACTAGTTAGCGTACCATTTTCTATCAGCACTAATTCCGTGCGACTCTGAAGAGATTCCAGCCCAAACCATAACAGATCCACCGCCGAAAGGTACTTTTTCCTCAAAACATGTTCCTGGTCTTCTAATGTTCAGCCAGAGTCCTCAGAACCATTGCAGGACTCTTTGAACCGTAGAAAGTGACACGCCTGTTACTCTCGCTGTATTTCTCTGACTTCTGCCTTCTTCTAGCATAGTGACAATACGTGTACATTTTTCTGGCGTTCGCGACATGATAGTAATTCAATAATGACCGTGAAAGACGATTATGACTGCTTTTTATCATGTTGATTTTGGTTGGCAGATTGAAAACAAGAGTGAGAAAACAAGCAGAAGTAAAACAAGCGTGACTTGAATTTATTACCAAATTCGACCTTTTGTTAATTTTTTCAAAATACGCTGTACCTATAACATTTAAGGTTTTATGTCATACGATATTAATAGTTATTTGTTATACAAGAGTGCAAAGTTGTTTTTTAACCGCGTGCTCAATTTTGATGACCGAGCAAGCGAAGGATTCTAAAATTGAATCACGAGCGCAGCGAGTGATTCAAAAATTTGAATCCTGAGCGTTAGCGAGGGAATCAAAAGAGCACCAGGTGAAAAATCTTTGCACTCGAGTGCAACACCTAACTTTTCATCCCACCTCAGCGAGGAAATGACTAAATGCAAAAAAAACATTTACAATCACAAGATACTTTTATTTCAGTTTAGGTATTAACTACTGTAGTAGTTATTATTATGAAAGGTAAGTATTACAGAATAATCTTTAAATTATAACAAACTATACTTAGGTATAATTAAGAAAAATTTAAAGTAACGTTGCTACAGTTACTAGGTGTAATATTTTTGTTATGTTGGTAATGTTGGTGTTAGTAACTTGTGTACTGTAACACCCCGCTGGGTCGTTACTTAAGGAACGGGGGGTTGTATCGAATAATAATGCTTTATAGCTTTAAATATTTATATTACTTTTAACATGAAATAATAACAATCAATTCGTCGCCGCGACCCGTCACCGAGTCCGCGATGTTCTTCTTTTTTCTCTTCTACTATATTTTAACGCAGGCCACGGTGGCTGCCAGTAAGTATACCCGAGCAAGGAGTCTCGGTTGCTACAGTACTGATAAATTGGGCACAATGGAGGTAGAAGCAAATAGGTTTAATGATGTTTTGAATTCACAAACTTAGTGCACACGATGTTCTAAATTCAATTTACTTTATCCTCTAGCGAATAAAAACGGCTTTTGCACTCAGATATCGAAGAGCAAAAATACTCTTTCCGAGATGGGGGGATGAAAAATCCTTTTTAATATAACGTTAGTTTCATGCATGTAACATTATTAATTTACAAGATACATAGGATTTTGTCGCTGACCCGTATTATTTGTCCACGAGTGTATTTTGTGTATCTGACAATAATATATGCATAGCAATATGCATGTCAGATGATGCATAACGACACACGGGACGTTTACATACGAGAAAGGGCGCGCGCACTGGAGTATTAAACAAGGCGCCATGCGCCATTGCGTGCCGGAAAACAAGAAGATCCTATTCAATAGACCATATCAATTGTTATTTGCTACGAGATACAGTAATTGGCTGCTCGAGATTTCTAACGACTTCTAGTATGTCTACAAAATAATTATAATACATCAACATATTGTATAATAAATCTTTGGAGTTTTATATTCAATGGAGAACGGAAAACAGACACGTCTCCTTTTTTATTGAAAAGAAACTGGTTGTGTGCGAACGATGGCGCGGTCTTTGTTCACGAAGCCATACCGAAAACACTATTTTTTGATTTGGGAAACGTAGTAATTATTTTAGTACGAAATTGTACGAAATCAACGTGGACGAAGTCGCGGGCAAACAGCTAGTCCTATATAATTTCGACGTGGGTTGAGTACTTGGATGAATAAGGGATAAGAGATGAATAAGGAATAAAAAATCAAAATGTGGGTTGAGTAAGGAATAGAAATGAGAGGAGTAGGGAAAAATTTATTCGTGGGATGAGTTCTTGTGCTAAAGTATGACATGACCATATATTTTACATTTTAATGAGCGGTCGTGCAAAACGCAATATCGGGAGCGCAAACAAAGAGAGGGTTTACTGTATTCATAACATGTCATTGGTTGCTTTGACCGTCTACCGATGATTAATCAATAGAGCCGGGGGCGTCCACTGCACGCACTATTCTATGCTTTGGACTGTCAATGTTGATTAAGTATAGGAATCACAATTAGCAATCAACTGCTCACTCAACTCTGCTATGGATTTCATAGAAATTCTGCCTAGATACCTTTCTACTTTCCAAATAAACGGTAACTGTCTATAGCATTAAACCCTATAATATTAGCTTACATAACAGAGTGGAATTCAATTTTTAAGGTTCCGTACCCAAAGCATAAAACGAGACCCTATTACGAAGACTCCGCCCCGTCCGTCTGTCATCAGGCTGTATCTCATGAACCGTGATAGTAGAACCTTTTTTTTTTCATTTTATTGATGGCTTTGTGTGATTAGCACATTTAGCCAGTGTCAAAGTAATTTTTCTAACAAGTAATACATAAATAAACAATATTTCTTTTCTGTATGATGATGATGAATGATAATAGAAATGAGAAATGAGAAATGATATACCACCCAACCCCTCGAGTATCTCAGTAAAGATGTGGGGCTTTACTGAGTCCTCGGACGGACTTCTTGAGAGAATTTGAAAAGTGACGTTGCACTGTTTTGTTTCATTTGCCAACACTCATGCACACTCACGAACACTTAACGGTTAATTATCCACTATTATTTCACATTAATATTCGACATAACACAAATTTTAGAAAATAAAACAAAACCGCAGACATGACTCTTCACTTTCCCGCCAAGCTAGTAGGACCTTAGAGCATTAAACCATAGTAGACAGTTGAAATTTCCACAGATGATGTATTTCTGTTGCCGCTATAACAACAAATACTAAAAAACAGAATAAAATAAATGTTTAAGGGGGCTCCCATACAACAACGTGATTTTATGCTCGTTTTTGCTCGATATTGATAACGGCAACAGGTAGACGCTTGAAATATTCACAGAATATTTAGTTATACTTACTTTAAAAATAAATAATGAAATTAAAATAAAATTAGTATTTTAAGGGAGGCTCCCATACAACAAACGTGATTTTTTTCCAATTTTTTTCTCAGTCTTAATAACGATATCAGGTAGAAACTTGAAATATTTTTATAGATAATGGTACACTTGGCCGGTTTTTTTATTCGGTTTTGCCTACAAATACTTAGCTCTTATGAATGTCACTATGCCATCGGTTCGTAAGTCTACTATGAGCGTGAGCCCATGTACTGAGAAGAATCTGCAAGAAAGTCAGCAAGGGCATTTCTTTTCTCTCTTATAGTGTCAAAATATTGGAAAATGCCCTATCGTAGAATGACATTTTTCATCTATACTAATATTATAAAGAGTAAAATTATAAAGAAAAATACCTTTGTATTTTTGTATGTATATATGTTTGCAACGAATAAACTCAAAAACTACTGAACCGATTTAAAAAATTGTTTCACCATTAGAATGCTACATTAGCGCTGAGTAATATGTTACTCAGCGCTTACTAATAAACACACAAAACATATAGAACTACCACAACATGTAAAAATAAAATAAAAAACTATAACTATTATAGTTTTAGTGAATATTACTATATGAACAGCTGGCGTACAGATAGGACATCGCTTTTGGTAAGGAGTCTTCATTGATATGGGCTTTAAAACATAATTATGCACTCTCCAATATCCTACGTCCGCTTTTCTCGAAGAGAATTATCCTCGTGTACCTCATTATGTATGCTCGCCCACCACTGCGGTTCCTATAACCAGCCAGCGGCGACATAACAAAGCTTTGAACAGTGCGGCTTCCAGTCGGGCCTTGGAAAATTTAATATTCTTTTTACCAGGGATTATTATAATGCATTCGATCAAAAATTCAATCTTTGATCATTAGCTTAGCTGGCGAACGGCAATATCTTTATGAAAAGAAGTCGGATCCTAATATAATCGAAAGATAACTGCGAGGAGTGGATGTTGAATAGAGTTTATAAAGTCCGTCTATTTAGTGAACTACCTTGCAGCTGACGAAGCTTGCGAACACAGGCGTTTCTGGACAGCTACGCTCCTTCAACTACAACCCTAGAACTACTACAACGCCCAACGATTTGGGCATGCTTTTGGACGGAAATTTGCGCTTTCATAAACACATTGAGCAAATTGTGACCAAAGGTTTTCAAATGTTAGGTTTTATAATGCGAAACGCCAAAGAATTTAAAAAGCCATCAATGAAAATTCTTTTGTACAAATCTTTGGTTCGTTCCAACCTTGAATATTGCAGCCAGGTCTGGTCCCCCAACACGATGTTCGCATTAAACGTATCGAGCGCATTCAGAAGAGATTCCTTTGGCACCTCTCGTACCAGGCCACAGTGTGGGATTTGGTATCATTTTCGGCCACCTTAGTTTTATGTTTTCATTTGATCCGTTATTATCAATTTAAGGATCAGGTAAAACTCCCAGAATTTTACCTTACATAGTTTTGGAGATATTTGAGAACTCGAGAAAAATCCATAGAAACCTGAAAAACGTAATTTCTCAGTTTATATATGTTTTTAAAAGTTTCCTAAATATACGTTTTATTGAGATAATCTTTAAGCACCATTATCATTCAATTAAAGTTGAAAATTACAGTCCTATACGACAATATAATAATTTTTCTCAAGTATTGAACCATATTTATTTCTCGATAATCACACAATATTAGCGATTTATTTTTATGAAAATCAATTAAGTATAATTAGAACTAACACCCAAAAAAAACTGTATTAAAATAACGCATGATTGCCGATATTTATTTATTTTAATATTATAGGTAGGGTTGTCATCTAGTCTTTCAATAATGTTCAGTAAGTACTGCATACGCTTTTAGTGGATGTTGTTCGACCAAGCTCTGGGGGCTGGCCCCAGATGACGGCAATACTGTTCGGACAGCATTATCAGATGGAAATCGCCAAACTTTTGCAAACATTTTAGACATTGACGAATTGCTGGAGGACGATTTTCACACAATTTTGGTTGCTCTTTCGAGTGGTTTGCCGATAGATGTTGCAAAATTTCGAGTGTTTTGTGTTTCCGTGGCTGAAAAATATGTAGAAAAATACAACTGGTGCTATATGTCAGTCACTGTACACAAAATACTCTTACATGGATGGCAAATCATTGAAGCGAGTCCTTTACCGATAGGAATTCTGTCCGAGCAGGCAGGTGAATCCAGAAATAAATCTGGCGATATGACCGAGAGCATCACACAAGAAAATTAGATAGAAAAACCACAATCCTCGACCTCTTTTGCCGTGCTCTCGAGTCTTCGGACCCCTACCTAACGAGTTTATCCCTAGAAAACCGTGCAAGTAAAAAAAAGCGATTACCTATTCCACATTAAGTTTTGTCACTTCTGAAAACAACAGAACCAACACCCAAGACCAGATTCAGGTTTTCCTATAAACTAGGAGGCCTGATATCATGCTGAGAGGGAACCTGTTAGTGCCACTTATTTTTTGAATTTTTGATGTAATGATGTGTGTTGTGTCACTAATGAGTCACTTATTAACGAAGACACGGATCTATTTCTTTGCACAGATGAAGTCCTCATTAATTCTGATGATGAATGAAAATACTTTTAATAATACTTAACTTCCGTTCACACAGCTCATTTAAAATACATATTTATTATTTACTAGTTGTCGCCCACGACTTCCTTCGCGAAGACTACACTATCCCACAGAAACCTGTTACCAGGATAAAAATTCCTATATCCTAGTCCGGGTCATGGTTTGTCTATGTGCAAAGTTTCATCCAAATCCGTTCAGCCATTTTCACGTGATGCGCGGTCAAATAAACAGACAAACAGATAAACAGACAAAAAATCTAAAAACTGTTGTAACGTTATCAATTCTAAGTATCCCCCAGCCAACTTTTTTTCAAATATCTTCCATGTACAGACTTTCGACCCTCTTTAGCTTTATTATTTGTATACATAGATTAATAAAACACTTGTATGGGTAAATTATGCGAAAAATTATTTGGGAAGTGTTAATTTGTCAATTTTTTTTATAAAACAAGGGTAACCCCGAATTGTCAACCCTATTCCTATAGAAACCAGATAAAAACTTAGAAGTGCCATAAATGCTGAATCATACAAGATTAGTGTTTGAAAATTTAAATGAACATGGGTACTCTTATGCTTAATGCAATACAGATGTAATAGATCGCTAATATTGTAAAATAATCCAAAAAAATAAAAATAACTAAAAAAAAATAAAAAATACATAACTTTTTCTGTAGTAAAGGTACAACGCTGAGTTTTTAATATATTATTATAATTATTATTTAAAAGCCAAGAAAAAAAATCTACGGCTTTATCAATTTTACTTTAGGAGATATGAAAGTAAACACGATTACTAAAGGTTATTGACCTCACCTACAAAAAATTATAGCGTTAAAATTAAACATGATATTCATGTTTTAGTTTCATAGTAGGCTTTATCAAGATGTAATGCAACATATAAAACCATAAAACGAAGGTGTCCAAAACTGATCAAAAATCCCACACTGTGCAGGCTTATAAAACTAAAGAGCTTCCATCATATGAGGAACGACTGGACTTTTTTAAATCAAACAGTTTGAAGGAGCGTAGGATTTTGTTATATCTCACACTACTTTACAAAATAGTTAACGGAATCATCGATTGTCCCTCTATTACGGTTAATAAACATAAATGTACCGTATAAGCTTGCGCGAGTCGGCAGGTATGTCCCTTTCTCTGTAAAAGGCAGTAGGACCAATGTGGGTCACCACGCCACCATGAATAGAATACAGCGGCAATTTAACCATCTATGCAAAATATTAAGTAACATTGACATCTTCGCAGACAAACCCGAGAAATTCTATCGTTAAATACTGCAGTCCCCTGAAGTAACGCCAATATTTGTTTTTTCGTTAGTTGACTTGTATTGAATTAGTTGTTAAATAATATATTCTAGTCCACATTGCATGCCATGGCAGCTTATAAGTGAGATGACACTTAGCTTAAGTCCATTGTTGTAAATAAAAATAAAATAAAATAAAACCCGTTCTCGGGACTACGGCATCTGCATCAGAATAGAGAGGAACTTCTGCGGTATCCAGTACACGGCGTGTCCAGATAACGGTTATTGTTGATTTATGTGATCTTTACTGGTCTTCTTGGCCTAGTCTGGTCTTTGTAAGTGCAGACTAGGATGAGAAATATATACGATATATTTTTTTTTATATTATCATGGGTACTACAAGAAACTCGACAGCGTAGTGAGGAATCTTCAGTATGCGATCTTGCATGTCAAGCAATGTTTGCAATACCGGGTTACCAGTTGAGTGATCAAATTAAAATATCTTATAAAGGCTTATTTAACCGTTTGTCCAATGCCATTAAAATAAAATAAGCTGGTAGTGGTAGCTAGCCATGTAAACGTCTTGAACAATAAGATATTCTCGCATATTTTGTTGTGGTATATTACGAGTATGATTGTAAATATTAGTAACTAAAATATCAACGCATAATATACGTACTTATTATGTAAAACAGCTGTGCACCGCGGTTTCACCCGCGTTATATTTCCCGTTTTTGCAACATTTTTCATTGCTGCTCCACTCCTATTAGTCATAGCGTGATGCAAAGAGAATTTAACACTACGTTTGCGTGATGTGATCTTAGAGCATTAAATTTGGTTTAATGCTCTAAGGATGTGATGTAATATAGCCTATAACCTTCCTCAATATATGGACTATTCAATGCTACAAAAATATTTTTTCAATTCGATTTAGTAGTTCCTGAGATTAACGCGTTCAACCAAACAAACAGTTTTATAATATTAGTGTAGATAACTTCTTAAATATTTTTTGGTGTAGACTTATAAATTTTTTTTTATATGATCTTCAGGGCTTCTAGTACTAATCCGTCCTCTTTACCTTTAATTTCGGTATACCTTCAGGTTCAATTCCCAATTTAGGTACCTCATATTGAACTTTAATACTAGCAGGCAGAATATGAAAGGTGGAATAAATAGTTTAAACTAAGATTAAAGGCTAGTAAAGCTTTTTACAAATGGACCTATTTTTAAGTAATTTTAATCTGTATCCTTGTATGGTCTGTGGCGCAAACTCGTCCCCACTGGTCGTCTGACGTTTTGTTAATAAAATCGTCTTGTGCAGCAAAGACGTTACGCACTGCAAAAGCTGGTTTTTTAAACGGTTTTATTTAGCTTGCCCTGTATCATCTTCATCATGTCAGCCAAAAAAAACGTCCACTGCTGGACAAAGGCCTCCCTCAAGGATAAATAATTTTGAGGGGAATTTGCCATAATCGCCACGCTTGGCAGGCGGGTTGGCGATCGCAATAATGTGAGAATAATCACAGAGAGACGCTGCTGCCCATCCTCTGGTGGTGGTCCCATAGTCGCCTTCTACGACACCCACGGGAAGATGGGGTGGTGCAATTCTTTACCTCCGGCACCACACGGGGAGTATATTTGCCATGTATTTGGGTCAAATCTAGTAATTGAAATTTGACCCCCTTCCTGTTGACGGATTGAGCTGAAATTTTGTATGCATGTGTAAATCGGATTGGTAACCAGGGTCTGATGATGGAACCGGAAGTTGGCCATAGGAACTCGGTAGTTAAAGACACAACCCCATGGAGTCTGGACTCGTTTGATCCGTGTTAACGAATACTTTGGTGCTACATGGTAACCAGGGCCTGATGATGGAGCTGGAAGATGGCCATAGGAACTTTGGTAATTAACCGACACAACCCCTTCGCGTTTGGGCTCGTATGATTCGTCTTGACGAGTACTTTTTCGTTCGTTCGTTCGTTCCGTTTGTTATGAAAGTGGATTCCGTCTTTGATTAGATGGATGACCCAAAGCCAAGGTGAGCACGTGCCGAGGGCAGAATGATATGAGGGTGTGTAAACATGTCACACATCACTAGGTACTTCCTCAATATGGGTATCAAATGAAAGGGCTTCATTAGTAGAATAGTTCTTTATGAAAATAAAAACAAAAATTAAAAACAAAACATGAAAATAAAAGAATGAGAAGTATGTTACAATGTTAAAAACTAAAAAATCGTAAAAATAAAATTTGAGTGATATTTTTTTTAAGTTAAACGGTTTTATTAAAAAATAAAGATAAATAATGATTGATGTATTTTTTTCTTATTATCAGGTTTAAATTATTTTTAACTTTTAGTTCTTTTTTTAAGTTTTTTTTCTTTTAATTTAAAAAAATATATTTTTACTTAATTTTTTACAGTACCTAGTAACAAATTAACACCATAACCAAATCGATGTTACAAGTAAAAACAATCAAGTAAAAAAATCACAGATTTCGCAGTCCCCGCGAGAATTAAAAATTGAAAAGCATTGACATTGAAAAGCATAGAAAATAAATGCAACAATTTACGGAAAAAAAAAACATTTTATTTTAAATAACACAATTCCAACATAAATGCACTTCTCGCCTGCATCCGCATCTTATAACACCATTACCATGACGATCGGTCAATAATCAAAGAAGCTACATCACTTTTTATTTACCCGTTTTCCTACAATACCAAATCTAAAGGGACCACCTACAAGTCACAATTATTAACCGATTTTCAAAAATGTTTCGCCATTTTGTAGCTAAACTAATACCCTAGGACCTTTTTTTATTTTTTTCTTAAGTCGGTTTTTTTTTATATTTACTATTTAGTACACAAACACCCCCAAAAAAACCCGATTCTTATACATTTTTTAAAATTCCACAAAAGGTGGAATTTTGAAAAAAAAAGGTTTCCAGCCGATTTTCAAAACTCAAACGCTCACACGTGTATTGATTTATTTCACGACTCTTGGTACTATTTTCATTTCGATTCTCCCAAAATCCTCGGAGCTAGGGCCAAAAATAAGTCTCAGGCGATTTGCATCTATAACCAGAGGTATTCCACGAAGCACACCTAAACGAAGCACACCCAGACGAAGCACACCCATAGGTGTGCTTCAAATAAAATTTTAAAATAATTATTTTTTTATTCCACGAAGCACACCTACGAATATCACTCGCATAAATATTAAACGTCTTACAGTCTTACATAAGTGGGCAAAGCTTACACTGCAATGTGTTGGGAGTTAATCATTTTTGAACTCTACCTAGGTAGGTATATAAAAATTAAACTATAGCGACACGGAGCCCATACCAAGAATAACTAATAGTACTACTGCCTTTTTGGCCCTAAGGTTAATCCGGTACTGGTTATTTATGCTTAACGTTACTCAATCTAAGAAAGGAAATAATGATAAATACATACAAGGTTATAATATAACTGCAAAATACTACAGCTTTTTCGGATGACAAAATTATATCAAGCACATTTAATACGATATAACTAACAAAATAGTTACTATACTCACACTAATTGTTAAAGATTAACTTAACGTAAATCAAGATAAAGAATCTTTATCATATTATAGATAAGCCTTACCGCGTGTCGTTGAACAACTCAAACATATAAATAGCCTATTTAAAGTCAACGTCGGTCGATATCAAAGTCAAATTTTTTTATTCAAATAAATTTAACAAAATACGGGATACGAATCCAAAAAAAAAATCCAATCACCAACAAAAAAAACGCTTCATTATCATCGTCATCAGCCTATACTTGTCCACTGCTGGACAAAGGCCTCTCCAAAAAACGCTTAAATGTTTCTAATAAACAGAAGAGTCAGGCACGTGAGTGCATTGTCATCTAACGACGTTATGCATGAATCGGAGACGGAAAGTTGCAACGCGTCTATGCGACAATAAACTTTATAGCCAAGTTGTAGAGTGCCGGACGAGCAGACTGCGTGTATGTGTAAGTGCAACAGACTGCAACACCTGTCAGCTTGTAACGCGCGCTAGTCTGATTTGTGCAACGGACGCGAGTGGAGCGTGCTGTGATGCATTGCGTCGGCCGGCCGGGCGGTGACCGCGACAACTTTGATACTAAATATTATTATTATATTATAATTATTATGATCCACTGATTTCACAAGCAACACCAAAGGCGAATACAACAATGTGATTTATAATACAATATCGATTAATCTTAGGTGCTGAATAAAACTATGTTTATAAATATCAATCAATATATTACCAATTTTTATAAAACTATTCGGGTGTATTTAAGTGGGTGGTCTCTGAGTGATTTCGATTCACAATTGGACCCGATAGGCGGCGCTGCAATAGGGGTTCTATGATTTTTTAAACCGTCATGGAGTAAAAAAGTTAGTCTTTTCTAGCGGACGAAGTCGCGACCGGGACGACCGGGGCCAGTAGTTTGTCATATATTTCTATTGCACTAACATATGAACCTTTGCTGTGATTAGTTTAGATATTGACAGAGAGTATTAATTTAAATATTGACAGAGCTTTTTTATTTTTACCATTGAAAATGGTTATCAGATGCAAATCGCCTGAAACGTATTTTTGACCATAACTACGAGGGTTTTGAGAGAATCGAAATGTAGTAATTTTCATTGTAATAGTTTTTTGTCGTTTCTTTCCACATTTCCATGTTTTTCCTACAGCAAAATAGGTACCACAATTGCATCTACTAGATTACTTGTGTCGTTATATTAACTTTTGGTTATACATAAGCTATTTGTGAAAATAATATTGATGATAATGTGTTAAGCTGTAAGTATGTCAGAATGGCTAAATATGCTTATGTACTTACAATGTTATTGATAATGATTCTTTAGTTTAACTAATTAGACTGAAGTCAACGCTATTAGTGACCTATAGTTATTTATTTATTTATATTTAATTACACGGCCGCAGTCAATTACTACTTATAATAATTATAAAAAATAACAATAATAATAATTCAGATTCAAAATTATACATGATTGTAAATAGATCTTCATTATTAGATTGAAACAGTCAAAATATTAAAATTAAATATAACAAAATTAATCTAAACAATAAACACAATCAAAATAATAAAATTAGTTAAAATAATAAAATAGGTTTAAATTTACACAAGTTAATAAAAATATATTTTTCTTTTATCACCTTATTCATAATTACATAATTAAAATTGTTGATTTAACTTTTCGAACACTTCTAATTCGATTGCAATTCAATACGTGTAGTATTACTTTTTACTTATTAATCCGCCATGATAAATCGATTTAAAATATAAATGCGGACCGTCTGATGCGACCGTGAGCGGCGCAAGACGGGCCGGGCCGTAGCTTAGCATCTAGCATGTCAAGTAATCTAATATGTAAATATAACCTTCAAATTGAAATACTCCATGCAGCATCGCTTTAGTTTCCTACTTATGTTATTATAAACGAATGGGAGTCAACAATGTAACACACCCTTCGTTAGTGTGTCGCTGCGGCAATCGATAACAGCTGCAGGTACTCACCGCGCTGCGGCTGGCGGGCTCCTCGCGGCGCTTGCTCCTGGTACCCTCCATGTTGCTAATCACTGTTTAAGGCACTTTCTACATTTGGTCTACTCTCACGAAATTAGGACGGCAGTGACGCTAATCTATAGCGCACAGGTAGGCACGCGGACCAAACGACTTAACAATATTAACTAGGCTAATTAATACATTGCTTCCACTATTGCTTGAGTTGTGGTTGAGGATGAAATCAACACTTATCACCGAACCATTATCTTTATTTAACTTTATATTCGAGCCACTATTTTTTTTTTATTTTACTATTTGAACGACATGGAAGCTCCCTTTACTACGCGCTGCTGGGGGTCCGCAAACCGTTAGGAGTCATAACTTTTTTTTGTAAAAAAAGAAATCGGCTTGAACTGTGGCCCGTGAACTGCGCGATCACAATTTAGACGAATTAGGAACGCATGCGTCTCTTGACCGGCCTCGCCCCTGGCTAGATCTTAACGATGGGTGACGTCACCACACCTCCACTGAGAAGTCCCACAATATCCTTACTACCGCGGATTGAATGAACGGCCTCAACATTTATAATAATATGTTGGCCAAGGTTTGTAACTGTTTGCGTCTTTACTGTTTGGTATCACCAGTGTATCTGGTGGGTGGCCGATGGAATGCATTAGGGGAAACAGAGCATGAGAGTATCGATTGACCCCCGCGGCATTACGCGTTCGCGGAGGGTTGCCGGCCTGCGCGGTGTTGCTACGCGACGGCGCCGCGACGCGTTTCGTTTCACGTGGAGACATTATTTTTAAGAAAGTCGCTATGGATTCAAAACTATATGTAAAACGCTGATGCGTTGAGGAAGGAGTTGGATCTTGAGGAGGGGAAGGCCGGCCCATTTCGTGTTGCAACGCAACGTGGCTCTACCACTCAGAAATGTCTTTTATTAAGTAATTTTTAGGCAGGTTTCCAAGAGCTTGATGGCGAAATAGGTTGAGCGTTCAGAATAAGTTAACAGGGTAAGAGCTACTTTCGCGATGCTGGATCACCGGATCGCTAATTAAATGGAATAAAAATGCTTTACATATGAAGTGCGCATGCGTTCTACATAAAGACATTTTTATATCAACAACAAGCATACGGTGGACTACGGTGGCTAGACCTAGCACCAACAACGTAATATTGTATTCGTACGAGTAATAGAGTAAAATAAGAATATGTATAAAACGGATGAAGCGCCACAACATCCGTAAATGGAAATAACAATCGGCGAAATCTTTCAAACTTTACGACTACAACAGATGTTCCTAGTAGGATTTGTGCTAGGTCTACGGTTCAAGTGAAGAAAAACTGTCACCGTAGCCTATAGATGCTTGCTACACCAAGAAATCACTGGCATGTTGCTGAATTTATGTTGTTATTCCACAACAAGACGCGTTTGGCCGTCGTCAATTTGGAAATCGACCCCGGGAACTCTGGGTCTAAGACAGGAGGTCAAACCGCTAGGCTACAGAGGTGATGTATTTGATTACCCTGTGTAGCCCGCCCGGTCTGCGATTGCTGACGTTAAGCAATATACGCAAAGGCCTGTCATCGGATGGGTGACAAAAAATTTATCATCTCCAGCTTCTCCGTGCTTTGGAAGACATATATGGCCGTTGGTCCCGGCTGCATAAGCAGTCGTTATCAATCACCAATGGCACCGCACTGGGCCCGCGTGGTGAGATGTGGACTGTTCTCCCTATCCATCGATAAGGAAGGCTCGTGCCCCAGCAGTGGGGACATAATGAGCTGGTACAATCATTAATCGGCAAATTCACAGTACATATATACTTTCATTACACTGTCTGCGGTCCGCCGGGTTGGCTACGTATATCCATTTATTTTTATTTTTTTATAACATACTTGCTCGTAAAGGTTCTCTTATTTCACCAATTTCAATATCGTATTGTATCTCTCTCACTTGTGCGTTATTGTAATGTAAAACGCACGAGTTTTTTTTAATAAGGTAAAACACGGTTTGTCAAGATGCTCCGTCTAAAACGAACGGTACTTTTTAAAATCTTAGCAAAGAGTTTTTATGTCAGAAAAGTGGTCAACATTTTATGAATAAAATTTACTTTGAGAGATAAAACATAATATAATTCTTTAATTTAATTAATTTTGACAATAAATTACAACCATTTATCTGTAACAACAACACATATATATCAATTTACTTTATTAGTAATACTGGCGGTTTTTTAATGCCTTTGCCTTAAAAAAAGCGCTGATGCGCGCGCATCGCTGATTTGTGAACAAGTAAAAATTATTCCGCGCGGTTTTTCTTTTCGCTATATTGTTTTTATTTGAAAATGTCGTCAAGTAGTAATGAATTTATTAATTCGACACCACCAGAAGTCTCAGAGGCAGCGAAAAAGGCTACCCTAAGCCTCTTGCCCGAAAAATCGACCGATATATATACTTACTATCGACAAAGCTTAAGGATATCCAGTTACAAACATTTTTGCCTTAACGTGGCGATCGTAGTTAACTCCGCCTACCATGAAGATGACCATAGGATGACTAATATAAACCTTCCGACCTTTTTTTTGTCAAAGCCATTTGCTTTACTTCATTGTTAAAGCCTCATTGTAAACGCCGGACCCAATTAAACTTCTATTGTTTCTGGTTTTAAGGCAATCAACGTGTTAAATATAAATTCATTTCTTTCTTAAGATTCCTAATGGTGGATATCCCGAAAATTTGTCAAAAACAAAAGGGGCGGGTATAGCCACTGAGTCCCTGCACAGAAAAGTCGCCCTAATGGTGGACATCCAGACATTTTGTTGATCAAGCGTATCAAAATTTCATCATATAGAAAACCAGCAAAGATGCAAATTCATTTTCAGAAAGTGTGTTTTTAACCTATTTCATGGAACATTCTCAATAATATAAGTCAAGCTCATTGTGGTACTACTATTCAATGCTAAAAAGCACTGTGAAAACAAAACATGGTATTGATATCAAGTCATACTCCAACTTGCTGGCATTGAATATAAATTTGGAGCCAAGTGTTGACTCCCGACCATCTACGAGCACACACGCGTACATTCCACCATCGTCGCCGCCACCGCAGCCGCCTCCGCCGCCGCCACCGACTGCAGAACTCTGTGGTCTTGTTTCTCCTACTTTCACTCAAGAGAGTGAGAGAGAGACTGGTGAAATTGTAACTAATAATAATAACTTGACATCATTAAAAATGCCAACTGGCAACGTAATAATCAATTTTACAAATTGTTCAAATTATAACTGCTTTAACAAGTGATTAAAGATTTATTCGTTTAAGAAAGTCAGAGTTTTATTTATTTCCTCGCAAATATGTTATAAAACGTCGTATGACATACGTGCGCTTTGATAATTACAGCCTCTGCTTTCTTGTAGCCCTCGCCTGCGGCTCGGGCTAGCAATATCGCCTCGGCTGTAATTTTCAACTTCATCATCAGCTCATTTTATGTCCCCACTGCTGGGGCACGAGCCTTCCCTATGGATGGATAGGGAGAACGGGCCATAAACCACCACGCGGGCCCAGTGCGGATTGGTGGTTGTTAACGACTGCTAATGCAGCCGGGACCAACGGCTTTACGTGCCTTCCGAAGCACGGAGGAGCTCGAGATGATAAATTTTTGGTCACCCATCCGATGACCGGCCTTTGCGAAAGTTGCTTAACCTCAGCTCTTGCAGACCGGGCGCGTTAACTACTGCGCCATCGAGCTCCTCATTTTCAACTTCAATTCAACTTCAATTTTCAACTTACCGCACTTATATCATAATGTACTATTACGGGTAGGTAAGCACTTTGCCGTCATCTCACCTGATGTTAAGTGATGATAAGGCCAATGGTGTAAGCGCTCTTCACCTGGAAACTTCAACTAGGTACTAATGCACTGGCTATCTTATCTTTAGCTGCCGGAACACAACAATGCTACAAGCACAAATGTTATTGCGTGTTATGACGACATATTTAGATAAGATGATATTGAAGGTGCATTTGATCGCACTACCTTTGAATCCATCAAGATTGCAGCCAAAAACCATGGTGCGCCACAACCGATCTGTAACCTGTTAA
Organism: Eudonia mercurella; assembly: GCA_963082485.1. Taxonomy (NCBI): domain Eukaryota; kingdom Metazoa; phylum Arthropoda; class Insecta; order Lepidoptera; family Crambidae; genus Eudonia; species Eudonia mercurella. Next base: position 1,394,429 of record OY720022.1, read on the forward strand.
AGGGTAGAATTATCAACTCTGAACTGCTAGGTGACAGTCTACTTGCACGAACAACCAGAAGGTGCCCGCAAGGAGGAGTTCTCTCGCCTCTTCTGTGGAGCCTTGTGGTTGATTCAATCGTAGTAAGGGTGAATAAAGGACCATTCTACACGGTTGGTTATGCGGATGATCTGGTCATCTCAGTCAGTGGAAAGTTTCCCTCTACGGTATCGGGGTTAATGCAACGTGCCCTGGGTTTGTTGGAGGAATGGTGCAATGCCCATCACCTCTCTGTAAACGCGGGGTAAACAACAGCCATCCCCTTTACAAGAATGAGAAACACGACGGGACTGGATAACCTAACACTCTATGGTACCCAGCTCTCCTGGTCCAAAAAAGTGAAATATCTAGGCTTAACGCTAGATAGGAAACTAACTTGGAAACAGCATGTGGACACAACCGTAGCCAAGGCTTACAGAGTCTTTGGCATGTGTCGGTCTACATATGGCAAGATGTGGGGACTCAACCCCAAAATCATTAGGTGGATCTACATGACGATGGTGAGACCAATCCTCACATATGGCAGCATCATCTGGTGGCCCAGAACCAGGCTGAAGATCTGTAAGAATGCTCTTACCAAACTTCAGAGAACAGCTTGTTTGGCGATAACTTGTGCCTTTAGAACCACTCCAACGGCAGCGCTGGAGGTCCTCACAGACCTTTCACCCCTGCACATTGTAATAGAAACAGAGGCAAAGAAAGCGTTACATAGACTAAAGGTGGCCGGACTGTGGGACGCATCTAAACCTCTGACTAGACACACAAAATGGGAAACAAGTGACGTTCCTGACAGGATCATGGAAATGGGGTGCGATAAAATATCCCCCATATTCATGTTCGAAAAGAAATTTTGTGTTTATGTTCCAACCAGAGACGAATGGAAACGAGGGCCACCATCTCGGGAAAAAGACATAATAATAATATATCTAATCTGGTATACCGACGGATCAAAAATGAAGTCAGGCATAGGGGCAGGCGTCTATAAAAACGACTTCAAGCATAGTCAAAGCATGGGAAAATTTGCCACTGTTTATCAAGCCCCAACTTTCGCAATTCTCCTATGCGCAAAGCAGAATATAGAGTTAGCGATGAAAAAGCGCAATATATTCATCCTGAGTGACAGCTAAGCAGCGCTCAAGTCACTCATTCCGCCCCGAATCGACTCTAGCCTTGTTCTAGGAACCACTAACGCTCTAAATAAGCTAGGTGGACGGTGCGATTGATTTGGGTCCCAGGCCATATGGGAATCCACGGCAACGAGATGGCGGATGCACTTGCCAGGGAAGGCTCAGAGACCCAGCTTATTGGTCCTGAGCCGTTTATTTGCACCAAGTACCATCAACAAGGCCTTAATAGATAACATCAAAAACAGGCACGACATCGAATGGAAAGAGCAGCCAGGTATGAAACACTCCAAATCCTTCCTAGGTGAATAAGTTCATATGCGGAGGCAGTATAGAATGCAGGCCTGAATAACGATCGGTGCCTTGACAGGGCACTATGCCACACAACAAATGCTCTACAGAATGCATCTATCAACAAATAGCTTGTGTAGGGCATGTGGAGAGGAAACGGAGTCAATGCAGCACCTACTGTGTGACTGCGACTCTCTGGCTAGGAAAAGAATGGGACTCCTGGAGTCGGCTTATCCGAAACCGGAGGACTTCAGGCTCTTCGCTCTTAAGGACGTGGCCAAACTTATGGCATCTATCTTTACAGAGGAAGAAGAGTGAAAGGACGGGGTTGCACAAAAGATCCGGATGGGTCGAATTGATAATGCAAGAGGGAAACCTCAGCAGGCCCCGCTAAGATAAGATAAGATAGATAAGATGGTGGTAGCTAGCCAAGCGGACAAACAAGCTCTGCCATCAACCAAAACGAGTACACAAACATGCTAGGAAGCGAACCCGGGACCTCTGGGTTTGAGACCGGTGCTGGTGGTTTTAACCACTAAGCCACAGAGACGGTTAAATCTGCCGCTAAGTCACAGAAAAACTACTGAGTTCTTATTTGGAGGTTGTTGAGGTTCTGTAAAATTAATAAACAAAGCTGTTCATTGCCAAATGTCGGATGACAAGAAATGGCGAATAGGCCCGAAGATACGAGGCGGAAACGACGGCCTCCGTGACGAAGGTTTTCTTCCCAGATGCGGTGGCCGCGTAGAATGCCCAGTCCACGAGTACGAAAGAATCAAGTATGAAAGAAAGATAGGTATGAATGTGAACAATAAAAAAAGCAAAGTGTCTACCTTAATTAAACATACTGAAGAGCCTGATTTAAACAAAAAAAAATCACATTAATATTCATCATAATCATCATCATCTCAGCCAAAAGGCGTCCACTGCTGGACAAAGGCCTCCCCCAAGGATCTCCAATACGACCGGTTTTGTGCAGCCCGCATCCAGCGGCTTCCCGCGACCTTTACCAGATCGTCGGTCTACCTTGTTGGAGGCCTGCTGACACTGCGCTTTCCGGTACACGGTCACCACTCGAGGACTGTTCCGCCCCAGCGGTCATCAGTCCTGCGAGCGATGTGGGGCACTTGAGCTTAGCAACTTTTCGGGCTATGTCGTTATTATTGGTATCGACAAATTAAATCGATAGTGTCAAGCACTATCGACGTTTACATAAAGTTGCCGTCAGACTCGTGCACGGACAGGTTATCCCTGTGTGTGAATTTATTAGTGTGCGTCTAGTTTATGCTAGTGTTTAATAATTTTGTCGTTTGCGTGCGTAGCGACGTCATTGAAAAATGCATTAGTGTGAAACTGTATTTGTGTGCATTATCTCGTCCTCCGCAGAAAATGACAGACTTTTTTTCATAGTAATTAGTGCGCACGGCGTCTCCATTTGGTTTAATGCTCTAAGGTCAGAGTAGACTTATGAACCGATGGCATAGTGACTTTCATAAGAGCTATTTGTAGCCTAAACTGATTAAATGATTTTGAATTTTGTTTTTTTTAAACCTTTACTTTTTTTCTACTTCATTATATTCCACCATCGCGTCTTACCTATTTTTATAAGTTTTTGCTCGAGTTTTTTATTTTGTTTTTCCTAAATTCATTTAAATCTGCTACATCTTGCTCATAATTGGTTAGATCGTCGCCGAAATCAAAATAATATTTTTTTTTAAATTTATTTGGGCAAACGAACAGTGTAACAATACACATTTATAATAAAATAGTTATATAAATTTATAAAAGTACACCAACACCGTTTAGCACGGAACATTAAAACTTACAAGAAAAAACTAGCTTCACACCATAAACGACATTTAACCGCCAGACAAATGAATTTCTATTGTGTCTGGGCCCGGCGGCGGGCAACCTGTTAAAGAATACAAGCCGCGCCGCAATGAAGTTGTGAAATTATTATCACTAGTGGTCGCCCAGTGGTCGACCATTCGTAGTTTACAGAATATACAACACTTAAAGAATGTAAAGAATGTATTGTAACACACATACATCAATTTCTTACATACATTTCATATTTTAAATTTCGTGACTCTCTCTCTTATAAGTATTAACTTTAACTATACCAAATTTTAAAAGTCTTAATAAGCTAAACGCACAATTACTATAACCATCTATAGGACTATAACCTAACAACAAAGCTACTAACAATGACAATAACCCACAGATACCGACACTGTTAGATTCTTATACGAGTAGCCACAGATTCATGGGATCAGCTGTAGAATGCACGCCTTATATATTAATACGTGAAGCAAAAACTTTGTACCCGTTTTTACGAAACTTGCGCGGGACGGAGAAGTATGAAACTTTGCACACTTACCTATAGTTTATATAGAGAAGTTTATCCGAATGTTAATATTTTTTTTAAATTATGCATAAAAATACATTAAATCAACAAAAACAAAACTACACACACTACCATGAATTTGACACACACGTATTGTTTGCCTTTAATGCAGCCGATATCTGTCAATGCCAATCCAAACTCACATTCTATCTTTTTTAATTTTTCAATGCTTAGGATACAATCCGTACAGCCTTAATAAAATTACGGTCGAATTCGAACACTGGGCGACCACTAGAAATTATAAAAGTGTGTGTTCGTTCGTTACTTAATCAAGCGTGAACGATTTGGATGAAATTTTTTGCACACAGATATACCACAAAATGAACTAGGATTAGGACACTTTTTGTTACGATAATAAGTTCATGTTGTCCATGCGAACTAATTTGCGGCAAAAATCTAGTTTCCCATAAAAAAAGATTACATGATAATGCGCAAGTAAAAGCAAGACAAGATACTTTGTTTTGTTAGAAATAGGACTATCGATTACTACCTTTCGTTTCTTGATCCTATATGTTATTCGTAACTTATGATAGTTATAAGAAAAAACACTCAAACACAAACACAAACACACACACAATTTTAAGTCTCTCTCGACTTTTTCTCGACTCTCTCTCTCTTTCGAACTTACCTACTGAAGTAAATATAAATACTTTTATCATAATAAACATGCCGTACCTATATTAACATGCAGCATTTTTTCTTTAAAAGTTCTATGCTTATAAGATGTTTCTTACACGCACGAAAAATACGTTAATTGCGCAACTTATCGAGGAGTTGTCTCTGTGACTTTATAACTGCTTACCCCTAATTTCTAATATTGCAACATCCGTATGCAAAATATTTTTGTAAATCCAATGACACTGCTTTTGCAACAATCGTCACAACAAGAAAAAATAATGTCGACTCTTTAAATCGGGAATTTTGATCACTGTGCGGAATGGTTTCATCGCAATGTAATATTTCAAGTTCTTCTGTTAGCATCGCCTTCAACAAACAAAAACAAATCTGCAACAGAAACGGAAAATGATTCCCTTTATTGCACCCGATGAAGTGCACTTCACTCGGAACTATTTAATCTCTCCGACGGAACGTAACACAAAATCGATGCGGCCCCGCCAGTCGAGAGCAATCGAGAGAAAGGCTTCGATACTCCCAATTAACGATTTTGTAAATAATGTAAGACACAAAAAGTGAGAGCGCTTTTTGAGCGCGTTGCGTAATTATTATCAATATTTTCTTATTATTTTTAAAACCTTACATAACCATTACAGGTTTTCTTAACTTAATGCGATAGCGTGGCCATACTTAAAATCCTTAAAAACCTAACCTAACATAACTTATTATATACAAAGAAAATTTTGCGAGTTAACTCAAGTAACCCCCGAATACGTCCATTTGGTCATGAACACTGGTAGGCTACTCTTGACGCAAACTCAATCTCAATACAATTCCAATCCCAAATCTAAAAAATTCAAATGGCACTATTAAAAGCGATAATAGCGCTACATTGGAATTAAATTGCGTGGAAATTGAGTGAACAAATTATTATCGAGATGGGGTGTTCCGAAATTGCAAAACATATCCCAATATCGATACATATTAATCGCATTGGAATTGTATTGAGATTGAGTTTGCGTCAAGAGTAGCCTACCTGTTTACGGCTCGTATTGCGCGGACAAGCGGTGTCTGCGTTAACAGATTGGTCCTTCGCTTACATATCCGGGAATCCGTTCTCGCAGCGGATGAGAGCCAGGGTATTCCTTAATCATTAATCTATGGTCAGGGCGCTGAATGCGAGTTTAATTTACCATTCTACCACGGTTAAGGAAACGAGAATGTGATGACTCTGGTGGTGACTCACGAGGTGAGTTGCAATTTTGCCATATAAGCTTACGGTTTCGTTAACACAATCAAATTGTCAATGACACTCGCACTCAGCACCCTGATAATGCAAATTGCATTTACGTCCGACCCCAGCGAGCGTCTGGTTTGTTAATGCCTCAGTACTTACTACTAAGCTCTTTGGGGGCCTAACGCCATTGATTGGCGACGACAATTATCCGCTGCTTATACGGTACCTCATTGGACATAATCCGCCTCAGCCAATGGCATTATCACAACATTAATCTGTTCGGATTTAGACAGACGGCATGCCTCGCCGCGAGACTTGATATGGCCCTACAGTGTGATATGGTCTTTAATAATTAACCATCTAATCATTTTTCAAATGAAGGGTAAGTACAGGCAAAGATCAAGGAAGCCACATTTTGACGCAAAAAATTCGTTTTATATATACAATTTGAATGAAGGAGGGAGTGAATTCGTAGAAAAGGGACGGAAGTACGTAACAGTGTGATCCGTAACAGCCACCAGTGATCGACACTCTAAGTCCAATGTCCGTTGTAGGTAGTAATATTTGTGGGAGTGATTTCGTAGAAATGTGATCGTAACAGTGTGATACTGCCGCACAATTTATGAACGCATTAAGTATAACTTACTGTGTTTGTGATTATGATATTTGAGGTGGTGACATTACGATCTATTTTCTCGAAACTGTTCACATGTTCTTTACTCATAAATAAATTGCGCGGCAGATAGAATGTCAGTGTGACATGTTTTCTATTGAATATTAACTGCATTCTCTATAGGATTTGAAAAAAATATACGGAGTCGGAAGCGCGCATTTAAAATCGCTATTAAAAACAAGTTGGTTGGCTGCAAACGATTGTATACAAAAAAAAACAAATCGTTAAATAGTCTACGCGTGAAAGGGTATCACACAAACAAACGAACAAACACACTCACTTTTTTAATAATAAGTTTTTGATTATACTCTTGGGAATATTTGTACAAAATTTCATGATGATCGGTTGAATACTACGCGTGAAAGCGTAACAAATAACAAACAAACTCATTTTCACATTTTAAGTAAGGTTACTATTAGTTAGGATAGTTAGGGTATAAACTCTGATTTAGACACACATCTGCTTATAACGTACACCACAATTGTAACCCTGTAAAGGCCATCCCAATCCTAGCCAAACTACTCGGAGAATCTAGAGAGTGCGGGAGCACGCAAAAAAGTCCGGTGACGCTGTGAAAGCCGTTTACAGATAACAGCAATAAGGCTAATATTATAAGCTAAACATTTTTGAGCTTATCAGCTAAATCAATCTTTTTTATATATATTGACGTTTCCATGACAAAAAAAAAACAAATCATTTTGTATTGGAAAATTTAATTGTCATTTCTAGTCTTAGATTAATTATTCTAAGTTTCTAGTATTTTCCGTTACATATTATTTAGGTTTCTCACCGTTAAAACCTTCCCTGAACTTCCATTAGCCAAATCGGTCCAGCCATTCTCGAGTTTTAGCGAGACTAACGAACCGCAATTGGTTTTTATATATACTACTCAAAACAAAATAAGGGCCACGAGGTATTTTGTCTGTACCATGAAAATAATAAAACCAATATTAATTTTTTTGTCTCCATAACGAAAACTAATGTTGTTTTTACCGTGTAGACCAATAAATTTATTCCAATAATAATGATTAAAAAGTTTATTTGCTTTTGAAAGAAAAAACACATTTAAGGTTAAAAATAAAAACAATGTAAAGTTACTGAAAACAAAAGAAAATACTCCATGCTCATCTTTTAGTAACGGGTATGCCCCCCTCGTTTCGTTACGCACTCCTGAAGCCTGGAGTGCATGCTCTCAATCAAATGCCTGACATTTTCCATTGGAATCTCTTCCCAGGCTCTTTTAACAGCGTTGATGAGTTGCTGTTGGTTGTGGATTTCCTGATCACCGTCTCTAACTCTTCGTTTCAACTGATCCCACATGTGCTCTATTGGATTTAAGTCCGGACTGTTCGCCGGCCACGGCAAGACTTGAATTTGAGACGCTTCCAGTACAAACCGAGTCGCTTGAGCCGTGTGTGCACGAGCATTGTCTTGCATCAAGATGAATCCAGGACCCGCTCGCTGGGCAAATGGGATCACATGTGGTCTGACGACTTCCTCAATATACCGCTGAGCAGTAACAGTACCCTCATTTAAAATAGCGAGCTCAGTTTTGCCGTGTAAGCTTATACCGCCCCAAATCATTACATTTGGACCACCAAAACGATCGACTTCATGGATGCAGGCTTCTGAAAATCTCTCGCCGCGTCTTCTCCATACTCTAATACGCCGATCGTCGTTAAAAAATTTAACTTTGCATTCGTCTGTGAAGAGCACCATGCCCCATTGGTTTATGTCCCAGTCCAAATGTTGACGGGAAAATCTTAAACGATTTGCACGATGATTTCTGGTTAATGGAATACGGACAACTCGCCTTCTTGATGCCTGCTGGTCTTCATGCAATCGATTACGAATAGTTTGGTCACTGACACGAGTACCCGTTGTGAGCCGTAAACGATTTTGCAGCTTGCGGGCCGTCGTTGTGCGATCTCGGCGCGCACTTAATCGAATGTAACGATCCTCTTGAGCTGTTGTAATGCGAAATCTGCCCGAACCAGGTCTTCTTCTAACACTGCCGGTCTCTTGGAAACGATTCCATAGATTTTGAATAGCTCTTCGAGAAAATCCACAGATCGCTGCGAATGACCTTCTTCAATCATTGTAACGGCTCTGGTTGCTGTCAGCGAGTCCATATGACGCCTGCGTGCTTGTGGCATATTGTAAAAGATGTTTCTGACTCGAGATATCAATGAACTCTGATAATTTCTAATAAACCAAGAAGCTAAGGAAAGCAAAACGTCAAAGAAAATGCAATCAAAATTTTCAAAAATAATTTTAAATCAAATTTTATTTAAAATTGTTGCCAGCATTAGATGAATACTACAATATTAAAAAGTTTAGGTATCAAAGAGTTTGTATACTCAATATTTTACTACTTTCAATATGTAAATGTTTAATAATTTACACCAAAATGAAAAAATACCTCGTGGCCCTTATTTTGTTTTGAGTAGTATATATAGATAGATTTTAAATGCGCGCTTCCGACTCCGTATATTTTTTTTCAAATCATAAAGAGATTGCAGTAAATACTCATTAGAAGACATATATTATTATTATCTGGGTGCCCCGCCAAGTCGAGCAAAAAAGCGGCACGGCCGCGGCCGTACCATCCTTTTCTCGAAACATTTCAGGCCATTTTCGACCCCCTATAACTTCGTTGTGGATAAAACTAGAAGCCTGAATTGTTAGTAACCAAGCAAGCATTGTATAAACACGGTATATTTTTAATTTCATAAAATTTTAACCCGTAGTTTGAGAATTATAACTAGTCAAAGTTTCTTAATTTTGTCACTCACTGACTGACTGACCGATCATCAAACACTTCTAGCAGACAAAGAAGCTTCAAATTTAGAATACAATGAGTGTTTAGTGTATAAATCAAGGAAAAACTAAAATATTTTGCAATTTCGGTCCAGTTTTCTAAATACACCAACTGCATAAATTTTTGTAATCCCATATAAATGTATAGGATTACAAAGTTACATTTGCAGTTAATAAATCAGTGTACCTGTTTATGTATAATATAATATAATAGGTGTAGATAGGTACCTAGATCGTACCGGAAAGGAAAAAAAGTAGGACTATCTACAAAAAGAAATGAGATGCCATCAAAAACAAACTTGTAGAAAAATCAAGTCTCGAAACACAGTTCTTCTACCGTAAAAAGTTGTGAGATCCATGTCGGTTAATTTATTCGGTCCCTATTTAAAGGACCTTCTGTCGTTATTACGTAATTAGCTAACCTAACAACATCTTACAGTGACCATATCAATATTAAAAATCTTTTATGTTTTAAATTAAAAAATCTTATATAACCTTTATGGGTTTGACATTTACTTCATAGAGAAATCGTTACTCTCTACCTTTGTATTTTAATTGTCATCTGTCAATTCCAGATAAAGTACTTTTTTAATCATCGTTTTCAATTTTGACTAATATAAAATCGCGAATATATTTTTAATAGTTTTGGGTATACTTTAATTAAGCACGAAATGGCATTGGTAAGGCTTTCTGAAAATTTCGAGTTCGTGCTAAAATTAATAAGCTGCAGTCAATGATTATATTAAATCAAAAAATACAACCATCATTCTGATGAAATTTAATTAATTATAATGAGGTGGTGGTATGAGGTGGCCGATGATAGAGAAGGGTGGAGCCGCAGAGGGGAGGCCTTTACAAAATAGGCTAATAAATAATAAAAATAAATAGTCTGTCTCGTGTATATATATGTTTAAGATAAGATTGTTGTGGTCCGCATGTGGCTTTTACAGCTTTACCAACAAATCTGTTAAGACTGTATGTATGTTTCTCCCGCCGGCGCCGTGTGGTGGCTTAAGAAAAATATTAAGTCAAAGTCAAAGTATTTTTTTTAATTAAAATAAACTTAAGGAAAGTCCTTTTGACTCGCCCATACATTTTTTACCTACTACCTACCCATTCAGGAAGTCTATTTTTTAGCTGTGGAGAAGAATGAGCGCTATAACCTCAGTTCAGTGATAATCACTTAATATTGATTCAGTACATACCTCATCTAACTGCGGATTCTCAGCCAATCTCTCATACCGCCTATTTAGAGATACTCAACACTCAATATTTTTATTGTACACATTATAATGGTCATAAAATATATAGATCAAGTTATGAACTGTGATTATAGTGATAGTGACCATCACGGTAACCCGTAAGATGATAAGTGCTAATTAACAACTAAAGACTAACTGCTTAGTATTCCTCTCGGATCTCTGTGGTATTAGACTTTAATTAGGTCACCCATCCGGTGACAAGGCTGTGCAAACGTTGCTTAGCAATTACGATTGTAACCCTAACTCACTAGTCGTTGCGAGATCAATAACGCAATTCCTAATTAAATAATGTTTTCTTAAATTTCAGCGATTTATTAGTGGCACACTGAAGATAAATAAAAGCGCACTTTACAAAAGTAAGTATTGTGTTTATAATAAATCTTGAGTGACTATAAATAAATTTTTACTTATTTATTTTAAGTGCTAATTGCTACACTTAAGCTGAATTAAATATTTATATAAAATACAATTAAAATGTACAACCCACTCAACACTACTTTAAAGTTTATACTGACACCCCCTACCAACCATCAGGTCACAAAGCAGGTGTCAGACATCCTTGTGCAAGCACAAGGGACCATCTACGTCAGGTCATAACGCCAGATCAGGACGCACCGAGGCGCATTCTTCATCCGGTACTTTTAAGACTAGTGTCTCAAGCTAGTTGCCCCGTGGACACGTATAGTCCACTACCTATTATCCAGATAGGTTACCGGAGCTGTAAGCTCGCTCACTTCTCGTTGCACTAGAGCACAACTCGCAGATTCCACTGCTCGGGTCGTCAACTCTAAGTTGACTACCAATTATCCTCTTTGGTGGCGGAGTTGTAAGCCCACTCACTTCTCAGTACCTATCCAGGCACCTTGCCGATTTCAACATCCTACGCGGCTGGCTCAACCGGAGGTATTGCATCTAGCGGGCACCTCTACTAGTTATCCAGACTAGTGCCGGAGATGTTGGAGCTCTGCTCAGTGAAAACCACCGAGCATGACAACCAACTATGGGCAACTCACGTGCCCCGCAAGTCCTTTCGCCTCGGGCCCCTCGAGACCGCTACTTGGACCCGCTCGCTGTGCACGAAATGGAAGCCTGGCCACATCAACCAGGCAGACGAACATTCCCACTTCTACAGCTAACCACGCGCCACCACGAGTTCAACCCATGTCCGGAACCTGTCGGAGACGCCCGCGAAGGCATAACCGACAGGGGGCTTAGGATCCGGAACTCCCGTGGTACCCTTGAAAAGACAGCCGGACCCGTAGTTCCAGCTGCCATACCCTACCTATCAGGGTCAGTAGATAGGGAATTAAAATGTACAGTGAAAAAATTAAATGAAAAATTCTGTGCTTACGTCAGTAAGTTTAAGTTTTCGATCCTTCCCGGTAGCATAGCGGTTAGTGCAGCCGCCCGGATTGCAAAAGACCCAGGTACGATTACTGGCTGGGTCGGATAGGCATTTCATTTTTTTCACTGTATTTTATATAAATATTTAAATAGTTAAGTTAGTTTCATAGGAATAGTCAACCAAACCACCAATTTTAAAGTAAGTAGGTACGATCAAAAACCTATACTTAAGCGAATAATTGATAATTATGTGTTATAATAAGCTAAGGAACAAACTAAACATAGAGCTAGTGTGGGCATCGCATAACAAATATTCGCCAGAGTGCCTACTGTGAGTCTTGTTTACTGTCCGTATTCATTCGATTACGTTTACGAAAACGATAATTAGTATGGCATTGAAGCAGCGCCTCCTGGCGGCGTACGAGAGAGTTAAAATTTTACCATACATTCTCGTTTTCGTTAACGGAATCGAATGGCCAATGAAACTCGTATACTAGGCACCCAGATCGATCCTCGGTCACTCGTCACTGGGAGAAACGTCTTTTTATAAAAAGTGTTTCGACACGGGGCCTAGGAAACCCGTCAAAGAGTAGTGTAAACTGAGACATGCTATGTAGGTTGATCTGTACAATGAAACCCAAACTCCCGTTTATCTACGTTTCTTGTCATAAAATAAAAGAAAAGAAAGATATATTATAGCCCTTATATTTATGGAAATAGTTCTTCTATGACAGTTAAACCATTTTTTTAATGAAACAGCGCTGTTGTATTGTAAACTGATCGGTGGCGATGGGACGATCACAAAAGCTCAAATTGTAGCCATTTTTTTTTCTGCTTCATTGTTTTCTGATTGGGCACTAGCCTTCCCTATGGATGGATAGGGATTACGGGCCATAAACCCAGTGCGGATTGGTGGTTGTTAACTACTGCTAATGCAGCCAGCAGGCACGGCTTTATGTGTCTTCCGAAGCACGGAGGAGCTCGAGATAATAAATTTTTGGTCACCCATCCGATGACCGTGTTTGCGAAAGTTGCTTAACCTCAGCACTCGCAGACCGGGCGCGTTAAACACTGCGCCATCGAGCTCCCTTTGTTATGCTTAGCAATAGCGATTCAGATGTGCAGACCAATGCGTTGATTAATCCTAATTGCAATTGTACAAAGCTTCGTAATTATATTAGGCAGGAGTCGATATTAAATGAAAACCTGGCGGGCTTTAGTATTTCCCTGAAAATTTTAATATTGCCTCGCTAAGCCTTTCATCAATTATATCAGCTTACGATATTAAATGAAAACCTAGCGGGGCTTTAGTATTTCCCTTAAAATTTTAATATTGCCTCACTAAGCCTTTCATCAATAATATCATTTATTTGACAAGCGTTGTATTAAGGTTCGCGCACATTGTGTGGGGTCGCAGCGCTGAGGAGCGGGCCGCAGCGCTGCGCAAAATGCTTATATATGTAGCACATTAGTGACAGGTCGGGTCGCAGCGCAGTGACGGATTTTGATTACAGTGTACTGCCAGATGTCTTGTGCAACTGTACGTTATGGACAGCTCTAGACGAAGAACTTTCTTTTTTTGCCTAAGCAGAGATGGCGGTGTCAAATTGGTATGCCTAAAAGCACCACGAGAGGGCTCTTTATACTCTATATATATATTTCTCTATGTTGCTATAGCACACTGTGTCAATCGCACGCAACCAAAATCCGCGGCAGAATATGCTGCCCGCTACGCCCCGGCATAGTGTGCGATAGTTCATATAAAATACATACGAGCGATTTGAGCGGTTTTTTGCGCTGCGACCCGACCCGCTGCGGCCCGTCATAATGTGCGCGAACCATAGCGCCGTCCGTACGTGACAAGTGTCATAATTTTTTATTTGAAATGTCTTCGTCCATATTTATTTGATGCCGCGCGGCCATACTAATTTTGTATGGGGAATTTAACGTGTTAATTTGTAAAATAATAATTTAACAAAACCGCTCGATAAATCGAAAATGTGAGATAACTATTAGATATCATCTAAATGCCGCTACTCATTTTCATGATTTTTGCCCAACTTTAAATGGTATTGTAGAAAAAACTATAGTGTGTTATGAATTTATGGGTCGGACTAATTGTAAACACGTTCCCTTTGATACTAAATATATATTGATATGTGATGTACTTAATACGATAGTTTTTTCGTCATATATCAACATAACCGTGACTACACTTTTGGCATTTTTTGGTGGGCGCACCCTTAACGTGAGCCTTTCGTCTTATACTTATGGACCAACTGATTAAATAAAAATACACATATCACGTGTGTAAGGAAAATGAGAATTACAAAGTATGGATTAATAACCCGTGCTTCAAAATATTTAAAGTTGATGATGATTGGTCCGACCTATTTCGGTCATGGCAACCACTTCGTCTCCTAGTCAGTACGACGGAGCCAGTTCGCTAGAGATAGCTAGCACACCCGGCCTTCTTAACAATTTATTTTAAAATGTTTTAAATAATTTTTAACGCAAATTTTGTTGCGAACAAATTACAAAAACACAGATGTTGAAAAAATTTCCACGAGCAGGATTTGAAGATTGAATGGGCGCCTTTAGCTTATAAAGTAAAAAGTAAATAGTGTTGAATAATTTCGGCGGGCTGGTTAGAACCACGATAGCTCAATTGGAAGAGCACCTGACCCGGAATGTCAGAAGGGCAGGTTCAAATCCTGCTCGTGGAAATTTTTTCAACATTTGTGTTTTTGTAATTTATTTTATTTTATTTATTTTAAGAAAAACAACAACTAGTTACACAACTTTAGATTATAGAAATGATAGGCAAAACTTGATGATAAAATGTGTATTGTTAGTAAAGTAAATTGATATAAAATATAAGTGCACGCGAAATGAATGATAATTGTGTACTAATTAATAAATTGCCGCGCGTCGCGGGTAAAGTGTTGACACAAACCAATGTTCAGTGCTTGCACTGTACTTACATGCTCTGGGGCACGAGAAGATTATGACACGATGAAATGTAAAATATAACAATTTGTATAAAATTAAGTTTATAAAAAAGTTAGTTGAAGTTAAAATGTTTTCGAATAGTCGGTGACGTCGCCCTGTTGATAACGGGATTGCTGGACTGATATATGTCGGCGACCGCCGGCGGCGCCGCGCCAGGACGCTCTGAAGCCGTAACCCGCTCTGTGGTCGTAGCGTACACGACCGTTAGGTCGCACCGCTCTGGTGGGTTACTCTTGAAACACAATTGCAATAATCAATTTCCAATCCCAAATCTAAAAAATTCAAATGGCACTCTTAAAAGCGATAATAGCGCTACATTGGAATTAAATTGCGTGGAAATAGAGTGAACAAACTACTATCGAGATGGGGCGTCCCGAAATTGCGAAACTTATCCCAATATCGATACATATTAATCGCATTGGAATTGTATTAAGATTGAGTTTGCGTCAAGAGTAGCCTACCTGCTGAGGTGCGCTGGGGTTACGCATCCGTCGCCACATATAGAGAATGCAAGCGAGCCCGACTACCGCCACCAACACGTATATGACTACGTAGCTATCGTGGTGGGTCACTCGGTCTGCTAAGATACTTGATCCATCTTCTTTGATGGTCTTGATTGTTGCACCGATTTCGTCTTAACGCTTCTGCCGATCAGTGGCTTCTTTTGAGTCATTTATAGGAGTGGTTATTGGGAGAGACAGATTTATTATGTTATTAATTTGTGGAAATTTTATATTGATAACATCTGTTTCTATTTTCATTGAATTTGATAATCTTTTGTGTGAGTAACATTTGATTACGCACCCATTGCTTAGTGTCATTAAACCAGCCTCGCTGAGTCGTTCAGATGTAACTATCCGCGCATATTATTCGTACGGTGCATTGTTCGCAACAAAAGTACTGATAAGAATTAATTATATTTAATTCAATCCAATTGTTCCTGCAGGCGGTTGTTACTGTTTGGCATTTGTTTGAAATCGGATCTTAAATTCACATCTTCTGATGTCATTTGATAAATAGGCTGATGCAGGGGACAAAGTGTTCATTTGAGTTGTATGGAATGCATTTTTGAAGTTCATTCGCCGACACGGGTATATAAGAATCTTTTGTATTGGTATGAGCTTGAACAGTTCGTAACTTTTTCTGCTTACTAAAGGTATTCTCACTTCAAAGATCAGATATTCCTTTGTATCTCTTGCTTTCACTTTCAGTAGATGAAATATTTTCATTAAATCTGTTTCAATTTTAATTGGTATTAGGGCTTTTGATTGATTGAGTTGCGTTAAATAGATCACTAAGTTTTTATTTAGAGTATCTTGAGTGTGTCATGCTCTCTTTACTGTCTCTGCGGTGGTGGCGTGTGCGTCGGGTCGTTACGTTCCCTAAAATATGGTTGAGCGAAGCGATGGCTGATTCATATGTCATACTCGTGAACGGGTGCCGCCTGTGGAGGCTGGTCTGCTTACGCATACTTATTTTATTTTTAGTATTTTTCACTATAATTTGACTTTGTTTTTCTTAAACAATTTTTGACTTTTACGATAGTACTGTAGTGGTACTGTATGACATTGTGGAAATTGTAACTTTTACCTGATGCAAATTTGTTAACGTATATTTTTTATTTTGTGTGTGTTTTTTTTACATGTTGTGGTTGTCTTCTATAATTTTTGTGTTTATTGTAATGGAAAGTGTCCTGCTATGATAGAGCATTTTCCAATATTTTTGACGCTGTAAGGGAGAAAAGAGCTGGACACTTGCTGAGTTTCTTGCCGGTTCTTCTCAGTACAAGATCTCCCGCCCAGAGTAGACTTTCGAACCGATGGAATAGTGACATTCATAAGAGCTACTTGTAGCCTAAGCTGAATAAATGATTTTGAATTTCTAATTTTGAATTTTGGTAGTTGCCCGTTATGATGTTAAGTTCATTTTTTATCTGGGCATGTGTTAAAAGATGGAAATTAAATTTTCCATAGTAGACATTAGTAAGTGTGTCTATCAACGTTCCTTGTATGTTTCTCAGATTGGACAAAATGCTGTTTGCAATAATAGTTGATAGAGTAAAGTCATTTGCTTTCTGAATTTCTGCTTTGAATACATTGACTCCTTTTTAAAAGTTAATCATGTGCTGAATTATTAACTTGTGCTGCTTGTCCATGGCGTTCAACGTCATCAAAAGAGTAGATCTTTTGATGACGTTGAGTTCTGCTTCGACAATTGAAGTTTGGTTCTTCCATAACAATGCGAGATGTTTTTGGTTGTTCCTGATTAGATCAATATCTTGTCAGTCAGTCAGTTTGAAGTCATTGTCCAGGACTCCGAACAAAGAATGGGCAACATAGCCTACTCTATTGATAAGGCCTCGGCGGCGTCGCCGTACTCGGTTTTCATTCTGCTGACCAAGTAGTAAGTTGTTGTAGTGCTCCAGTTCGTTGTACAGTCAAGGGCATAAATATATATACATTCCCAAGGCGTCAAAAATATCTGTACAGTTGATTAGCCAGAAATATCTGTACGATAATCCGGTCAAAAATATGTGATCATTTTATTAGTAATGTACGGAGCCATTAATAGGCTATTCAGCCTATTAATGGCTCCGTACATTACTGTGAATACATGTCATGCCATGTTGGATGTACGGTGTTAGCCAAATAAATACCTATTCTGTTCTATTATATTCTGTTATATGTATTGTTTCAGTCCCGAAGCGCATGGGCTCGTTCGTGATCCACCACCACAACCACGACGTGGTGGTGGTGGGCGCGGGCGGCGCGGGGTTGCGCGCGGCCGTGGGGCTGGCGCAGCAGAACTTCTCGGTGGCGATGGTGTCTAAGCTGTTCCCCACCAGGTCACACACCATCGCCGCGCAGGGCGGGATGAACGCTTCGATCGGTAAGTTTTTTTTGTCTACAGCATAGAAAAACTGAATTTGCTCTAGGAATAAAAAAACATCTCCCTTTAGAACGGAAAGGATTAACCTGTCGTCTGCTGTGAATACAGACACAATAGAATTTTAATTGTTTAGGGCACTGATCAGTGCTCGCCTCAGATGAGAGGTTGAATCCCAAAATTATTAAAAATTTATTAAAAACTAGCTTGGTTAACAAAGCATTCTATAGCTAAAAAGAGAATTTCAAACCATGCTATTATCTATATCTATCTATACTATCAATAAAGAGGTAAAGTTTGTGACTTTGTTTGTTCGTTTGCGGGATTATAAAACCTAACCTGATTTTTCAAAAAATGCAAAAACACGTTATTCTTTAATTTTATTGAAAAATGTATATATCGAATCAATTATTCATTTTTATAGTTATTACTTTAAAAGGACGATTTATCCAAAACAATCTTCTTCCCTTTTTTACTCCTGTAAAGGAAAATAAACAAAATTCCTGAGACACGTCATTCTTTATTTCTTTTCAAAAAGCGAAATACCAATTTTCATGTATTTTACTTCAAAACTGACGGACTTCCATACAAATTTCAACCCCTATTTGACCCCCTTAGGGTACGATTTCCGTAAAATCTTTTCTTAGTGACTGGTTACGTCACTCAGTTAACCTACGGTCCAAATTCTATCTCATTAGCTTCAGCGGTTTCGGCTCGGCGATGATGAATCAGTCAGGAAAAGTCATTATATTATATGTATAATATAGATAAAAGCTTGACGCGAGATTTATGTGTGTAGATAAACAAGTAAATTAAATAACTAGATGTGATTGATTTTAACTATTAAAATTTTCAATCTAAGTAAATACGAGTAGGTACTTAAATCTCGCGACAACCTTTTATATCATATAAATTGTGTAATGACGTTATAAGTTGATAATAAAAGTTTTAAAGTAAAAGTTTTTTTTTCTTTTTAGCGGATTTAAATAAAAGTTTGTTTTTAAAAAAAGATTTATTACTTTTAATTTTTGAATCTCAAATAGTAATATATCGATACCTTTGGGTTTAATTGGCGTATAAACCTTAACCCGACTTTTCAGAAGAGAAGAAAAATGATTTTTTTTAAATAAAAACACATAGTTTTTTTGTATTTGAAGTTATAAAAAAATGTCCAAGGAAAAGGATTCTTAGAATTTGGGAATGAAACAGGCTAACGCCCGAAATTCATAATCAATCCTAATCCATTTTTATCTATCCAAGATCGCGATTTCAATCCAAATTTGTGTTTGAGTGTGTCAATAAAGTATCCACAGATTACAATTACTATCTGTAGATGCAAACCATCCATGGGAGGTCCGATTTCAGATTACGGACTGACCTCTGTTAGAAAATGACGTTTCGGGTGACGTAATGACGTATCTCAACAATTTTGACGTTTCGTTCGATTGGTTTTCGATCCATATCTGCAATCTTACTCATTTCTAGGATTTGTTGTGCTAAATTATAGATTGTTGATACATTTTGTTGTAAAATGGCTTACTAAAATAGTTGTAATAGTTAAAATAATTTACTAATCCTACTAATATTATAAACGCGAAAGTTTGTAAGTATGGATGGATGGATGTTTGTTACTCTTTCACGTAAAAACTACTGAATGGATTTGGATGAAATTCGGCATACAGATAGTTTATAACCTGGATTAACACATAGAATAGTTTTTATCTCGATATTCCCACGGGAATGAATGGAAACTGTCAAAGCGGTACGAAGTCCGCCGGGTCCACTAGTTAGTTATACTTAAAACTATTAATTAATAATTATCTAATTCTTGTAACTTTAGTTAAATAGGTAGGTATAATAAAACTTTCATATACTTATCAGATTTTATATTTTTATCCTTAATACCTACATATACAAAGGAACTTAACAAACATTATGATATAGGTATATTTATACCCTTTACACCTTCTTTTACAAACATAAGTAATTGAAATAAAAGTTAAAAAGTTTAACGCAAATAAAAAATGAGGAGCTCGATGGCGCAGTGGTTAACGCGCCCGGTCTGCGAGTGCTGAGGTTTAGCAACTTTCGCAAAGCCAATCATCGGATGGGTGACCAAAAGTTTATTATCTCGAGCTCCTCCGTGCTTCGGAAGGCACGTAAAGCCGTTGATCCCGGCTAGATTAGCAGTCGTTAACAACCACCAATCCGCAATGGGCCCGCGTGGTGGTTTATGGCCCGTTCTCCCTATCCATCCATAGGGAAGGCTCGTGCCCCAGCATTGGGGACATAAAACGAGCTGATGATGATGATGATGATGAAATAAAAAATAAATGGATCTTACAATTTTTGGTAATAATGCACAATGGAGCTAGGTACTTCTAAGGCATAACAAATTGATATAAAAGTGAAAAAGTTTAACATAAATGAAGAATTACTTAAATAAAATCATTCATTATCATTCTTTAGCAATAATACACAATAAGTGTTTAATTAAAATTTGAAATAGTATTTTTCATATTTTCTATTTCTAGTTTAAGTTTTTCGTTTTCTAATTTTAATTTCTCATTACTGAGATTAA
Organism: Eudonia mercurella; assembly: GCA_963082485.1. NCBI lineage: Eukaryota > Metazoa > Arthropoda > Insecta > Lepidoptera > Crambidae > Eudonia > Eudonia mercurella. The sequence continues at coordinate 1,414,720 of OY720022.1, forward strand.
ATAACTCTATCTTCTCCTTATAATTTTTTTTTTATGTTAAAATATTCAATTATTGCAAGGTCTTTTGCTGCCTTTGTTGGATGGGGCTCATTTTTCCTTTTTTTACCTGAAAAATAAAATGTACAATTAAAATATTATGGTAGAACTTTATTTCAAAGCGATTTTTTAATGGCACTTCATAGTTTATGAATTCCATAACATCAACTAAAAAATAGTAACAAGAAAATGAGTTCTTAAAAAGAAAATACCTGATTTATTAGAGCCTAATAGCAACTTCTTAGTTTTATCAACATGAAATTCCTGTATCACTAGCACATCGTCATTAGAGCTGGAGCCCTAGCTCCAGGACCTGGGGAATATATACCTGAAGATGATATTTTAGACCGAGTTAGCAGTTTACTGGGCAGCACTGTTAGCGGGTTTGAGGTGCCCTTTGGCGGTGATAGGGTAGTAAACTGCAGTGATGGCAGTGAAGTTGCTGATGATGGCGAAGAGGTGTGCAGAGGCAGTGCCAGAGTAAACCTCGACATCCTAGATATTAACCATGGTCCCTGTGTAGGCACTGGGAACTGCTAACTCGGTCTAAAATATCATCTTGAGGTGTATATTCCCCAGGTCCTCCTTCAGTCTGTAAAGTAAAAGAATAAAGTGTATAAGAATTATAAAGTACGCAAGTACGTACATAAGTAATTATAAAATACGCCTCTGCATGAGTGCATCTTTGCCACTGTTTATACAACATTAAAGTTGCAAAATAAAAGTTACAAACAACATTACATACTTTTATACTATTCATCCTTATTTTAGTGCTGCGTTTCCGTGCGTTCTTTTTTAAATTCTCCCACTTCAAACGTAATTGCTGCGGTGTACGACGACAAATTGTCGCCGAGGCATTAAGCTGCGCAGTAATTTTATTCCACTCCTCTGCTTTTAGTTTATTATTGGTAGCGTTGGACGTTTTATTGTTAATAATATTACTGGCTTCAATGAGCTCTAGCAAAGCATTCGTCTCCTCTTTTGTAAGAGGCTTGCCCTTTTTCTAAATAAAACATAAAAGTTCTTTACAATTGGTAAGTAAACAATAAGCAGCGCATTTACTAGCTTCCCTCTCACACAGCAAAACAAATGTGTTTCTCACGAATAAACATAATTTATACAATTTTAATCATCAAATTAATAAATAAAACTTACTTCTCCATGCCTAACAGCTCAAGGGTGCCCTTGATTGGGATGGACGTACCTCGGAAATTAGGAGTCAAATATAATGGACTCCTTTTGGCGGAGAACAGACACGCTTGTGTCTTGGAGGCGTTGAAACGGACCAGGTTATTGTCCCCCCAATTGGAGACGAGGTTGAAGGTCGCATCTGCTCGCTCAACCATGGCCTGTCTTAGAGAGTGAATGTTTCCCTCTCTGGCTCCCGCAGCCGGAATGTATCTTTCTGCAACAGTACTGTCGTCTGCGTACCCAACTATCCCTGGCTGAAGCAGGTCGGAACAGACCCTTGAGGAACTCCGGCGTCGATAACCATGATGTCAGAGAAGCAGCCATCAATGACTACTCTGATTGACCGCTCACTCAAAAAGTCTACGATCCAATTGCAGAAGCCAGTAGGGATGCCGTACGCGGGAAGCTTTTATGCCAAACCTCAAATACAAAATCAATATTTATTATTATAATTCAACATTCATTATTTTAATAATGGCACCTACTTAACCTACTTAACGGTCTAACATTTTCAAATTGAAAAAGTACATAATCTTTATAACAACTGTTAGTTAAAAAATAACTTTGACAAATAAACTGAAAAAAATAAAACAACTAAAACTTAAAATTAAAGTACTTTCTTCGTCTTAAAATTAAAGTAATTAGGTATTTTAATCATTTATAGTTGGTACGAGTATGACTCCATCTATTTGCAGTTGCAGTTAAATAATAGTAAAAAAATACATTTACCTTAATGTAATTCAAAACTTAAATAACTGACATTTAATACCAACAGTTTGGATATAAATTAAAAACTAGTTATGAATACATTATATTATATACTTACTGCAACGCTGGCTTTTGCGACGTTAGTTTTTGAATTGTGTGCCTTGTGTGTAGTGCTCGTAAAGTGCTTCTTACAATGATCATAGTTTATACACCAAAACGCTCTTGGCCATTTGGATTTACGGCGTCAAATTTAAGCTATGTGTAAGTAATACGTTTAAAACGTTATGGCGTAAAGGCCATTTAGAATTAACGAAGATTTTACGCCCTTAATTGATTTAAATTATGATCGTTACATCACATCAAAACTCAAAAATAAAACATTTGGCTTTTACATTGATAATTTACTTTTTCTAAGACATTATGACCAAACATTTCTGAGTCGTATAAACATTTTTTTTGCGAATTTCTGTATTTCGTATAAGTATACAGATCTATAGAGATAAAAATTCTGAGAAAAATGGTATATATAACTTAATTTGGCCAAAATGGTTCAAAATGATTTATACACCAATTGAACCCAAAGGTATCGATATGTATATTTCGTGCTCTAAGTTGTAAATTTGCATACTGTTGGAACTAGTTTAAAAAAAGGACAATGTAACATTAACCTGTATAGCTAACAAGTCTAGCGATTGCGCGTTTGTAGAGTTGAAAACTACTGAAAGAGCTAACAAAAAGGAAAAAAGGAATGACGACTTTATGTATGTTTTCACAGCCCGTTTTAGGCAGAGTTATGTTTTCTGCGGGTCCTATAACGAATAACTTGTGAATTATTTTCATTTCGAACACATTTTTAATCAATTAATAATGTGTACCTACTATTTAATCAACGTTATTTGGCGTTTGTAAACGTTGTAGCAAGGTACATGTGATGACTCCATCCCACTTGATGTTAAGTGGAAATGGAGTCCAGACGCGAAGATAACTGGTGCAGCGTGAAAACAAACGTAGCATCAGTTAACCTCACTCTGCCGGCCCACAAGGTGCTTCTTCACGCCTCTTTTGAAGGACCCCATAATATAGGAAGGAGGGAAAACATGTTCTGGTAGACTATTCCACCTTTTGGAGGTGCGACAAAGAAACGAGTCACCAAATTTCTTTGTTCGTGATGTGATATTTGAGACAGTGAAGCGGTGACTCCGAAGAGCAGCACGTGTACTCCTATGAAGGAAGGGAGAAGGTGGGATGAGGTCAAAGAGCTCTTCAGAGCACTCGCCATGGTATAAGCGGTAAAACACGCTGAGTGACGCAACATCTCTACGCAATTGCAGAGATTCGAGAGTATTTGCGACTTCTGCATTGCCGATTATGCGTTCAGCGCGACGCTGCAATCTGTCCAAGGCATCGAGAAGGTACTTTGTGGAACCGTCCCAGATGTTCGAGCAATAACTCCACGCAAGACCGTACCTGTGTCTTGTACAGTCAAGGAATTTAATTTCCAACCCACCTAAGGTTCAAATTCGTATAGCCAATTGTCACCATAAGAGCTACCTAGAGCACGACGTTACTTTGACATATAGCATGCATTGTTTTATAGTAACTAGGCAACAGATTAACTACGTTCACATGGTTAACTGAACTATGGGACGCCAAGGCACTTTGCCAAAACTAGAGTCGAGGATTCGTTTGTCATCTCGCTAGTTCGGTTATATGATATGGTCCAGGCTAAAAGCAACATTTATCTATCCAAAAACTAGTAGAATCGACGAAAGTGATAATTTAATAAAACCACAATTTAAAAACGTTTTCTTTAATTACTCTTAACAAAAACAACAAAACAAAAACATTGTTTTAGATCTCAATCACTGAGCGAGGTCTTTATAAAAACCAAGGAATAGCATTTTTATATGTGCTTGGTTGTGCGCGAACCAGTTTCGCACAATTCTTGCGGTGAGAATAGTTGCGTTGTCTTGCACGAATTCAATTTGAGGAACCTCCTGTTGCGGATAATAAGTTCGTAAAGTCGGAAGCACACTTTCATTCAACAAGTCTATATAGTCCTGAGCGGTTGCTCTAGGTGGCAAATTCACGAGTTCTCCAACACCTGCTGAAGAAATCCAACTCGAAATGTTTGCAGTAATTCGTCCAGATGCATGATTAGCCACGACGTGGTCTTCTGTGTACCGGGTTCGATCAAACCACCACAAATATAATCTTCCGGTTTGAGCACTTGAAAATGTATTTTCGTCAATAAAAGCTGTAGACGTCTAGTCAAAATTTAATAACTGGCGGGCGAAATGAAGTCGGCCTAATTTATGATTCTCGGTTAAGCAATTTTTTTCGCAGGCCGCCTGTGATGCAAATTCATAGCATGTAGACAATTCCTAATTGTTCTAGGGTGAACGTCGAACATTTCTGAAAATCGTCCTGTTGACGCAAAGCTATCCAGATGTATTGCCTTCGCATTAATCGGCGTTGGTCTTCGGCTATTGCAAGCGGGCGATGGTTATTTTGCCGTAGATAAGGTTTCCTTCAGCATTATATCGCCGTACCCAACGGCGAACTGTGTCTTTACTCACATTTAACCGACGTGCTATCTCATGAATCCCTATTCCTTCTTGGTGTAACTCCACTATTTGAACTCTTCATTGTTCACGGTTGGCAGCAAGCATTTTATTTTTCAAATTAATAACGAATTTAAAAATTATTTTACAATTTTCTCGATTGACATTGACACAGTCGTGTTCGTAATTAGAAAAGCAAATGATAACTTTTTACAAAGAGGTTATCTGTAATGTGAAGTGACAAATAAGACGTATTGACATTTCAATACATCACTGAAATAGAATTTTCGACCTTAATGCATTGCGAATGTCTAACGTCATTTTAACGAAATGGGTAGGGAATTCAATTCCTCGACTGTACAAAAGGCACAAAGAATCGCCGCACTCTGTTCAGAATACCAAGGTTTAAATATTGTGAATGTTTATCGAAAATGTTTTAATAGTGAACTAAATCAATATTGTACTGAAATTTGTTAAGGCGCTCCCAATTATGAAAATGCCCTCACGTCTGTATGGTTAATATAAAAAAGTATACAATATACAAGGTCAAGTAAAATATATGTCGTAATAGACTATATTTGCAACAATGTTACTTTTTCAAAATGCAGAATCATGACCGCGATAGAAAAGAAACCTCTAAACAGTATCTATCTATTTACATGATTATCTTTTTCATTTACTGAAATACGTCGGTAAAATTGAGTCTACTTATTCGCAATACTTATTAGAAAAACGCTATTGTTTTTTTTTTTATAAAACATTTAGATTTTTAATATAGAGCAGTTTTCCTGAATTGAATCCAGTGGATCACACATTATTTGCTTCAATTTTGCTTGTATGCAGAGATACAAAGAGCGCTGTTTCATGACTGCCGGCGCTTTAAATAATGTTTGTTAAATAATATTTCCATACAATTTAAGCGTTTAAATAAACATGTTGCAATGGAAATTGTTTCCATTCGGATTTCCTTTGCGAATATTTCGATGTTAATTTATCAAACAAATAACATTCATTTATATTCTCATTTCTATATTTCTTTAGTAACCTTCCATAGAAAATCCAGAAATTATACTATATTTTATTATACGAATTAACGATCTACATAAATTATAAGACTTTACACAGTTAGTGGTCACAGAGAGAATAGATTCTTATTCGTATTTTTTTTTCATTAGCAACATACATATCTTAATCTTCGTAGCAATGTAGCGAGACAATGTATAAGCTGTGTAGGTTAGGCGATAGCGCCCTTGCTAGTGCGAAAGTTTCCTTCTGTGATAGAGCATTTTCCAATATTATGACGACGTAAAAGAAAGAGAGAAAAGATATGCCCTTGCTGAGTTTGATGCCGGTTCTTCTCAGTATATGGTCCCCGCCCTGCGTAGACTTAGGAACAGATGATGGCATAATGACATTCATAATTGTGCCGTTTTGTAGCCTAAACTTATGAAATAATTTTGAATTTTAAATGTTTTGAAAATCTGACGCCACATCTTTCACAAACAATAAAAAACATTCGAGTTATAAACTTCTCTAAAACCCCTAAAGAAAAAGAAAAAGTCGTCTTAATAGTCGTTTTTTTTAGTAATGTTAATGTGGATCAATTAAAAACTTCTTTAAGTATTGTACGTATCACATACATACAACAAACAAAAACCACCCTATGTGAATTCGACGCCAGGGATATTTCCATGAACGGGATTGACTCCGCAGCTTTTGGCTTTCGGGGCCAGGTTTGTGCACTATTACTTCGTAGGCGAACACACACACACCCCCTTACCTATCTGAATACGGGCAATGTTGGAGAGAGACGGGCCGTTAGAGGCAGCTATAATAAATAGTAAGGAGAGTCTTTTGCCTTTTGTTATTTATAGCCATTAAGGCGAAGGGTAAGGCACACTAGCGCCGCTAATGGATTTAATTTGATAACTACTAAACTGGATTTTTTTTCAAACATTGCGGACCTTCTGACACTAGGCAAACATCTATTATTTAGTATTTGTGCACTACTTTTAGGTTTGTTTTTGTATTCATGCGCTAACAACAAAAGTGGCCATTGTTTGTGAATAAATGCGATAGCCCGTTTTGTGAATAAACCACGCAACAAAAAGTAGTGCACAATTATTAAATAAATACTATGGATGCTTTCCTGTTATCGGACGGTACGCAATGTTTAAAAAAGATCCGGTTTGTTAGTAATTGTCAAATTATCAATTGGTGGCGCTAGTGTGCCTTACCCTTCACCTTAAGGGGAAAACTGTTTTCCTAACGAGCTCCTCGTGGAACCAAACGAGTATGTGGCTCGCAGTCTCCGATATCACCATCTTCCGAGATTGTTAAATTGGAAACTGATATCGTATAGTGGAGCTCTTTAATAATTGTATGTTAACAGGCTACTGTACTATTATTTATTCTGTGTTACTGTCTTATTATTAATCTATATATATAAAAATCAAATGCTGTTCGTTAGTCTCGCTAAAACTCGAGAATGGCTGGACCGATTTGGCTAATTTTGATTTTAAAATATTAGTGGAAGTTCAGGGAAGGTTTATACGGTGAGAAACAAGAATAATAAGTACCTAACGGAAAATACTAAAAACGATAATTTAATTTTCCAATACAAAATTATTTGTTTGTTTTGTTGTCATGGAAACACGAAGTCCGCCGGGTCAACTAGCTGTGAAACATTTGATGTCTTTTTGGCACTTGGTTGTCAAATATTTATAGGTGCGTTCAGAAAGTCTGTTTCATAACTGTAGTAGGTATGAGGTCCGATCTCTTTGGTTTGTTTTCAAATCAAATCAAAAACAAAATAGCAATACAATATATGTAATTATTGCGTTGATATATTTTGCGAGTGCGTCGCGCCTACTCTCACATGTAACTTATAATATTAGTGACTGAGCTAACGAAACACGCGGGACGGAAGTGCGAGAGGCGAGGGTGGCGCAGGTGGGGGTGGCGGCACAACGCAACACACGATCAGTACAGAGCGGTTGAAGCGCCAGATATCGATATCGAACAAGTTTTCAGTAAAACCGGACAATCTTTTGTCCGGTTTTACTGAAAAGATTATATTGATTGATTATATATAACCGGACAATCTTTTGTCCGGTTTACGAAGGTTTTCTTGACCGGACAAACATAGAAACATCCGGACAATCCGGTCTAAAACTGGACATCTGGCAACCCTAGATGAACGGCAAATGCCTACTCGTAGATAATAATAAAAAATAAAAACCCTATGTTTTGAACTTTATTAAATGAAATATTTATTTGTTAAAAACCACAGACCTATATGTCTGTGTTAAAAACCATTAACTCATGCGATATCACTTAACCAAATTGGTATTTTTTTGATATATTTTTTTACATTTATTATAATTATAGATAGTTCAGAACTGTAAAGCACGCAAAATGAAGACAACACAAAAACAAAAAAATACTAACATCCAAAATTAAACATCTAACCTTTTATATGAATAAAAATGCACTATTACAACAGAAGAGTGTGAAACTGTGAAGAAGACAGAATAACCAAATATGTGTTTTTATATATTTAAAACGGAACTAACTTTAATGTTAACGACCATGACACTTTGAAAAGTTATAGAAGGTACAATTAACTATTTGTCTCATCTTCTCAGGCAGTATGCACGAAGACGATTGGCGGTGGCACTTCTACGACACGGTGAAAGGCTCCGACTGGCTGGGAGATCAGGTCAGGAAGCAAGCAGCGTTTACTTAAGTATTATTAAGAGTATGTTATAAAACATTTTTAATAAATTAGTCACATTATTATTATTTTTATAGCTCGTGGTTACTGCTTTCGGACTGCAATTTTCCCCCATCCACCCGACTCGGGCAACCACAGCCGAGGTCCTAGCCTTTAGTAGCTTCTCTGATAGTTCCGCTCTCGTTCCAAACCGAACCCTCGGAGAAACTAGTAGGGAAAGGGGACACGCTTGCGAGATGCCATTCTCTCTAGAAACCCTCTGACGGTGTTTAGATCACACGGCTTGAGGACCTGTTACGGGGCGGGTCAGGAATAGCTTTTAAAAAAAAAATATTTTTGTTGACACGTTATTTATTACTTTTAAAAATGGACAGATCTATGCCCGACGGAGGTCCAATCCAATCTAATGTGGAAAATTACTAAAGCAATAATTATGCTTCTGGTTTCCTATTGCATTGACGTAAATGCAATGGGAAACTCAGCGATTTAACTTTCTAAAGCTAATAATGATAACTACGATATAACAGAACCCTTTTAGTTTCTCGTAACCCCTAAAAACGTCCGACGTCGCTGAAAAGGCCGTGACAAAGCATCAGCAAACTATTTCTAAAAAAAATAGTACCTCATGGTAAACTACGATGTAAGCCAGTCTATCTATCCAGTTGCGGCTATTAGGCGGCAAAAGGCAGGCCGCAAGGCAGTGAGTGCATTTGCATAATTAACACGGTTGGAATCGATGGAAATAGACATGTGGCCTGCGCCGCCGCCGAGTTGCGGCTGGCCGGTTAATGAGTTATAGGACTAACTTTCGCATTAGCGGATTGCGGATGGGTAAACAATTAAAATGTCTCGAACTTTTCGGTCATGGTTTTATTGTAAGGTAGAGCCTCTGTCCCAATGTCCTTTTGTGCTATTGTTTATTTGGGAGGTCTGAAGCCAGCATTGGTAGGTACATTTATAATCTTATGATGATGATGAAATTAGATTACATCATTCAATTGTATGAAAAAGCCGTTAACCATGACCTTATTTTATCTTATCTTAGTGGGGCCTGCTGAGGTTTCCCTCTTGCAGTAGCACTTCGACCCATCAGGATCTTTTGTGCAACCCCGTCCTTTCACTCTTCTTCCTCTGTAAAGATAGATGCCATAAGATTGACCACGTCTTTAAGAGCGAAGAGCCTGAAGTCCTCCGGTTTCGGATAAGCCGACCCCAGAAGTCCCATTCTTTTTCTAGTCAGAGAGTCGCAGTCACATAGTAGGTGCTGCATTGACTCCGTTTCCTCTCCACATGCCCTACACAAGCTATTTGTTAATAGATGCATTCTGTGGAGCATTTGTTTTATGGCATAGCGCCCTGTCAAGGCACCGATGGTTAATCGGGCCTGCCTTCTACTGCCTCCGCATATGAACTTACTCCGCCTAGGCGTTTCCACCTAGGAAGGATTTGGAGTGTTTCATACCCGGCTGCTCTTTCCATTCGATGCCGTGCCTGTTTTTGATGTAATTTTTTAAGGCTTTGTTGATGGTACTTGGTGCAAGTGCCACGTACGGCTCAGGAATTGGTGCTGCTGGTCCGAAGTAAGCTGGGTCTCTGAGCCCTCCCTGGCAAGTGCATCCGCCATCTCGTTGCCGTGGATTCCCATATGGCCTGGGACCCAGATCAATCGCACCTTGTTATGTCCACCTAGCTTGTTTAGAGCTTTAGTGGTTTCTAGAACAAGGCCAGAGTCGATTCGGGGCGGAATGAGTGACTTGAGCGCTGCTTAGCTGTCACTCAGGATGAATATATTGCGCTTTTTCATAGCTAACTCTATATTCTGCTTTGCGCATAGGAGAATTGCGAAAGTTTCGGCTTGGTAAACAGTGGCAAATTTTCCCATGCTTTGACTATGCTTGAAGTCTTTGCCCCTGTGCCCTACTGCATTTTTGACCCGTTGGTATACCAGATTAGGCTGTCTTTTTCCGGAGACGGTAGCCCTCGTTCCTATTCGTCCCTGGTTGGAATATATACATTGAATTTCTTTTTGAACATGAATATGGGGGATTTTTTATCGTACCCCATTTCCATGAGCCTGTCTGGAATGTCACTTGTTTCCCATTTTGTGTGTCTAGTCAGAGGTTTAGATGCGTCCCATAGTCTGGTTACCTTTAGTCTATGTAACGCTTTCTTTGCCTCTGTTTCTATTACAATGTGCAAGGGTGAAAGGTCTGTGAGGACCTCCAGCGCTGCCGTTGGAATGGTTCTAAAGGCATCAGTGATCGCCACACAAGCTGTTCTCTGAAGTTTGCTAAGAGCATTCTTACAGATCTTCAGCCTGGTTCTGGGCAACCAGACGATGCTGCCTAATGTGAGGATCGGTCTCACCATCGTCATGTAGATCCATCTAATGATTTTGGGGTTGAGTCCCCACATCTTGCCATATGTAGACCGACACATGCCAAAGATTCTGTAAGCCTTGGCTACGGTTGTGTCCACATGCTGTTTCCAAGTAAGTTTCCTATCCAGCGTTAAGCCTAGATATTTCACTTCTTTGGACCAGGAGAGCTGGGTACCGTAAAGTGTTAGGTTTCCCAGTCCCGTCGTGTTTCTCATTCTTGTAAAGGGGATGGCTGTTGTTTTCCCCGGGTTTACAGAGAAGTGATGGGCATTGCACCATTCCTCCAGCAAACCCAGGGCACGTTGCATTAACCCCGATACCGTAGAGGGAAACTTCCCACTGACTGTGATGACCAGATTATCCGCATAACCAACCGTGTAGAATGGTCCTTTATTCAGCCTTACTACGATTGAATCAACCACAAGGCTCCACAGCAGAGGCGAGAGAACTCCTCCTTGCGGGCATCATCTGGTTGTTCGTGCAAGTAGACTGACACCTAGCAGTTCAGAGTTGATATTTCTACCCTTTAACATGCATTCGATCAGGTTACAGATCGGTTGTGGCACACCATGGTTTTTGGCTGCAACCTTGATGGATTCAAAGGTAGTGCGATCAAATGCACCTTCAATATCTACGAATGTGCAACCATTATCTTAATGGTCATCAGTCAGTCCATCACGGAATGTAGGTAATACACAAAAACCCAGATGGTTTGAAGTGATACTGGGAAAGGAAAATCTCGGCAGGCCCCACTACGATCTAATAGGAATCTATATCTATAATATTTACCAACCGAGTCACACCAAAAAAATTTGTAAACTTTTTCCCAGGACTCCATTCAGTACCTGACACAGCAAGCGCCGGTGGTGGCAGTCGAGCTGGAGAACATGGGCATGCCGTTCTCCCGGACGGCGGAAGGCAAGATCTACCAGCGGTCGTTCGGCGGGGGCACCATCAAGTTCGGCAAGGGCCAGGCAAAGAGGACGTGCTGCGTTGCCGACAGGTGAGGATTCACGACACCAGCTCGCTATAACACTGGCTCGTTATTAATATTGTCTCTACCGCTGCATGTTGGGATTTCCTCGCATAAATAATGTCGATGGTGGAAAGGAACAACTACTGATTCGCCATACCGTGTTTGTTCTGCCACAAAAAATCTTATAGGCATGATAATATCTGTCATATTGAAAAGTTATTTTCTCGAGACTAATGAACTCCGAACCATCACAACTGTCTGTTAATGTCTTAAGAACATAAAAAAGTCATTCGGGATATCCTTACGCTCTATAATAGTGTTTATTTTGCTTGTAACTTATTTTGGTCTTGTTTGCCAATGTGTTTCTGAGTTTTTGATGTGTAACATCTTTCTGCTCGCCTTCTAAATATATACAATTTGTGGGAGAGATTTCTAAGAAAAGGGACGGAATTATGTAACAGGAAGTCTGTAACATCCACCAGTGATCGACACTTTAAGCCCAAGTCCGTTGTAGGTAGTAATATTTATGGGAGTGATTTCGTAGAAATGTGATCGTGACAGTGTGATACTGCCGCACAATTTATGAACGCATTAAGTACAACTTACTGTGTTTATGATTAGATATTTGAGGTACTGAAATTACGATCTATTTTCTCGAAACTGTTCACATGTTCTTTACTCACAAATAAATTGCGCGGCAGATAGGATGTCAGTGTGACATGTCTTCTAATGAGTATTAACTGCATTCTCTATAGGATTTGAAAAAAAATATACGGAGTCGGAAGCGCGCATTTAAAATCGATATTAAAAACAAGTTTGTTGGCTGCAAACGATTGTTTTCCTCTAAATTTTAAACAAAAATATTATACAATTGCATATTCTTGGCTGTATGAGTTGATTCTGTGGTGTTCTTTGACTCCGAAATATAGGTAACATAAGTGCAGCGCAAGCGCGCCATTCGTTTTGAATAGGTAAAATTTAGTTTGTGTAACTTTGAGTGTGAAACTGTGCAGTATGTCTGTGAAAGATAATAGTAGAATAATACATACCTACATACGTAAAATTTATTTTGTGACACAGTACTTGTGCAGGTTAGTTATTTTTATGTATTGAAATAGGTCAGTCAATATTATTTGGGTTGTTTGTAAGTAAAGGCATAAGTATGTAAATTAGGTATTTTAAATAAAAAACAAAAAGTTCATTTAAAATTTATTTATAAACATAAAGAATACATTTTAAGAGTATGTCGTCGCACGTACAAACACCGCTTGCTCGGCACAAAACGCGAAACACAACATGTAACAAAACGCAATACACGTAAATACGAAATGTCAGTTGCAAAACGTCAAAAATCGAAGAATTTTTTTAAGATTTTCAATTAAGTATTACAAAAAAACTATAAGTTTCCGAGATATGATATTCAGTAAATAAGTGTAAAAAAATATATTCTTTCGAATGGTAAACATCTTAAATTGAAAATCGTGGGTTGTTAGCTAATAGCTGAGCCGAAAGTGGGCCCGGTTGGCCACTAATTTAAATTCTCTTAGAGGTGTTAGCAAAGACGGTCAATAGTAATATTGTACTTTAAACCACACCTATATTATATTGTATCATTGTTTTAAGCAATTCGTGCCTTGATTTGCACTTATCTTCATCGCTACTCACTTTGTATTTTGGCGATATGAAACGTAGGACTTCAACTCTTTAAAAATAAAATTAAATAAGTCCTTTGATACGCGATAGTTCGCCACAAATTCCTCTTCACCCATAGAAAATGCCTTGTCCATGTGACGGGCCAAACAACGCTCGTTTCTGCTTATTTTTAGATATTTTCTTCGGGCATTTCGAGTCATCGAAAATATTGTTAAAAAGAGATAAAAACTATTTAAGGTAATTGACAAATGAGCTCATTGAATTCACCTGTGACGTTGCAGATAAGGAGTGTTGGTTATGTAGACCGGTAACCCAACTTTACTGTCGTCTATTAAATTTACACAGTTATTGAAATTAAATATAATTTTAATTAAAAACACGGAATTTTTTTATTTTTAACCGTAAGTATTCAAAAAAATTATGCACCGATTTGGAAAATTCTTTTTGCATTTGAAAGGACATATCTCTTGCAAAAAAGTGATCGGAAAATATAGTGGAATACGCAATAGGCATCCAATCATCTTCTCGTCTTTCGATCCTTATTATTTTAATCCACTTTTCTTTTATAAGTCCGTCTTTAGGAAACCTAAAACATGTTAACCATTACTATGTTACATTATTTTATATTCATCTCACAAGACTCGAACGTATTATGGTCATAATGTCTTGACTTCCCCTTTGCATGTGCTATCTCGGCCGCCATTGTTTTCACTCTTACAGAAAACATAGTACACGCTTCTCGCTCATGCATATCGAATTAGCAACATCACAAATGTCATAACTAATTGAAAATTTTCTATTTTAAGGCCAGGTATTTGCGCAAAAATAGGCATTTAGCGCTGTCCGAATTGTCTGCTGCTCGTAAACACAACGGCGGCGGTGAACTCGCATGTCAGTTGCATATTTAATAGGTCGCCACAACGTACTTTTGGTTCCACACTCTGGTCGTAATTACGTCGCTGTCACGTCGACACAACCGAAAATAGGCCCACACGAATCAGTGTCGTAATAGAGTCACGTAAGAGTCGGATAAGTCGTATAGTTGTAGTGTAGTGGTCGTATAGCTGTCGTGAGATCCACTTTTTGTCGACTTATGATGTTCATTACCGCTATTTTGCGGCATTTTATCCAATAACCAGTGTTAATCACGACTTCTATATGGGATTTTGATGTAAAGTGATTAGATAAATGCAGTGAATATTGAAACATTAAAACCGGACAATAATTTTATACTGTGTAACACGATCGATAGAAACAAAATAACTTTAAAAAAATATGTTTTACTAATTACATATGTCTTATTCAAAAGATTGTTTAAGAGTGATTGATTAAATAAATAAAATAAAATAGTTAAAGTCATTTATTTCAGACAATGAAAGTCATTAAGTTACTCCTACATATTAGGTATATTTTGTGCTCCGATTGATTCTTGTCTTTTTAAACTATAGTTTAATCGGAACTATCATTAAGACGTAATTTATCAAATATTTCATCTACTTCGTCTTCTTCTGACTTTACTGTTATATAACCACTAGATCTACTTTCTGCGCTTCGAGCAGCGTCATATTGTTTAGACTTACTTTGCACGGAACTCAATTCTCTTGAGTTCAAAATTAAATTTTGTGCGGAACCAACTCCAGTCTTATTACAGTTGACTTTGTCGTGTAGAAATGTTTGATATAATACATTAAATAGTAGTGTTAGTGTTCAAATTGACTTAAACTCGTATAAGAGTGCAATTTATCGCGTTTACACGACCGTCACGTAAAATTAGTTCTCGCGACTCTAATACGATTAATGTCCGTGTTAAAGTTCTATCAACGTTACTAAGAAGACAGCACTGGTGAAACAGTCACATAGAAGTTTATACGACGTCTTACTACGGTTAAGCTTATGCTATATAATGCCCTCGTTGACTCAATCATTGCATATGGACTAACAAGTTATGGCAGAACTTTTAAATCTTATCTAGATTATATTCTTAAACTACAAATCAGAATATTAAAAAAAATTGCCTCACCCAATATTTAAGAAAAAGTTAAGGAATACGAAGTAGAACTATTTAGATAAGTACTGTGAGGTACTTCCGATACATACTAAACTTATATGTAGCCTTTTAAAAGAACAGTTCTTCAATAAAGATATCCAAAATGAAATATCCCACAACATTCAAACGCGTAAAAAAACAAACAAAAGATTACTTACAACTAGGGTAACTAACGAACCACCCTGTATCTCATTCCTCGTCTACTGAATAAGCTGGATCCATCTTTTGTGCAAAACATTACGGAAAGTAATATCAAAGGTAAACTATAAACACATTTCCTCAACAACCTGTAGACGTCTCAACAAACACTCACACACAGATGTTTTTGCGCACAGTCAGAGCAGATGCGATCTCTCGCTGCAAGTAATTTGTTGCAGCCTATTAATTTATTTATTGTGGTACTGATGTCGTCGTAGGAATATAATGTTCAATTCTATCATTCCGAACAAACCTCAGTGGTTTTTGGTCTGCTATGATGCAAAAGTCCTAGGAGCTCGATGGCGCAGTGGTTAACGCGCCCGGTCTGCGAGTGCCGAGGTTAAGCAAGTTTCGCAAAGGCCGGTCATCGGATAGGTGACCAAAAATTTATCATCTCGAGCTCCTCCATGCTTCGGAAGGCACGTTAAGCCGTTGGTCCCGGCTGCATTAGCAGTCGTTAACAACCACCAATCCGCACTGGGTCCGCGTGGTGGTTCATGGCCCGTTCTCACTATCCATCCATAGGGAAGGCTCGTGCCCCAGCAGTGGGGACATAAATGAGCTGATGATGATGATGATGATGATGCAAAAGTATTGCATGTTTTGGTGTAAATAAATTAAAAAAAAATAGTGAAAGAATTTTTTAAATCGGTCCAGTAGTTTTTGAGTTTATTCGTTGCAAACAAACATACATACATACAAAAATACAAAGCTTTCCTCTTTATAATATTAGTATAGATTACTAAATATAGAACGAAATCACAATCAAATATTTGGTAATAAAATTAACATTAAGAGTCCAATTAAACATAGGAATCAAAATAAACTTCAGCAGAAATATTAACTTCAATCAAAAGTAGGTCCATACTAGTTATGCAAAGTTAGTATGCGATGTTGATAATAATGTTGTTGATGGTTGCAATATTATCAACAATATCTAGAACCTAATAAGCAACATTCATGTACCTAATACAATTTAATTCACACCAATCGACATTAAAGCAATCGTTTGCAAAAATTAACAATAAAATATATCATTTAGAAATCACCTAATAAACAAATTGTAATAATTGGTCATAAAAAGAATTCCAGTTTAATAAGAAGTTTATTCCCTTTTCTGGATACAGCAAATCGAAGTCAAAGTTTATCTGGGAAGTAGGTAATAATTAATACAGTAAATTAGAATTGATACAAATAATTACAATTACAAAGAAATTATCTTTATCTTTATCTTTATCTTATCTGATACTCTAAAAGACAACTTTAAAAACAATCAGCATTTAACATTTTCGATTTTAAGGTTTCTTACCAATACGTCACTCCGTGGGTCTGACAAAATTTTCCATTCGTGTAAGAACTCGTGAACACTTTTATGTTCCCCTTCCCTTCTGAGTAGTGGCGTAGCGTAGTGGGGGCGGCATCGGCAGGGGCGGCCCGGGCGCAACTACAAATTCAGACCCATTGAAAAGAGCACGGAATTTTTCATTACTTATTCTGTGACGAATTCGGGGAATCCCGTTTCCTTGAATGATATTTTGTAGCGACTGCTGGCAACACCGTCTATACTGACTTGCGGGGATTCTCCGTATTTTTATTTTGTGCTTGGATTGTTTATGACTAATAATCAGCGAGAATGACTTCTTTTATATATGCAACTAGCTGACCAGCGGACTTCGTACCGCTTTGACAGTTTCCTTGACAACAAAACAAACAAATCATTCGTCCGGTTAAGAACACCCGTATCCCATGATGGAGGCCTATAGCAGCGCCACCTGCCGGGTCCAATTGTAAATCTAAACCATTCTCGAATCCACTCGGTCCAGCCGTTTAGAAGGAGTTCAATAACATGCACAGAAGATTTATATATACAAGGTTATTTGAAAAAACACCAACATTCTCGCACGACTAGATAGCTAACATCATAGACAACAACATTTGTTCCACGAGTTTTATCATAACTCAATACATTAATTAAAAATTATTTTCCAAGCTTTTATTGTACTGTCGTGACATTTGTAAGTCTATGTTCCATTCACATACGAAAAGGCGACGCGCGCGACGCTCGCGAATTCGCGATGCGATGCGCACAGAGATAAGAACATTCAGACGTAAAATTAAATAATATTTATTTTTGTATGAAAGTAAAATGTGTCAAATTATCAAAAGTCGTAGAACAAATGTTGTTGTTTACGATGTTAGCTACCTAATCTTGCGAGGTTGTTGGTGTTTTACAAATAACCCTGTATAAAGATATGTAAAAAAAAAACTCGTCCGATCCGTTAAGGTGTTATTAGGTATCGAGATTCAGTTCTATTTACGTAATCATTTTAAAAAAATTAGTCAGAAAAATTTACCCTGATAAAAATTTTGTTAAATGACAAAACTTACATGGCAATACTTATGTCAGCACTTCGGTAGGTAGGATAGGGTAGGGACCTTTGGCCACATGAGTATTTGGTGCCGCCGCCATTGATGGAAAGTGTGGTCACATTTATAATATTAGGTTAATTTAGGGGTAATTTGAGCAATTTCGGTACAAAAAACTTGCATTTTAAATTACGATAACTGTTTAATTTTCATGAATAACATTTGTTTTTTTTGTTGTTATTTACATGCCTATGTAGGTACTCCTTTGCGATCGGGCAGGGTTTTTTTTACAAATTGTATAGGTATTAAGTTCAGCCTGCATATTATTTACAGTTGTTGCAAACCACGAGTGCGGTAGGCCCTTGTTTGTGTTTAAACGTGTACATGCATGGTGTTAATGAGTGCGCGCGGGGCGTATGCGGGCACGCACACTGTCACACCCATGTACACGTCTAAACACAATCAAGGGCAAGTAAAAGAATTTTTGTATAAATAAACGTGGTTGTAAAACTTAGATAAACCTTTTTATTTAAATTCTAACCTTAAGCAACTTTCGCAAAGGCCGGTCATCGGATGGGTGACCAAAAATGTATCATCTCGAGCTCCTCCGTGCTTCGGAAGGCACGTAAAGCCGTTGGTCCCGGCTGCATTAGCAGTCGTTAACAACCACCAATCCGCACTGGGCCCGCGTGGTGGTTTATGGCCCGTTCTCCATATCCATCCATAGGGAAGGCTCGTGCCCCAGCAGTTGGGACATAAAATGAACTGATGATGATGATAGTGCAAATAATGATGACTGTTCTTGCCGAAAAAATATTTCTAAAATTCTAAAAGAATTCTAAAATTAATGTACCTATGTAATATTGTATAGTATACATTAAATTGAAATACCTATAAAAGAGGGCGGCCGACACCCACGCTACGCCACTGCTTCTGAGGCTAAATGTGACCTTCCATTTTTGTAGCACAAGGTCCCAAGGTTCCGAAGTGGAGTTTAGCCACAGTTTGTCTCGAGAATGTATATCTTAAAAAAAAGAAGTAAGTTCGGTAACTTTTAGTGCAACATAGACTTCATCGACAGCCTTAGTCCAGTACTGGACATAGACCATGAGACATCATCATCATCATCATCAGCCTATACTATTCCACTGCTGGATATAGGCTTACTTAAAACATTCGTAATTACTTTGCAACTCCTCAGTTCTTTTTATCGTTGCTGATGATTCATTTTCACCGTCTAATTTTCTCTTGCAATCTCCATATTTATAAAGGAGGTTGCGAACTTTGTCAACTAATTTCCTCGCGCTATTGTAGAACGCCCATCTACAGAATTAATTTTTCTTATAGGCTTTGAAAAATATGTGCCTTTGAGAACAATGTTATTATTTTTTCTGCAATTATATTGTATTCTTCATAAGTTATTCGATTGAAAGATAAACAATGAAATGCTTTGCTATACAGCCAGTATTTACTTAAAGAAAAAGAATCGACTAGGATATAATTTATTGCTAATACTGTGTACAATAAATAAATAAATAAAATACAACAATAAATCCTGGACAACATAATATTAAGCACTACAATTTATAAAACAAGGTTTTTTGTTTACTTACCAAATAACAATGTATGTATATATGTTTTATTATTATATCCGTCAACCGATTCCTTCTGCTGTTGTTGAGGAAACCGTAATATTTTATGTTGTTTCGTAATATTTTAGTATGCTATTGCCACCTGCAGTAGTTTGGAATAATGTGCTCAAATCAAAATGTGGGAACGTCTTCCCGAAAACGTCATCTGTGCTTGGGAGGTTACTGGGAGATGGAAAATAGTTGGCTTCAATGTCACCTAGACATATTTATTACAATTACTGATACAAGAATTTTCGGTCTAGTTGGTTTAGTTGGCGCCTGTAAAGTAATGGAAATCAATTTACATAGCAAATAAATGTTTATAATATTTACTCATGGTGAGTTAGGCACATTTATACCGTACTTGCATGTGCATTAATTAATTCTGTTATTTTATAACTCAAAAACTATTTCACATAAAAATATCAAATTTGGCTCATATATTGAGACTTGAGAGATACATATTATGTGCTCCAAATTTCATAAACACACCTCAAACGGTTATTTAAATATTAACGTCCAAAAATCGTCATTTTTATCACATCATCACCAAACCGGTCGTTGTGGAGATCCTTGGGGGTGGCCTTTGTCCAGCAGAGGACGTCTTTTGGCTGAGATGATGATGATGATGATGTTGAAAACCTTTCAACGACATCTCTATACTGCGAGGGCGACGCCTTGTTTAATCGACGTCTTGTTACTGCGACGTTTTGTTACATCGAAAAACTATACTGCGAACAAACAAAACATCGCATGCAGCAACAACTCAATACTTAGGTATCTCAATTTTCTAATAGCACAAGTTCCAGCCTTGGGATTGTGTGTAAACATTTTCTCCGTTTATTGTCATGCCCCTAACGCATGTCCTGACATAGGGACAGATTTCACGTGTTGTGTTGTGTGTGGTACAAATAAGGGACAGATATAACTTACCGCGAAATGATTTTTGTTTTAAACTTTGTTTCCGAAACTAAGTGCCATCTAAGCTGCGAATGATATACGTGGTAAAAAAAAAGAAAAAGTACACACATCGTTACTTATCTTATCCTTCATACAGATAATCTTTATCATAAGCAGCTTTTGCCCCGTACTTCCGTCGGCGTGGACTTTAGATTGTGATCAAAGAGTAAAATACTTTCACATGATAAATCTGAAGGTTCCACTCTTACAATATAATTCAAAATACCTGCTATACGGTTGAAAGTTACTACTGTAAAAATATCTGCGCTCTAATACCTCCTATGAAACATACACATACGAGGGCTGCACTAAAAGTATCGGGAATGGAATATTACCACTGTTTAATGAATAACCTAACAATAGGCGCGCGCTAATTCACTCTGACCGCGCTTAACTTTCTCTACCTTTCTCCACTTTTCTTCACCTCTCTCCACTCTTTCGACACCTACCTCTGATACCAACCCTAAATGCTTGCAAATGAATAGTCAAAAATAAAGTCATTGTGTTTGCATTATTACGAGTATGAAACGGATGCTAGAATAGAAGTGGTTTATGTATTGTGATTATTCCTTTTAGATGTGATGTTTCTTTAATTATTGTCATTCAAGCGATTTAGATTTTTATTGAAGAAACAATTTGGATGTTTGTGGTGGACATGTTAACGAACTGTTTATGAACCCGCGTGTCGTCCCGCATTTCGTGGATTATTCCTTGCCACCCAAGATATGTCCACAACCCTAGTCACCTAGGTGGTACCGATCTGGTTGGCAGGCCCGCTAACGTGCTACTTAAACTTAAGAAAATGTCTGGGTGTGATGCGTGAAGCGAGCGTAGACTGAGCCTGTTGGTGAAGTCCAGCCCGCGCGACAGGTCCACGTCGCTGGTCATCCAGAAGGTACTGACCTGGTCGGTATTTCCGCGGGTGTGGTACTTACACATAAGATAAGGGCCTGTGGTTGAGATGCGTGAATCGCGCGTAGACTGGGCCTCGGTTGGAGAAGTCCAGCCCGCGCGAGAGGTCCACGTCGCTGGTCATTCAGAAGGTGCTGAGCTGGTTGGCGGGCCCGCCCTGCGTAGCGATGCTTGCTGACGTCACTGTCACGCCGGGGTTGCTTAGCTGGGAGAACAAAGAAGAGATACTATGTTATAATGTGCTGATGAAACTAATTTAATATGCGAGAGTGGGGAGCTCGATGGCGCATTGGTTTACGCACCCCCGGTCTGCGATTGCTAAAGTTAAGCAAATTTTGCAAAGGCCGGTCATCGGATGGGTGACCAAAGTTTTATCATCTCGAGCTCGGGTCATAGATCATGTTAACGAACTGTTTATAATGCCGCAATGAAATTTATAAAAATAGTTGATACAATCCTTTTCCGCAATTGCCAAGCACGTCCGTCCGTCGACCGGTCAATGAAAACGAAATTCAAAAGTTTCGACGCAAACAATTACCAGTACAAAACTGTTTATTGACTCGTCAAACACAATTTTCAACCTCATTATTGACGAACGAACATTCATCCTCATTGCATACCGGCCAGTCATTATAAATTTCTAAATGAATGCACATTGTCCAATTAACTGTGTAGTGATAAAATGTTTCATGTAACAAATGATTTGTATTTTCATTAACGCTTAATTTGATAACTTCTTTTTGGCATCAAGCGAACCGTCAGTCCGCCCTGAACACTAGAGTCTGTCAAGCGAGTCGTGACCACGACCCTTTAGCTGATTTCTTAGACTAACAACACTATTATATGTCAAACGGGATTGTTACAAGTTCTGTTCTAGCCTCGTAGCGTGAAACGCTGCTATTTTGAGACATTTATTCTGAACTTTATCGATATTATCGGAGTGAATTGTATAATTAGGAGACCATATAACACTGCCAATACTGCCATACTCGAGGCGGCTTCTAACCAGACTATTAAATAGGTAAATTAAACTGTCAGGATCCTTGAAGTGCACAGTTGATCTAGCTATAAAGCCCAAGGTTTTTAAACTTTTCATTGACTTTTCAGATGTGACTCAAATTAACCGCTCGAAAATATTTCAGTGTCAAAACAGATACCGGTGACTTTGAAAACAGTTGGGAAAACTACGGAATGTTATTGATATTATAGTGTAAGAACTTCTCCCTCAGAATGTTCTGCCACTTTTAGGGTTCCATAGTCAACAAGGAACCCTTATAGTTTCATCTTGACTGTCTGTCTGTCTGTCCGTCCCCAGCCTAGCTCATAGACTCTTAGTACTAGAAAGTTGTAATTTGGCATGGATATACATATTAATCACGACAAAGTAAAAGTAAAATTTTCAAAAATATTTTTTTTAGGTTACCTCCCCGTGAAGTGGGGATGTAATTTTTTTTCTTGTCTTCCTATCCCATAGTGTGGGGTGTCGTTGGATAGTAGTTTTTTGATTGAGGCATCAGTTTGTGAACTATTAAGCTCTAAAGTGCAAAATTTTGTTAGAGTCAAGTGTCCCTCCCCTCCCCTACCAGCCAAATGGTTGTTTTTGGATACGTGAAAAAATTCACTGGAGTAGTATATATGACGAAGTTAAAAGGAAAACTATCACAGCTATGTAGGCTTTACAAGTTTAACTCGTAAACTTATAAAATGTATTTGGCGCAGTACAAATTCCTCAGAGCTATCAAACGAAATGCAAAAGTATCGAGTCTCATTTGTGGCAAGCCGTCTCTTTTTAAATGCTATTTTCAGTTACATTGTTAAAGGTTGAAGTAATACGAGTTGTAGGTAATACAGAGCAAAAAACCTATACAAATACAAACATTAAAGTCCAGTGCCGGTCCGTTGTAAGTTTTACCGTGCTGCGGCGCGATATTTACCTTTATTAAGTAGATCTGCCGGCGAAATAATGAACGGAGTATTCGTCAGAAAATATTTTTTTGTATTTTGTTTTACATTATAACGCTTAGTGATGATAATAATGGTCGCATCGTCGTATCGTTTCATCGTCGTTTTATTAAATATACAATGTTTATAAAATGTAGGTATTACTTATTTTACTCGTACTTATATACCTACATTTTATATTTCTGCACTCATTTTCCATAAAATATATAAACTTTAACTATGTCAAATCTTACACTTCTCAGTACGCGTTTTCTTAAATGAGGAACAAAGCTATTTCTTCACGTACCTGTTAATTTAAAAATAAAAATGGTAAAATAAAAGTTGGAAAAATAGTGATTTATTTGAAGTATGAGTTTCATACATACACGCATACATGTGATGCAGCAGAGGACGAGGGGCGATGTGAAGCGGATCGTGGCTTGGTACTCATGGCAAACATTTGATCAACATTTTTGATGGACAACTACAAAGTTGCTGAAAACATGCTTATATCAACATTTCAGGGGTGCTATTTTAGAACCGATGACAAATTATTACGCTGTGATATCAGGTCTGAGTGCTCTTTCTTCTCTTATTCAAAGCCGCTGGTAAGCTCCCGAAATTTCTCGAGTGGCATGTATTTTTATAATTAAACTGTAAATAATGCAAAACCTATTATACTTCATAGTGTATTCATGCCATTTTTTATTTCGAGTTCATCGGTGAGTCTCAAAAGTCACCTACCTGGTCCACTCGCCAGTCTGCCTCGAAATGCTGTCTGCTCTGCAGCAACAGTAGTGTTGTTGTGTGCTCTGCATGTAACGTATATACTTTATAATAAAAAAGAAAATAAAGGTGGTGGGTGCGAAACTATCTGTGTGCAAAAAGAAAAGTATATGAATAATCTTAAAATAGCAGATGGATTGTTTAGTAACTTTACGAGAATTTTGATAACAGATTCTGAACATCTAAAATAAATAATGGGTATGGATCAACAGCCAAAATAGAAACAAATAATCGTTTGCCAGTTTTTGCTCAAGACTGCCTATTACATTACGGTATCAAGCAACTGGAGATGTCGTTTCATACGCGTTCATAAAATTATGTATTGGAAATGTTATCGACAGTTCTATTAACTACATCATTTTATCATTGCTCCACACTACAGCCATGCTTATAAACTGGTAGTAAACATTCTCACACTTCTACAGTTGTTGCTAAACTGATGTTTCCACAACCACCACCACGAAGCAACACGCGGACAGCAACTCGGTATCATGTTGATTCAATTTTTTTTATTACCATGAGAACGAGAGGCGAGCAAACAAGTTATTAACTAACTGTTTCATCACATTACTTATTATAAATACTTATATTTGAAGACATTAAATATAATGTTTAGCGTGTATGTCAAGAAATAACAAAACACATTTTTATAAAGTGTGTAAAGATGTCCGTAGAAACAAAGATTAAATCCTCGAGATGACTCGTTCTGTTGAAAGTTGTAACATTTTATTATAAGCTTACATGAAACGTTGCCGACCCTAGTTGCCTTAACATGACTTCAAAGGTATGTATATCGCATTGTAACACAAAGCTATATGAATATGATTGATGATTTGACGCAGAATAATGCTGTGTTAAATAATGAATTGAATTGTAAAAAAATATTTGTGTTTTCATGATTCTGCAAATACAATCTTCTTACGAAAGAGTCTGTCATTAATAACCAAAGAAGCAAAAATGTTTATACAAAAGTTCTACAATGTAAAAAATTAACAAACATTTATTAAAATAAGGATTCCACTAACATTAAGACTGAGTTTATACAGATAAACTACTATCTACCGACCTACTTCGGCACTAGCACTGTAAACCTACAGAAACTTCCCCACGACGACACAGACAAACCAAGCCGATCCGCTTTCAGAATTTCTGCTCTCGTCATCCGACTCACACCTCGGAGGAGTAAGTAAGGTATCTAGTAAGGAATGAGGACAGACCTGCGTGATAATATAAATCCTCATCCTTCTCCAGAAAGGCCGCGAGATTTAATCTAGGTTTCTCGCCGCACATGACGTCTCTCGCACATTTAACTGTTACTGTCCTCTCTAATTTTTGGTGTTTTTTCGGTACAATTGTTTTCCAGCTGATAGTTTTTAAACTATCACTGGAACATATAGTAGCGGACTTTATAAACATAGTTGTATATGGTGTACTTTGTTTAGAAAGCCACTACAATAAGTTGCAATATCAGCTGGTAAACGTTTGTACTGAAAACATACCAAAAATGAGATACCTAGGACAGGAGTTGTACGAGTGACGAAATCCGGGTACTGTTCAGGTGATAGGCGGCCAATAGCAAAATGTTTACAAAAACCCACGTAGGATAGTGAAACTTCATTCTTAAACAAAAGCATTCATACGTACTTTCGCGTCCTTCTCAAAGGGGTAGACGGAGACGGATCGAGATCACCAATTTTGATTATACTCGCCATTAGTGACGCAACGCCACATCGATCTATATACTATAATAATAATAATAAATAAATAAATAAATAAAATAAATACACTTAGTGGTCGCCCAGTGGTCGAAATTCGACCGTAATTTTATTAAGGCTGCACGGATTGTATCCTAAGCAATTAAAAATTAAAAAAGATAGAATGTGAGTTTGGTTTGGCATTGACAGATTTCGGCCGCTCCTCTTCTTTTTTGAAATTTTTGAAAAGATTAGGTATATATGTATGCGTGTGTGTCAAATACAAGGTATTGTGTGAAATGTTTGTTTTATTGATTTAATGTATTTTTTATGCATTTATACAAAATATTAACATACTGCAATCCTTCGCTATATAAACTATAAGTGAGCGAAATTTCATATTCCTCCGTCCGCGCAATTTTCGTAAAAAGGGGTACAAAGTTTTTGCTTCAAGTAATAATAAATAGATATTATCCTGACTGATTCATCATCGGCGAGCCTTAACCGCTGAAGCTAATTAGATGAAATTTAGACTGTAGGTTAATTGAGTGACGTAACCTGCCACTAAGAAGGATTTACGGAAATCATAGGTACCCTAAGGGGTTCAAATAGGGGGTGAAAGTTTGTATGAAAGTCCGTCAGTTTTTAAGTAAAATACATGAAAATTAGTATTTATTTGGCTTTTTGAAAAGAAATAAAGAATGACTTGACTCAGGAATTTTGTTTATTTTCCTTTAAAAGAGTAAAAAGGGAAGAAGTATTTTTGGGGCAATCGTTATTTTTGAAGTATTACTATAAAAATTAATAATATAATCGATCTACATAAAGATATTTCAATAAAAATAAAGAAGACGTGTTTTAGCATTTTTCGAAAAACCTCCTCTATAGAGAGGTGGAAAAGGGGTGGAAAGTTTATACGGAAAAGTGTTATTTTTATAGAAATTATGAAGAGTTTCACGATTATCCCTATAGATTTTGACGAGTTTTGATTACAAACTTTTATTACAAACTCACAAAAATCACTATTCCACGTGAGCAAAGCCGCGAGCAATAGCTACTAGTATAGCATAAACAAAGAAGGGTTCCGAAGTGGAGTAAATAACAAATGCAGTACCGAATTTGTATAGAAGCTGTTGCCCCCAGCGTGGCATCGAAAACTGTAAATACATTTTATATAAAACAAACAACGGGTTCCGGGTAGAGCGAGCGTTGCGTTGGGAAAAGCTGAAAACATTTCGAACTCCTGCCAATTTTTTACCCATGCTATTTTTTTACAAAGTTTTTATTCAATAGTTGCGTAGAGGAAAGAACTGAAATCCGTCGAATTTAAATTTGAAAATAACAGTTTATTTATAGAGGGAACTCGTTTTTTTTTAATTACTTACTACTTACTACGGGCAAGCACTTGGCCGTAATCTCACCTGATGTTAAGTGACGTTAAGGCTGAAGGTGGAAAAGCACTTCACCTGGAACCCTCAACTACGGATGCGCTGCCTTTCTTATTTTAGCTGCAGGAACACAACAATGCTATTCACATTGATGTTATGGCGACATATTTAGATAAGATGGTGGTATCTAGACGCCTGTCTAACAAGCCCCACCACCAGCCAAACCAAGTACATAAACATGTACTAGTTTTAAACACTACGCCACAGAGGCTGTATAGATAAATAACTAATAAATATTGAAAGTATAATGAAAAAACTATTTAATACGATGGCGCTGAATTGAGCAATATATACATTTTAAATACTTAACAAATTGACTGACAGACTGACATACTGGCAGGCTGATAGACTAATAGATTTGTTTAATTGACTGTAATAATCAATCAGTCAAACAGTTAATCGGTCAATCATGCAATCAGTCAGTTAGTCAATCAGTCAATAATGAATAAATTAATGACTGAATTAACGAATTAATGAATTCATTCATTCATTATTAATTTAATTAATTCATTAATTCAATGAATTCATTAATTCATTTTTGACTGGTTGACACTTGAAATTAATTAATTAATTAATGAACTAATGAATGAACATATTACAAGAAGGCAGTCACAATATCGGTAATAAAACCTCTGCGAAAAAGTCGGATCAATTATCAGTTTTCCGTTATTTGACAGAAAAATTACAAAAGCGACTGTGGCTCAAAATTACCGCGAAGTACGAGCGGATCGATAGTTTGTATTCATTGCCCGTTTTCACAATATACTACCTACTTGTACGGAGCCAAGTAAAGACGCAATATATGAAAGAACCATGTAGCATACACTAGATTTTCCCATAATTGTCGTTTTAACAAAATAATTTGAAAATTACTTGTACGTGGTTTTGTTACTAATATAATTTCATTTAAGAAACTCGCGTGATTTCGTAATATAACGAGTTCACAAAAATGCCGAAAATACTGTTACCAGCGCCATCTATACATAAATAAAAAAATATAAACTCTGTTGACGCAA
The DNA here is from genome assembly GCA_963082485.1 of Eudonia mercurella. Classification (NCBI taxonomy): domain Eukaryota; kingdom Metazoa; phylum Arthropoda; class Insecta; order Lepidoptera; family Crambidae; genus Eudonia; species Eudonia mercurella. Next base: position 1,442,964 of record OY720022.1, read on the forward strand.
GTATTGCAATATTCGACCGATACCGATAACGATCAGCATTTATAACTCCTTAGTCCTTTTGGTCTGCCAGCTCCCACTGCCTTGCATTTGACATGGTTCGTGGTCACCGGATTCCCAGGATACTAATTGGTGTTATCGATGTGGAGTCAGGTATTCAGATACTCATTAAGTTAAAATCATTAATAATTATTAATAATATCTTCGTTTAGTGCGTGTTTAGTATTTTAATCGTCTTCCAGGTTGTTGTTTCTTCTTGTTATTTCTTGTTTCTTTTACTTCTCTCACTGTCTTTTGTTGAACCATTGTTATTGCTTGGGTTTTCGCAATTAAACTGAAATCTTCGTTGAAATCAATAAGTCACAGCCTTTAAAGTAGGATGCTTTCTGTTAGTTTCTTGATTTCGATGATACCTGTAATATTTAGTTATTGTTTAAACAGTACGTAGGTAGGATTTTTATACGAATGACAAGACAAGACAATGAAAATTTAAACACTTTTTGTAATGTCATGTAAAGCTTGTTCAAAAACAAGCTTTTATTAAAAAAATTAACTAAAAGAAAAAAATAATTTATGTTACATTTCAATTTTCAAAGCTTGAGGCACTTATTTGTTTTTATTCACTGATGTCGCTATCCTTTAAAACAGATTTACTATACAATTTCGTGTCTCAAGCTTTTAAAATTAAATTGTCAATAATATAATTTTTAGTTTAGTTCAGTTTTTTTTACATAAAAGCTTGTTTTTAAAATTTTTGTTTTATTTTGAATTTATTTTATACTTTTTAGTTTTAAACGTTTATTATAAACATTATATTAAAACCTAGCTTATAGCATTTTGACTTTACATTATTTACACCATTACTATTATTTACACTATTTACATACACCATTATTAATCATGTACTAATAGAGTACTTGTCAAGACAAATCAAACGAGCCCAAACTTGATGGGGTTGCGTCGTTTCGTTTTAATATTTCTATGGTCACCTTCCGGATCCATCATCAGACCCTGTAACCCAAGTAAATAAATTACCTCTCTTCATCTTCGGTGTCTTCGAAGTTTGAATAGAGCTCCTCTTATTTGAGTGCCTCCGAATCTGGTGATGTCTTTGACCCAAGTACTTGGTACCTCTGTACCAAGGCACATCGCACTTAATATCTTTATATTAAGTGCGATGTGCCTTCTTTTGTTAATACAATGCAAAAAGGCATTTGTTTTGTGGAAACAAAAATAAACTTTGAGAGACACTGGAACCAAAAACACAAGAGAAGACATATTAAAAATCTAGTAACTTTGTGATGACTTTACGTAACATGCCAACACATTCTTGTAACTTTGTAACAACTTGCGACGAGTATATATTCACTAAACAGAAGTCTATTATCTTAAATTTTATCAATTATAGGGCTTATTCTCGCTAAAATAGTTAATTATTAGTTTAAAAATTTGTTATTATATGAAAATAAGAATATTTTGTGCACTTTTGTGTTAAAAATAATAACAACTCATAATATTTACATTAGCTAGAATGATAAAATCATGAAAATAAAGTGGCGCGTTGGTAAATCCAACCTATTTGACGAAATCACACGATGAAATTCTTTTCCCACTTAAATTTGAGCATAGGAATCACAATAAATATGCTAATTAAAAATTATGTGTACTTACCTCAGATATATCACGAATTCGATAATGGTGTCCACTTATTTTTAAAAACATTGCTTCAATACGCACCACAAATCGAGTCAAACTGTCAAAAGAAACTGAACGAATGAATGAATGATTTGCGCAAATTAGGGATAAAATAAGGTAACAACGTTACGACATGGAGTCGTTACTTAAAAACTAAATATGTCTGTGTCAGCTCTTCCCCATTTTTAGTTTAAGCGACGGATAATTGCGGAACGGCAACCAGATTATGTTACGAGAATCATTAAAGTTTCGACACTAAGTGTCTAAACGGTTACGTCACGTAACTAAAAATGGCTATATGGGTAGCGTGAGTTTTAACTACATTATGAACGCGGTAACAAAAGCGAGGAGGCGCTTCTACTTCAATGCCAAACAAATTCAGTAACGTGATCGAAAAGTATAAAAAACTTGCAATATACACACTCAGACCTACACAGTAACACAGAATACTTAATAGAACAGTACTATTTGTTATTCTGTGCCTACAGTGATGACGTGGATATTAATTATGTTACGGAATAATAAACGAACTCGACTTTAGGCTACATACGTGTGAATCCGTAGTTCATGTTGAGTACGGTCAGCAGCGGCATAAGTCGCAATCTTTCTACAGGAAGCGAGAACTTGGCTTCCTGCCATAATTTACATACCTACGAAGGTCTGCACTCTTAGCACATGAGTAAATATCTAACAGAGTGAAAGCTTCCTTAGAGCGCGACAGGTACATTACTACTAGCATGGTTATATGGTCACCGACGGGTTTACGTACGCGCCGCGAGAGGGCACAGAGTAGTGGTAATAACTGTATCCTCAGGTTATTATAATTTGTTTATTAATAAGTAACAGTAGTAGTACATATATTATAGTAAAAAATTGTTTCATACACACGAACAAAAATAAAAAACATAAAATATTTAGAGAAGGTACCTAAGTAATTTATAAAATTAAAAATTAAATAAAATATTTTGTTTCATTTATCTTATCGTCATACTCGTATACAACCAAACAAAGTAAGTGTAAATTTTGCGCGCTATAAGGAAGCTTTCACTCTGTCCACTACTCTGTGCCCTTAGGGCGGATTTCACCAACATCTAATTTATACGAGAATAGCTATCCTAGTATAACTTTACTCTTATGATTTAATCTACGGCTAACTTTGGTTTCATTTCACCAGATTAATCTATGGGTAAGTACTCTCGCATAGTTACTCCGTGATGAAGAACGAATAAAACGAACGAAAATATTAACCACCAAACATAAAAGTACATTCATACCATGCCTGAGCAATGGCGCTGCGTATTTTTAATTAACCAGTGTAATGTCTGCTTGACGTTTTGAATAACTTCAAATATTCTGTTGTGTTTATTGTTTGTTGACAGAGAATATTGTAAAACAATAAAAAGTCATGACTAGCGTAATTCTTTATTACGTATAAGCACGTAATTACAACGAGCGCATACAACTCACCTACCTATTTGTTGCATACTCTAGCTAGACGGAGCTCAATTTTTGTCAGCAAATTTTACACGACGCCGCTTTTGACAAACGGAATCTTATATGGCGAAGTCGTAGTCGTCGTTATCTTCAAAGTACTATACTATGTGTCCTTTCTTTAAACATCGTTGGGCGAGGGCCAAAATAATCTTCATCGTCATTTTAGTCAATAAATTGATTCAAACGTAATCTTATTCTGATTAAGACCCAAAAAGCAAATAACTGATTTCTAATTACTCCCTTGGTGTTGAAGTATGCTGCGTAGAATCGACTGTAAATTTATAGCGAGGATGCAAATCAAATGCCATCAAAAACAAACTTGTAAAAAAACCCAAGTCTCGCAATTCAGTTCTTCTACCGTAAAAAGTTGTAAAATCCATGTAATACCAAGTCGGTTAATTTATTCAGTCCCTACTTAAGGGACTTTCTGTCTTAAGTTATTGCGTAATTAGCTAACCTAACCACATCTTATAGTGACCATATCAATATTAAAAATCTTTTATGTTTTAAATAATAAATAAACAGATGAAAACACAATATATCTCACACCAATGTACCTAATACATATTATATTAAATTTGATTGTTTAGTGCGATCGCCAAGTCAATCTATTTATTTAAAACAAAAGATTTTAAATATTGATATGGTCACTATAAGATGTTGTTAGGTTAGCTAATTACATAATAATAACTTATAATTCTTAAAGTACTGGTTCAAATTGAATGAAATTTGAAATATACCGTGTTTATACAATGTCTGCTTGGCTACCTACTGTAAATACAGGCTTCTAGTTTTATCCACAACGAAGTTATAGGGAGTCGAAAATGGCCTGAACTGTTTCGAGAAAAGGATGGTAGGTACGGCCGTGCCGCTTTTTTGCTAGACTTGGCGGGGGCACTGATCATATCAATCAAAACATTTTGTAGGTATTTATCAGAAATAAAAAATTAAATCCATTTTTTATTTGTATGTGTTCTTGGTTGAAGTTTCAGTGCTTTATTGGAGGTCACATTTTGTTACTCCAACCGTTGCAAGATTCCTCAATCTCGATACAGCATTTTTTTTTTCATTAAATATATTCACATTATGGCTGCACAAAAATCACAAAACAATCAATAAAATAATCCACCCTTATAAATAAAAATAGAATTAAAAGCACAGAATCACTAATAGTAGGTACTACCTAAAAGTATCGGCACAGATTAGTTAATAGTTAACGGTAACGCCTAGTCCATATAAGTCCACATAGCCAGATCAAGCAAACAGAAAAAAATACATTGTGACGAAAATATAATTTAGCAAACGTTGAATAAGTCAAAAATATTGAGTATTTGATTAGTCGAATACTCAATATTTATGATTATAAACAATATTATAACTAATGCCTAGCTTCATTCATCATTTCATTCATCATCATTGTGCATTCCAGAGGAAAAAATTGCTTACAAAAACCTACAAACTCAATGGTGTCTCATAGCGCCCTCTATTAAATTATACTCTGAAATATAATGCTGCATTTTAAAAGCACCATGCGCCATGGAAAGCATGTGCTCCCTGAATTTCAGAAAAACACGTGCTCCCTACATTCCAGAAAAGCATGCTAATTCAGTTAGATGCAATGCAATTTGCAGTGCTGTCATCTCTTAGAAATTTCCGAATTCTGTGTTAATTCTGCTTTCAAGTCGGCATCATTCGGCAAAGGCAAAAAGCATGCGCTAAAATCGATTTGCACGACCGTTTGCTCAACTGTCCGCAAAGTCTGTGGCACTGTGTTTGTTACGACATGGTTACGATTTTATTTTTCTGGCGTGCTTTTCAGCATGCTTTTTATTCATGTATCGTCGCACGAATGTGCTTTTGTTTTCTATTGCTATCTAAAGTGTTAACTTACATACCTAGAAGGTTTGAAATGCTCCAACCACTCCAACGATAGAACGAACCAAAGATATCATGAAATATAATGTTTGTACCTAGGTAAATTCCATGATTTGGTAAAAACATAATATTTTTGAAAAATGTCGTTCTATTAAAAGCCACGCAGTATCTTGCGCCCATTCTTCTCCACAGCCAAAATTACGTCCTGAATGGGTAGTTGGTAAATCATTTTAATTGAAGAACCAAAGTGATTATTTAGGTACCTACTCGTACTAAATTGACTTGAATAAAACATTTTTTGAGTTAGTTTTTTAAACTTTTTACATTACTTTTCTAGAACAGGGCACGCCCTCCTGCACACGCTGTACGGCTACAGCACCAAGTTCAAGAACATCGACCTGTTCTCGGAGTTCTTTGTGCTGGACCTGCTCATGCAGGACGGCGTGGTAGTCGGCGTGCTCGCCATGAACATGGACGACAGCAGCCTCCACAGGTAAGCCAATCAAGAACAAGCCGTTGTTCTTCTTCACAACACATTTTAACCGCTCGGCCACGACCACTGTCGGTTTGCGTAGCGACGCGCGGAAACTCTTATTGCACTTTTTCTACGACCGGAACAAAACATTCTTATATTGTTCTAATAGTGCTTAACTCAGACAAGGTTTTGGTATCTAGCCTTAAGACTAAAGACTTACAATAAACCCTATCTGCAACCACAGTTGGCACAACAAAATTTAACCCCCAATAGAATTTAATGCGTAACCACTTGACCAAAGAGGTGGTTATGATTCCTCATCAAGAGATAGGCCTACTAGAGATTTGTTGCTTAGTTATTTCTGTTAATTTATCGGAATATAACAGCGGTTGCTAGGTAACTAAACTAAGATAGGCCTATCTCTTACCAGAGATAGGTTATTAATTTCGGCTGTTAGATTGTCACTTTACAAATTAATCAGTTTTTTTTTAATCTAAGAATCTCAACTTCGTCACTATCACCAACTTATTATTATGCTCCTGCTGCTGGGGCATGAGCCTTCCCTATGGATGGATAGAGAGAAAGAGCCATAAGGCCACGGGGGCCCAGTTCGGATTGGTGGTTGTTAACGACTGCTAACGCATCCGGGACCAACGGCTTTACGTATCTTCCGAAGCATGGAGGCATCCCAACTTATTAGAATAGAATAGAATTTAACTTATATAGGTGCTATGTGGTTTTGTATGTTGTACTACGTTCAGGTTCCAATCCAAGAACACAATCGTGGCAACGGGCGGGTACCCGCGCATGTTCTTCTCGTGCACGGCCGCGCACACGTGCACGGGCGACGGCTGCGCGATGGCCTCGCGCGTCGGCATCCCGCTGCAGGACATGGAGTTCATCCAGTTCCATCCCACCGGTGAGCCACTGGAGCACTGAATTAAACAAGGTGTAAAAGAACGGTGTGGAAAAAATTAAAAGATCCAAAGTGTATCCGACCTAGACCTTGTATGCAAAGTTACTAAGATATAATTATCTGACCCGGCGAAACAAATCGTTAAATAGTTTATGCGTGAAAGGCACAAACAAACAAACAAACAAACTCACTTTTTTAATAATAAGTCTTTGATTATACTCTTGGGAATACTTATTTATACAAAATTTCATGGATCGGTTGAATAGTATACCTACGCATGAAAGCGTAACAACAAACAAACAAACTCACTTTCGCGTATTAAGTTAGATTACTATTAGTTAGGATAGTTAGGGTATAAACTCTGATTTAGACACACATCTGCTTATAACGTACACCACTATTGTAACCCTGTAAAGGTCATCCCAATCCTATCCAAACTACTCGGAGAATCTAGTAGAGTGCGGGAGCACGCGTGCGTGATGCCATTCCCTCTAGAAACCTTCTGACGTTGTTTTGATCGTGATCAAGCAGGTGGCTTGAGGACCCTTTAACTTTCTCGCCGCCCCAAAAAAAGTCCGATGACGCTGTGAAGGCCGTTTACAGATAACAACAAGCTCTCTCCTTTTTTTTTTATTATTAAATATTTTTATTGTGACGTCACATCAAAATAAACAATTTACAGCCCTAGTGGTTTAGTAACCACTGTGTACCTACTTACATTTATGATCACTGCTGCTTGCTTTGCTGACTTCAATAATATTAATATTTAATTTACAATTGCATGACAAATTCAAGTTAATAATTTGGTTTTAAAAACTGTGCACGCAAAAAAAATTCTAGATCAGATACACGTTGGACCTTTTCATTTTCCACACCTTTCTGTTCCACGTTGCATGGGCTGAGGCACTGGGTACATAAGTAGACCGTTTTGTTGGCGACTCGAAAAGCATCACAAGAAACCGCGGTCGCAGTGTCTGGTAGCGGCAACTATGTGCCTGACAGTTTGAGCCAAATAGCATGTCAATAGAACACAACGACCCGACTTTATATCGCTTGCATATCGCTCTTCCTACACAAAACTGATGCCACTTTTATCGCTTAGTATCATATCATAATACAGGCAAACTTCTTATATTGATTGGGTAGCCAACAGTGGTTCTTACAAAAATAAAACAAATCAATGAAAATGTATGTTTGTGACACTTTTTTTAATAAGTTTTTGTTGACGAGCATGTGTTTACCAGTAGAAATGAAATGAAATGAAAATAAATTTATTTGGGACAGAACAGTTCAAACATACAGATAAAAATGGAAAAAATCATAGGAGAGTTCCAAAACAGTTCCGACTCAGCAAAATGCCTTGAGGTTAGCGCTGATCTTCCGTCGGAATCGGTTTAGGTAATGCTGCGATACACAACATAAGCGTAAAACATAAAAGAGTATAAAATATAAAAACAAAAATGGCCGCCAAATCAATCTCAAATATAAAATATCAAAAATATTTAGATTAATCAGAAAAAAATAATAATTATAGGCTGTATAATTCGAATCCCTAACTCAATTATTAAAAACCGAATACACATTAAAAAAAACGGAATGATAGACAAAAACAAAGAGTTGGAAGGGTTCTTGGCGGGAAAGTGAAGAGTCATGTCTGCGGTTTTGTTTTATTTTCTAAAATTTGTGTTATGTCGAATATTAATGTAAAATAATGGTGGATTATTAACCGTTAAGTGTTCGTGAGTGTGCATGAGTGTTGGCAAATGAAACAAAACAGTGCAACGGCACTTTTCAAATTCTCTCAAGAAGTCCGCCCGAGGACTTAGTAAAGCCCCACATCTTTACTGAGATACTCGAGGGGTTGGGTGGTATATCATTTCTCATTTCTATTATCATTCATCATCATCATACAGAAAAGAAATATTGTTTATATATGTATTACTTGTTAGAAAAATTACTTTGACACTGGCTAAATGTGCTAATCGCACGAAGCCATCAACAAAATGAAAAAAAAAAAAAAAGAGTTGAAAGGGTTCTTGGCGGGAAAGTGAAGAGTCATGTCTGCGGTTTTGTTTTATTTTCTAAAATTTGTGTTATGTCGAATATTAATGTGAAATAATGGTGGATTATTAACCGTTAAGTGTACGTGAGTGTGCATGAGTGTTGGCAAATGAAACAAAACAGTGCAACGGCACTTTTCAAATTCTCTCAAGAAGTCCGCCCGAGGACTTAGTAAAGCCCCACATCTTTACTGAGATACTCGAGGGGTTGGGTGGTATATCATTTCTCATTTCTATTATCATTCATCATCATCATACAGAAAAGAAATATTGTTTATATATGTATTACTTGTTAGAAAAATTACTTTGACACTGGCTAAATGTGCTAATCGCACGAAGCCATCAACAAAATGAAAAAAAAAAAAAAGAGTTGGAAGGACTTCTTGGCGGGAAAGTGAAGAGTCATGTCTGCGGTTTTGTTTTATTTTCTAAAATTTGTGTTATGTCGAATATTAATGTAAAATAATGGTGGATTATTAACCGTTAAGTGTTCGTGAGTGTGCATGAGTGTTGGCAAATGAAACAAAACAGTGCAACGTCACTTTTCAAATTCTCTCAAGAAGTCCGCCCGAGAACTCAGTAAAACCCCACATCTTTACTGAGAAACTCGAGGGGTTGGGTGGTATATCATTTCTCACTTCTCATTTCTATTATCATTCATCATCATCATACAGAAAAGAAATATTGTTTATTTATGTATTACTTGTTAGAAAAATTACTTTGACACTGGCTAAATGTGCTAATCGCACAAAGCCATCAACAAAAAAAAAAAAAAAAAAAACAGTTGGAATTGTGTTAGACACAAAACACAGCGGTGCCAGATTAGGCGAATTATCGCCATTTAGGCTACCTTGAGGGGTCAAATGGCGACCAAAAAATCCAATCGGCTACCAGTAGCCATTTAGGCTACCTAGAAAAAAAGAACGGGCTATTTAGGCTACTTCAGGATTACCCCAAATTTATTTAAATAATTTGTTGTTGATAATTGTATGCTTGTAAAGGAACGTAATATGCACGTCCACCGTTCTTTCCATGCGTTCTGCTTGCTTTCATATTGCATTCTACTATTCTACTTATGATATAGTATCTCTGAGTAGTCTGTGTATGTATACTACTACACGCTACCCGGACAAATTAAGTGGCACCTCGCTGTGATGCAATTGCCTAGAGCACCGCAATGAGACGTAACGAATCCAGGTGTCAATTTAATTCGACCGGGTAGTAACAATAAAATTGAATGAACTGGCGGGCGGCGGCGCGCGGATTTATATACTTAATGCTTGTTTCATATATGTAAAAAAAATTGTTTCCCACACTCACACCAATTATCTAGTCCCAAGAAAAGCTTCCTTATGAAATTCATTAAATGGTTAACTAGACAACGGATAAAAAAATAAAAAAAAGATAAAAAGTTTGTTATTGTTTATTGTGTGAAGGTTTTGTGTTGTTTGATTTGATCAAAGATTCTAATGGGTAAACTCGGTAAAAATGCGAAACACTATCGCAATGAATAGGAGAGAATTCCTTTACTTGTCAAAATAAAAAAAATAGGCGATTTAGGCTACTCGGTAGGCAAAATTAGGCGAATTGAGTTAGGCTCATATCTGGCAACCCTGACAAAACATGCCATAAATAAAAGAAGAAGAAGAAGAAAGAGTAGTGATATATGGACAAGAACAAAATGGTTATTATCGTTTCAGCAAAAATGTTAGAAAAGAATACACACATCACACAAAACCTTAAAGTATTGAATTTAAATTACCTATTCAACAACATTACTTAATTTAAACAATGATTTAGATAACAGAATGCTTTTAATACAACAAGGACACATTGCTAAACAGCTAAAGGAGCCAGTACAACAAGACGCCTCGTAAACGAAACATACATTGATGGGACAGACAACCAAGGTAAGAGTTATAATGCGCTTGTATCTAACAACAAAGTCTCCTGCGTACTCTTCTCAGTTTATTCTTAAAACTATTTTTACTTTGCAGGTCCCTCATCCGTGGAGGAATATTGTTCCAGTATTTTGTCACAGCGTATCGGAAACTTCCTCTAAAAGCAGTCGATGTGTGATGTTGAGTAGACAGCTGTAGAGCATATCTTCGGGCTCCATAAGACTTAAGACTCGAAACCCAAGACAACTTATTATATAAATATGCAGGTGCTTGATCTCTTACAATATTAAACATTAAACAAGCCAAATGAAGTTTACGGCGGTGACGCTTTTTCAACATATTGTGTTTATTTAAGAAAGGAGTTACATGGGCCCTTAACGGAATAGTGAAACAGAAACGAGCACAGGCATTTTGCACTCTTTGTATAAGTTTATGAGTCTTCGCAAGTAGACGAGGTCAGTAAACGGTGTCCATATAATTTAGCCTAGACAAAACAAGCGACTCCACTAGCTGGATACGCAACTCTTCACTTAGATAGCGTCTAACCTTATATAATACCCTAAGTTTATAGAAACAATTTTGGATAGCAATACCAATATGATTATCAAAACGGCTGCAGTCCATCTTAAGACCCAAATTACATGCCTCATAAACTCTTTCAATAGCATAATCTTTTAGTTTGACAAGCACTGGAGAATTTATTTTATCTATCTGATGTTTGGTCCCGTAGATCATGTATTTAGTCTTAGAAGACATTAACATAAGGCAATTTCGAGCAGACCAATGGGCGATTTTGGAAAGATCTTCATTATATTTAATTATAACTTGATCAAGGTCCTCTGGTTTAAAGGATATGTAAATTTGCGTGTCATCTGTGTAAATATGGTATTTGCAGTGCGTGATTTGTGTTGTAATGTCCGCTGAGTACAATATTAAAAGGATTGCACCCAAAAGTGAACCCTGAGGCACACCACTGCCCACAGCCATTTCAGATTCCATAAAATAATAATAATAATAATAAATAATAATAAATCTTTATTTGTATCTTATTTTAGTTTACAAAGATGTGATTGGGTTCTCCATTTGAGAGCATATGCACCCGTGTTAGGAGATCCCGCTCTTCCATTGCAATGATATTAATGATACAATACAGTAAGTATATAATCTTATTTCTATCTAATTATCAATTACCTATTTATTAATAATTTCAAATTACATAGTATATGTTCAATTTAAATAATAAAAATTCCATGCAAAAATAAGGCCAAGTGGCAAGTGTGTGAGTGTGTGTGTGTGTGTTGAGCGTGCGTGCGTGTGAGTGTGTGCGTGTATGTGTGTGTGTGTGTGCGTTGAATGTAAATATTTTAATATGTGAGTGACTATTCTCGTAAATATCTAAGTTAGCATAACAGTGCCTCAGTTTCGTCGTAGCTCCATGTTTTAAGAAGATTTATCAGGGTTTTTTTACATTCATACTTGTTCATAGAAAAAATGTTTAATTTCTTATTTAATTTGTTGTACAGTTTAGCTGATTGACAGCGGAATTGTCTTCCAGCAAAAACTGATTTTACAGCCTCTACTTCAGCAACAGAGTGTTTTCGTCTTCTGTTAAGTTTACTCTCGTCATATGTTAGAGATTTGTGAATTCTTAGAGTCGAGCATAAGATGTACAATTGCCTGACCGAAAGAAGACCACAGGAAGCATAAAGATTTGATGTTGGGAATCTATATGGTTTAAACAACATTACTTTTAGTAATGATCTTTGGGCCCTCTCTAGTTCAAGGAACTTCATTTTAGTAGTACCCCCCCAAACTGGGATACAATATATCAAAATCGACTCGGCCAGTGATGTGTATATTTCTTTTAAGAGATTTTTATCAGCTATGTGCCTTACAGTCTTGAAAGTCCAAATTAACTTTCGAATCCTGGACATGACTAGTTCCAGGTGATCGTGCCAAGACATCCGCTGGTCAACAATTACCCCTAAGTATTTTGTGTGATGTACTTTGTTAATAACATCACAAGAACAATGTTCTTTAACGTTACAATGATGTATTTTTATTTCTAAGTCTATTACAGGTTGAGTGCTATTGTATTTCGTAAAATAAATGTAATTAGTTTTGTTAGTATTAAGAGTTAGTAAATTGTTTCTTAGCCAGCTAGCTATATTGGCGAGTCCCATTTCTGTTGATTTGCGCACCGATTCACACGTATTTCCGCTAAAGACAACAGCCGTGTCATCGGCGTAAGAAAAGACTTTTCCGCTGTCAATTTTCAAATCGCATAAACTGTTTATATATATTAGAAACAAAGTCGGCCCCAATACACTTCCCTGAGGGACACCGTATGACACGCTTGCTTGTTCACTAATATATTGACCTATTTTTACCGCTTGCGTTCGTTCTCGTAGGTAGTCAGTGAACAATGCAAGCGGCGGTCCTCTAATGCCAATGTTTTCTAATCTGCGCACAAGAATGGGTACAGACACCGTATCAAACGCCTTTTTTAGGTCAAGAAACACACACATGCACTTATATCCTTTGTCAACCTCACTAATAATATGAGCTGATAATGATGATACCGCATCCTCAGTCGAAAGTCCCCGCCTAAAACCATATTGAGAGGTTGAAAGAAGATTGAACTTCTGAAGATAATCTATAAGTCTTTTATTTATCAACTTTTCGAGGACCTTTGAGATGGATGTGAGGACGGATATAGGGCGATAATTTGATACGTCTTCTCTGTCACCGCTCTTATGCACAGGTGTAATTATAGCTTGTTTTAGCGTTGGTGGAAATACGCCATACCGAAAGCATAGATTGGCCAGATGGGTGATGATCGGCACAACGAACTCATGAGCAAGTTTAAGAAATTTTGTGCTGATGCCATCCCATCCAGGGGCACTATCTGACTTAAGACTTATAAGAGTTAAGTAGACTTCATCGGGGTCTGTTTCTAAAAGCACAAAAGACGACACCTGGGAACTATTACGGCCATCACCTGATTCATTTTGTGGAGATCTATCTAGTAAAATCTTTTCAGCTAAACTTTTACCGATGCTTACAAAGTAATCATTAATTAAATTTACGGAGTTTTGAGGGGTTGTATTATTATTTAGTAATTCTAAATTTTGGGTATGAGATTGGGTACGATGAGTTATATTATTTAACGTTTTCCAAAAGCTTTTCGGGTTGTTTTTATTTTTTACAAGTTGCTCTCTTTCATAATTACGTTTGACTTTCTTAATGATATTATGGCAGTGATTCCTATATCTCTTGTATGTAGTTTTTAGTATTTCGTTATAGGGATCAGCACGTAGTTTTACTTGCATCTTATTTCTATTGCGAATACATCTCAGTAATCCTAAGGTAATCCACGGTTTGATGATGCGTTCTTTATTCGGGACAACTCTTGTTATAGTATTAGACAAGATGCAATTTCTCAGCACATTTATTAACTCATTAGTTACCATTGTAGGATCATCGCAATTCAATAAGTCACTCAAGTTACTGTCTTTAAGGTTTGCTATAGCGCCTTCCATGTTAATTTTAGTTGCAGTTTTAGGATTATTATAATGTGTCCCAACAATGTGGGCTAGTTTTAGGAATACCATTTGGTGATCAGTAATAGTTGAATCAAGAACAGTTATAGAAGCGGAGAGTTTACATCTATCTAATTTCAACATTACATGGTCAAGGCAGTTATTACCTCTAGTTGGCAGTATATGACCCGGAAGAAGACCATGCGTGGCCAGCATATTTAGGTAAGATAGTCGGTTTGTACGTTCTTGTGTAGTTTCATTGGATTTTTGTATTAAATTTATGTTGATATCCCCAGTTATTATAATATTGTTTTGAGATTTAATAGTATCTAAGTGGTTATTCAAGGAATCAATGAAGATAAAAGAACCATTGTTATGGCTTAGTTTAACATACTGTAAAAGCTCAGCTCAGTTTTGACAGTAAAAGATTTATATTTAAAGATTCAAATTCTCTTGAAAAATCTAATAAGACCAGCAAAGGACATATACCTTGATCTTGTGCATGCAGTATAGAATCGGTAACATCTAGTACGGCAGTTGTGGTACCTCGCCCCTTTCTAAATCCTGACTGTAGCTCTGGTAAAATTTTATTCTTCTCAAGGTAATCATTTAGTTGTATGCAAACAGCCTTCTCTAGGATCTTAGACAGACAGGGCAGTATACTAATGGGCCTCAGGTCCTTTAAATCTACCGGGTTTGTTACCTTAGGCAGTGGAAGCACAATAGCCAGTTTCCATAATTCAGGATATGTTTGGGTGGTAATTGACAAATTTATAATATCTTGGATACAATCTATAGTGTATGGGAAAGTCTTAATAAGCATATCCAGGTTGACTGTATCGCACCCCACTGCGTTAGATTTTAAACTGTTAATTATTTTAATGATTTGATCTAGACTAATAGGTTTTAAATTAAAAATTGAATTCGAAAATCTATTGTACTCAAAAAAGGTTAATTGTGAAATCGAAACATCTGGGCTACCTGGTATATTCAAAAAATAATTATTTGTAATATCAGGGTTATTAAAAAACAAAGGCAAATCATTTTTTTCTGGGGTAAAATTGTATTTTTAAGATTCTTCCATAGTAATTTAGGATTGTTAATTTTGCTATTGACATTATGTTTAAAATAAGTAGCTTTTTCATGAAATAGAGCTTGATTTGCAATTAACCTTAAGGTTTTGTAGTATACATTGTTACTATTTGATTTCCGCCTATGGAAGTCTGCCAGAGCTTCATCGCGCAGCTTCATCATATGCTTGACTGTTATTGGCCGTGTCCTACCTGTACAAATTAATAAACAACCAAATATTAAATAAATTACAGTTTAACATTCCAACCAGGTTGCCACAGTACCCATGTGGGTTATTTAGAAATAAACTCTGTAGGACTGGATTGGGCCACAGTTCACCTGTTTTTCGACTGTCCTGCCTGTACAATGACATTACTAAGAAAGTTCCTATATTGGATATAAGTTTTCAAAGCCTACCCAAATTTATACAAAGTCTTAAAATGAGTGACCTACCTTAGTTGTTTTTGTTGTAGTTTTATTTTTTTTAAATTCTTAACTGTTTGTAAATTATTGTTATTTTAGTGGTTATAACCAGAGATCGGAATAGGTAGAGCTATTTTTGGTACTTCTATACGAAATATAATACGATGTAATAATATGGACATGCCCTACGTCCCGCAGTTTCATAATTGATCCCGGGATTTCATTTGAGTTGGAAGTTACTTAACTAAAACTTGGCAATTCTTACGAAGCCACACATCGCGTGATGCTTACAATGAGGTATAAGGACAAAAACACAGTGAAGTACGCGACATTTCCGAAACAATCACCAGTGGAAGTCGTTACATGATCCATTACATTTTTCTGTTACCTTCATTTATTTATTTTTTATTTTTAAAATCCTGGTATTGTAGTCGAAATCCCGGGGTATATCCATATTAACATATACGTTTGCGGTCAATGAACCAAAATAGCTCTACCTATTCCGATCACTGGTTATAACGTTTCTTAGGTAATTATTTGTAACTTTTAATGCATGATGTGGTTACCTATAATAGTAAGTACAGTTATGTAACCTGTATACTTAGAAGATATTGATATCACGAGTTGCTGTAACTGATGTTGGTAATCCAAAATAAAATAATTAAAATGTTAAGTGATGATAAAGCCGAAGGTGGAAACACACTTCTGTCGGAATCCTCAACTACTGAGACACTGGCTATCTTATCTCTAGCTGCCAGAAAACAATGCCACAAATACTGATATTATGACGACATCCAGTGGAGTAGTCGTTGCCTCGAGGCCAGAGGTTCTTTCGGAAATCGAAAACTTTTACAGCCAGTTATACACATCGCATGCATCTCAACCTGATCCCGAAAATGAGGATACCAGAGCCACATTGACCCGCCACTTTACCGAAGACTTGCCTAAAATCAGCCTAGGTGAAGTTGAGATGGCTCTCAGACAGCTTAAAAACGGAAAAGCCCCTGGCGAAGACTGTGTTACATCTGAGCTCCTCAAAGCAGGTGGTAAACCCGTATTAAAGGAGCTCCAAAACATCTTTAACGCCATTCTACAGCTACAGTAAAACAAGCTGAACACATACTCACCACCAGTTTACTGTCCATGACCTACCTTCAGACAGAGGACCTTCTTAAACATTTAACTTAGCCTATACCTCCCCCACATGCTTCTGCACCTCTCCCCCAAGATAAACTCTCGCCTACACTTAATCCTTTAACGTTTACACCCTACTCACACACCCACATGTAATACACACTCACATGTGCACACATATCGTACAGACACATTTTACCGTCCACAAGGATTTTAGTTTCTATTATTATTTTTATACTTTTTTTGTTATTAATATTTTACTTCCACTTAGCTGTACTAAATGTCTGGGGTGCCAATGTCGGTTTGATCTGTCGTTATCCTGTTTACCTTAATTGGGTGCCCACGAAACAGTTTTTCCTAGTGTGGGACCCATAGTCAATGCATCTTGTGCTGTTACGATGTTCTCGAATAATCTAGCTTTATTGGTTGCACATCTATCCACCTATGTGTTTTGAGATCCCTTGTAACACAGCTTTGGTAATAAAGTATATTTGTATTTATATTGTATTTGTTATCGTTTCCAGGAATGTACGGCTCCGGGTGCCTGATGACGGAGGGCTGCCGCGGCGAAGGCGGTTACCTCGTCAACAGCGAGGGACAGCGCTTCATGGAGAAGTACGCGCCCCATGCCAAGGACCTGGCCAGCAGGGACGTGGTCTCCAGGTCCATCGCCACCGAGATACGGCAAGGTAACTATCATCATTCGGTGTCTTTGCACGAATGACTTTGTATAATTACCTATAAAGTATTTTTAAACATTAAGGCCAGCGCCACGTCATCCGCCGCGGAAGATGAGCAGCGGAACGTCAATACATTTAATTAAATCTGATCCTTTAAACGGATCCATTTGCAACAATTATTATTAATAAAATCCGATCGGATCCTTTGAACATTTAGCTTTTGCATATCTGCTGTCATCGGCTTACTACGCGGCAGATCGGTTGTCTCTTACCGGACCGCTCGACTAAACGAATTTACCGCGACGGAAGTTCAGCGACGTAATGTCTGCGTAATGGCCCTGGCCTGGGAGGAGCTTGATGGTGCAGTGGTGAACGCGCCCGGTCTGAGATTGCTAAGGTTAAGCAACTTTCGCAAAGGCCGTTCATCGGATGGGTGATCAATAATTTATAATCTCAAGCTTTTTCGTGCTTCAGAAGGCACGTTACACCATCTCCTGCTGTGTTAACACCATCAAGCGTTAGGGTGACACTCCATTGAAGCCGAGCTGGTAGGCTACTCTTGACGTAAACTCAATCTCAATACAATTCCAATGCGATTAATAATTGTATCGATATTGGGATAAATTTCGCAATTTCGGAACGCCCCATCTCGATAATAATTTGTTCACTCAATTTCCACGCAATTTAATTCCAATGTAGCGCTATTATCGCTTATAAGAGTGCCATTTGAATTATTTAGATTTGTGATTGGAAATTGATTAATGCAATTGTGTTTCAAGAGTAACCCACCTGAGCTGGGCTGGGCACTCGGTGTGTACGCGCCTAAACTCAATTAGAATGGAGTGTTAAGACCCGCTCGACCATGCTCAGGCCCGCTCTGCCCGCGCCACTCGGCTCTGCCTAGCTCCGCGCGGATTGTGTGAGAAGATGGTTTTCCTTAGAAATACGACGCCGCCAGTCTGCTTTAATAACCAGCGTCCACTCGAGCGGGGGCTGAGATAAGTCGTTAAAATAAAGAGACTATTGATTTCCACACAGCTCTTCTCAGCTTCAATGGAGCGTCTCCCTAAAGCTTGGTGGTGTCACAGCAGGATTAGTGTGATACAATACTCAGCGTAAACAGCTCTTAAGTTTTTCACGGTAAAAGTTATTATTCCAGGTCGGGGCGTCGGGCCGAAGAAGGACCACATGTACCTGCAGCTTCACCACCTGCCGCCGGAGACGATTCGCGAGCGCCTGCCCGGCATCTCGGAGACGGCGTTCACCTTCACCGGCACCGACGTGTTCACGCAGCCCCTGCCCATCATACCCACCGTGCACTACACCATGGGCGGCATCCCCATCAACCACAAGGGCGAGGTACAAAATCAATTAGTTATTCAGTGTAGGCTACAGGTAGTTTTTATGAATGTCACTAAGCCATCGTTTCGTAAGGCTACATAGGGCGGGGAACCTTGTACTGAGAAGAACCGGTAGGAAACTCTGCAAAAGCATATCTTTTCTTCCTTACAGCGTTAAAATATTGGAAAATGCCTATCGTAGCGAGACACTTTCCTCTATTATTATTATTATTATCTCCTTTATTTATTTTATTTCTTAGAGCTAGATTTTTACAATATTTTAATATAAAAACCATTAAACATTATAAAAACCTAATCCCAGAGTACCACCAGCAGCGGGGCAGGGCCCAAGCTACCGGTGGTCAGGGCTGCAGAGTGAGGAAATGTTATTATTATTCTCTTTATTAAATATATGAGTGAAAGAACGGAGGAATCTGAAGAATAAAGGAATAATGGTCTGATGGAACATTTTTATAAAGATTATATTTATTACTATCCCACCACACATTTGTTTATTTATTTTGAACCACATTCAAACTCTCATGACTTTATTTAATTAATACGCCGCCGCTGCCGTCGTCGGTTTGTAAGTTCACGGACCTTGAAGAACTTAGAAGAACTGGCGAAAATTTGGACAAATCGTTTCTTTTATTGACGACATGACGACCTCTTTGGTCGAGTGGCTTGCACACCGGTTTTCATGGTGTCGCTATCTCTGAGGTCCCGGGTTCGATCCCCGGTCGGATCAATTTAGAAATACCTGTTTTTCTATATTGTTTCGGGTCTGGGTGTGTCCTATGTATAATAAGTATGTATTTAAGTATATTAAGTATGTTTATCCGTTGTCTAGTTAACCATATAACGAGTTTCTTAAGGAAGCTTTTCTTGGGGCTAGATAATTGGTGTGAGTGTGGGAAACATTTATTATTATTTTCTTCGTTTTTTTATTATCAGTATTCTAGGACATTATAATCGTTTAGGTATACCACTATGCCCGGTAAGAAGCAGTTGGTTGAACAGGACTTTCCCCCTACATGCCGGTTAGGGGGTGTCTCCCGTCAAACTCTCCCACAGTACCCTTCTCGTGCTAATAAGCAATAAACAATCATCGGACTTCACATTCTGAGACTAAGCCTATCCACGTGAGAAACCAAAGTCATGCGAGATCACTTTATTTTACAAAGCTCGAGTGGGGTAAGAAAAATGAATTATCTTATTGGTGCAATTCTTTGCGCACTGCTTAGCTAGATGATGACGATGAACGCGCCAATAAAATTACGTTCTGAATGGGTACTAGGTAAAAAATGTCTGGACAATTCAACAGTATACTTGTTTTCAAGTTTATTTAAATGTTTATAAAAAATAATATAATAATATAAAAAATATTTTTTTTGCTTAGCATAGGTATTACGTAATCCATATTATTATATACACTAACCCCAATTACCTGACATAAGTCTTTTGTATCTAGGCTAAGTTCTTTTTTATACAGCAATAAATTATCTTTATCTTTATTTACCAATATTTTTTTTACTTAGACTTCGAGCCCAGTTTTACCCGTTCGATGAACCCGTTGATGATCGTCCGTTTGGAATGGTGCAGGTGATCATCTACCAAAACGGCAGCGATTGCGCCGTGCCGGGGCTGCACGCGGCGGGCGAGGCGGTCAGCAACTGCCACGGCGCCAACCGGCTGGGCGCCAACTCTATTCTGGACATCGTGGTCTTCGGCAAGGCCATCGCACAAAATATCGGCAAGAGCTGCCGCCCGGGGGATAAGCAACCCAACCTCAAAGATGTAATGAATATTTGAAAAAAATTTTATATAAGTATTTTAAATTAAGGTTTTTTACCAGTTCCTTTAAATAACAAAAAAAAACCCCGTACTCTCTGATATACTGGGTCTGGTGCACTTCCGACTGGAAGATTGGATTGGAGAACAGTCCAACTCTGTCCAACCGGTGCTTTATCAACACTATCAACCTACTAGCTGGACGCTAACACCATACAGTAGATATACCAACAGAATCCAAGCTTCCTTATAGCGCGCAAAATTTATACGTAATTTGGTTGGGTTGTCACATGAGGATAAGATATCCTTGATCTCACCTGATGTTAAGTGATGATAAGGCCAATGATGGAAGCGCACTTCACGCGGAATCCTCAACTATTGAGACACTGGCTATCTTATCTCTAGCTGCCGGAACACAACAATGCTATAAACATTGATGTTATGGCGACATATTTAGATAAGATGGTGGTAGCTAGCCAGGAGGACAAATAACCCACTGGTAATCGAACCCGGGACCTCTGGGTCTAAACCGGTGGTCTTAGCCACTAGACCACAGAGGCGGTTGAAATCGAAGTGTTCCCAAAACTACGTGAAATACGCAATATTTTTATTTTTCTGGCATTGTTCATACACACTGTAAAGTAATTAACCATATTTGTTTTTTATAAAATAAGGAGGCAAACGACTTTTACTTTAACTTAAATCATACATAACAAAACTTTAAATAATTACAATAATTTACGATCGATGACTGTGCACAACACCAAACAACGCGTGTGACACTCACTGAGATTGTCCGCTTGCTGTGCCGGTGTAAACCGGTTTGTCCTCTCGCGGCGCGTACTTGAACCTGTTATCTCGGGGAGAGGTGTACATAAACTGTGTTATGTAGCAGTGTACCTGTGGCAGCACGCTCTAAGGAAGCTTTGACTCTGTTCGGGTATTTACTCATGTGACTATACTATAGCCAAATTCAATAAAGAATATGTACCAACAAAGCGTTGCCAAGCAGCCAGTGTCAGGTATGTATTGACAACCTTTTCCAGTTGGTCAACAGAAAGATTTTACGTAAAATATTTATTTAAATTAAATATTGTATGAAAAATTTAAAAACCAAAAACCATAGAACAATCATAGCTTAGTTTTAACCTATGTGAGTGAATAAATTAGCTACCTTGATATAATTAAAAAACTGCCCTTGAAGATTCAATAATTTATTTATTAAATCAATTAATCAACTGCTGTTACAATCCAATTTTCTTTAACGTCAATTCAATTTGTTCATGAATGTTTGTTTTGCATTGCAAATGCACTGTTTACGCTGCAGATTTCAGAGGTAGTAAGATAATCGACCTCATATGGATACTAGTGTCATGTTCATTTGGAATGCTAGTTTATGATAACAGAATTGTTTAGAAAACCTCAATTTTAGTAATGACATTAGGGTTGTCAAGTGAAAATAGTAATACGTTTTTTTACGTTTTTCATCGACGTTGTGCGACTGACTTAAGTGAGATGTCTAGTGAGAATAATAAGTCTTTCGTAATTAACTTATAATAAGAAAAACACAAAAAACATTTTTGCCCAAATTTATGATACCTGTGACCTTGTGACTCTAATTTGGTTTGTTTACATTTATCCTTTATCGAGTTTGGCTAGAGTATAGAAATCGTGGCCTTTTGCAAAGGCATCGGACACGATATCGGCAGGTAATCTTCCACCCGAGAGATAAGCAGCCCAACCTCAAAGAGGTAAAAGACTGCTTTTTATTATAAAATAAACGCGAGAGACGTATTAAGCATTTGTGTAAACTATTTTTTTTAACAACTTTTATTTTATAAAATGTTCAAAATGATTTTTAACGCAAATTTTGTTGCGAACAAATTACAAATACACAAATGTTGAAAAAAAAAAAATAATTGAAAAAGACATTGAATGGGCGCCTTTAGCTTACAAAGTAAAAAGTGTTGAATAATTTCGGCGGGCTGGTTAGAACCACGATAGCTCAATTGGAAGAGCACCTGACCCGGAATGTCAGAAGGGTGCAGGTTCAAATCCTGCTCGTGGAAATTTTTTCAACATTTGTGTTTTTGTAACTTTTATTTTTTTACTTTAACATTTAACATTTTGTAAACCTCTTTTATATCATTCACGTTCAATTTGTAATTTCGTCCACATGTAATGGTTCTAATTTGCTTTTAGACGTGAATATCTGTTTCATGTGCTGTTGGTTTTCCATAAATAAATAAATAAATAAATAAATAAATAAATATAGAAGAGAAATATGCCCTTTTGCGCTTCAGAACCTGTGCGACGCGAGCCTCGACAACTTGGAGAAAGTGCGCAATAGCAGCGGCTGCGCGCCCACGCACGAGCTGCGCGAAGCCATGCGCCACAGCATGCAGAACAAGTGCGGCGTGTTCAGGGAGGCCAAGCTGCTGGAAGAAGGTCGGCGCCTGTTCGATGACAGTCATGTTTTTAACCGACTTCAAAAAAAGAATGAGGTTATCAATTCGGCTGTATTTTTAAAAAAATATATATTTAAAAGTAGGCAATCGACTCCGCTCCTAAATTGAAACGGAAGCCGAGGCCAGATTCAAAGACAGCTTAGGAATACCGATAGCCGTTGGGGTAAACGAGTTCTCGATTGGATGCTGCGTATCGGCAAACGTAGTGTAGGGCGCCCTCACACTAGGTGGAGCGACGATTTTAGCAAGGTGGCTGGCAAAAGCTGGATGAGAGTGGCCGCGGATCGTGCTCGGTGGCGTGCACTTGGAGAGGTCTATGTCCAGCAGTGGACTAGTATAGGCTGATGATGATGATGATGATGGTGATGATGATGATGATGATGATTGTGAATTAGGATTGTGCCGCATCTTTCCGCCCCGTGAGTTGCAGCTTCACTGCGAAGGCTATTTCTTTCTCTTTTTTTGTTTAAAAATTCAACTTAGCGTCACCGCAGACATGTTACTTTTAGCATCGGCGATTGGCGATTTTGCGACTGTATTGATGCTAAATCACGATTTGGCGACTCTGCGTTCGATCGCAGTAAAATCGTGAGACTCTTATCTATGCAGCATCGCGATTTTGTGACTTCATGCGTTCAGTTCGGACGCGGTATCGTAATCGCGTGTTTTAGCGACTGCTCCGATGCTGGATCGGCAACTCAATGCAAACCGATGCGACCGGGCATCCGAATGTGTGCGGAGTGCAACGATCAGAAGCTTTGTCGAGCTTCTGAAAAGCGACTCAATCGCCGCATTTGGCGTTTTTAAGTGTGCGGTTTGGAATGTGTGGTCGCTGCATTCAGCTTCTAAAAAGCGGCTGAATCGCCGATCGTCGATGCTAAAAGTAGCATGTCTGCGATGGCCCTTACAAGTCCCTGCATCGCTTGACATGCTCTTCTGACTCGTTGGGTGTATTTGCAACCACGCAATTCTAATTACTACAAACATTGTTACAGCGGACAACGAACTCCAAAAGTGGTTTAAGGCGTTCGAAAACATCAGAGTGTCCGACAGGCGGCTGAACTGGAACAGCGACCTGATAGAGACGCTGGAGCTGCAGAACATGCTGCAGACCGCCGTGCAGGTTGTGGCCTGCGCCAAGAACAGGACCGAGAGCAGGGGCGCCCACTTCAGGGACGACTTCCCCAAGCGGATAGACGAGCTAGACTACAGCAAAGACGTTAAGGGATTGGTAATATCACCATCAATCAACCTTTCAGCGGCTATACTCAGGCTTTGACGCATGCCTTCAATATTAGAAGTAGGTTCCCGATAAGCACTTCTAAAACGGAAAGAAAATATGGTTACAATTACGTTTGTGTCAGGGTTTCAATTTATTGCTTTAACGGTTTCTCCGATGACAGTAAATATTAAATACAAATATTTTGGCTTTATTCGCATAAGGTCAACTTCTCATAAAGGAAAATTCTCAGATAGGCAACTGTAGTATATTAATCTACACAAGTACTTTGTTGAGTGCGGATCCGATGTACCATACTATTTATTGCCTTATTGCAACAGGATTTCAAAGAGGACATTTTCAAATGTAAAGAAGTCCAATGGCACCGGCCAATTCATGCGTTTTGTCATGTTATGACGTGCGATAGGTATGACAATGATTAATCAAATTAATTTCCTGTCACTTATCCTTATAGTGCTACAAGGATCTTTTGGCACGTGGATGACAGTGACATGAGGGCGTGGGGGTGAAATTAGGGTTACCACCTACAAAAATATCCTTAGTTTTAGGGAATTGTTTAAACCTGTCTCCGTATTCCGTAATTAAATTTTAATCTAGGGAATGTTTAAATGATAGGATTTATTATAATTAAAAATGAAGTTAAAAAGATGTGAATAAAATTAAACAAAAAACAATTTTTCAAATTTTTTTGCTTTCATTATGTTCTGCATGAACTATGTCGAGAGGTTGCATACTATTAAGTTCTTCATCTTCATTGTCTTCATCATCGTCACTGCTTTCTTCACTCTCAATAAAATTCGTGAATCTTTCGTCTAAGAACACCCATATCAAAATTGTCCAATTTTGTTTTCTTTCAACTTGTTTTTCTATTTTTCCTTGGTGTAACTATTTTACTGGATGATGCTTCAGCCAATCTTCCTTCATTTTCAATTCTTGCAACTGTACGTAAAGATATACCTGAAATCGTATTTTCCTTTAATAATTTGAAGGAGAAAATATGTTTATTTACCAAGTAATAACGTGGACATTTACAAGGTATACTATGATATCATTTACCTGTTGCAGCTGCGACGCGCTCATTTACTCTTTCAAATGGAATACTCGGGGCGCTAGATTGCTTTTCTTTCATAAAAAAGATTTCACTTTTAACACCACCTCTCTAACCTCTTTTTATCACTTTTGACATATTTTGAGATATTTTTATTAAGGCTAGGTATTCCTGTCAAAGTAGGCATTTAGCGATGTCTCGGCGGCGTTTCGCGCGGACGTAGCGGTAGTGAACTCGCATGACACCGCCCGCCCGCTCGCCACCGATACAGTATAGAAATAAGCAGTAGGGTAATTTTATTTTGCTTTAGAAGTGCATTTTTATGATCAAACTTTGTTTAGTAGTGATAAAGTAGAGTTACGAGTTTCGTAAATAAATAAAGTAAGTAATTAATAATGAATTTATGTTTTTTGGTATCCATTTAATTATAATATTATTATTTATTTTCAAAATTATTTTTCTTACTTCAATTTCATGGGCTAAGTTAAGTATCCACCAGAAAGGATTGCACGGTTATTTATTTCAAAAAATGTTTGGCATAAATGGAATAAGGGTATCAAATTAAATTCAAAATATTATTATGTTTAATCTCAAAATTCTTCAAAATTTATTTCTCTTGTGCTTGTACCTGGTTGCAAATTTGATATGGTAAGGCTGTGGAGTCTACATAATTTACATTTTCCTTGTCATCTTGTAAGGACAACGTTCTTATTGGCATTCCACGTGCTTGTCTGTCACTATCTACAATGAAGATCAACGAGAATTTTTATTTAAATATGTAGATTTACAGTCACATCAAAACCAATTAACCAAAAAAGAATTATTGAAATTGGACCAAAAATGACGAAGTTAGAGCGATTTTCGTGCTGCATTCTCAAAAACGCAGACGTCATCAGCTACGCTCGCACTAGCTCGGCAGTTGCCGCTTGCCGCCCGCCACTGTATTTTACGAATAAACTCAAAAACTACTGAACCGATTTTAAAAATTCTTTCACTATTAGAATGCTACATTATCCCTGAGTAACATAAGTTATATTTATTACTAAAAAAGAATATTTAATAATAAATAAATAGAAATACGATTTGTTTATTGTTGTCAAATTGTTTTTTTGTGTTCCAAAAGACCCAAAAGGATTTCTAAACAGTCGGAATACAACAATGCTTTTAACATTTTTATTATGGCGCCGGTATTAGATAAGATGGTGGTAGCTAGCCAGGCGAACTTAACAAGCCCAACCACCAAACAAATCAAGAACGCGCTGCTGATAGGAATTGAACATTGGGACATTGGGTCTAAGTTCGGAGGCTTAGCCACTAGACCACAGAGGCGGTTAAATGTTTATTATTTGTTTTTTACTCAATCACGTGGAACCGGCTGAACAGATTTAGATGAAATTTTGCACATAGATAGACCCGGATAGGACTATTTTTATTTACTTACAAAATATTCAGCTAACACACACAGATGATAAATCAATAAATAAAAAAACGTTTAAAACACAAACACAAAACATGAAACATATCAAAATATAAAACAAAAAAAAACGTTTTTTTTTTACTTTTGGTTAGTAGGTACCTACTTATTAATGTGTCTGCGAAAAAGTACAGCATCTTAGAACTTATTTAAAAAACTAAAATCCAGGCGGACTTAACAAGCCCTACTATCAGCCAAACCGAGTAGGTACACAAAGATGTACCTCCCGCTAGGAAACGAACCCGGGACCTCTGGGTGTAAGACCGGTGGCTTAGCCACTAGACCACAGAAGCGGTTAAAATGTAATAAAAAGCTTGTTTTAAATTTTTTTTCACTTTTAACTTTTAAACATGTAAGTACGTACAGTCTAGGAGTTCCTCTGACCTCCTTTCAGTTTCATCATCAGATCTTGAGCACCACACAAGGTTAGTTTTTATCAAGACAAATAAAATAAGCACAAATATGGCGGGGTTACCTTGTTTCATTGCAAAGTTCCTAGTTAGCTCAGTAAGTGAAATGTGAATTTCTTATGAGTTAAATAAAACTCTATAACCTCAGTTCCTATGATCACCTTCCGACTGCATCATCAGACCAGTTCCATGATGCCATATTATTGAATTGCTATCGAAGTTGCGTAGATATACCAAGTTTCATCTCGATCGGTCCTCGGGAAGTGATCCAAATATTCCTTGTACGATTTGACCCGTACATACGGTCGCACGAGTCCGCACGACTTATGTACTGTGACATCATCGTGAGTGGCAAGCAGGCGCGCGCGTTTCAAAATAGCCATTCAGAAAAACATTAATAACTTCTTCATTTCTTGACGGATTATAATATTTTATGAATAAAATGCTTAGTAGTTGATTGCGCATACGATGTATATAGTAAAAATCAGATTAGCTATTATGTGATTGATCCTCATTTCCGGCATTAAACATTTCATGTAAAATTGGACCAACTTTGGCTCCATTTGCGTTTTCCAGAAATTATCGTCCCTTTCGATGCGTTTTGTAAGCAAAGGTTTATTTTCTCCAGCCCAGATTTCTAGCAGACAGAGTCGTCTTTCAGTAACGTGAAGCTGTCCTTGTATTTGATAGAACCAATTAGAATGGGTAGTAGGTTAAAAAATTTTTGGACCATTCAAAAGCACTTTTCTAAAGTTTATTTGAATAAAAAATATTTGACTTTGACTTTGACTAAAGAAGCATCGAAAATAGTTTCACGCATTCACAGTACATTTTATACGAATTTTAAAAATTTATTAAAAATATTCAAACGTAACGCCGGCAGCCGAAATTGTTTTAGGGAATCTTAGACGAGCTTCCCTGAGCCCCCTACGCATTCAGTTTTCTCAGATTCAGGCGACCTATTTCTAAATCCAACCCGGCAGAGGTACCGATATCTATAGACAAAATATGAATTATCAAAAATCGTAGCGATGCGATCTTCAGTACATAGTCATACTGATATTCTTATACTATCGAATTATAACCATAATATAAGTTTTAAACATGAATGCAAGAATCTTTGTAAGCGTTTATTGTTTATTGCCCATTATGAATAACTTGCAATAATTATATAATTATTTACGACAAAAACGGATTGATTGGCAGTCACGGAAAAAACTGACACACGTCCGTCGTCCGTAAGCGCCCGAGCGCGACTGATCGGGCCTGCCGAGCAGCCGTACTCGCGCATTTCGTAGATATTTAAACATAGTAAATAAGACAATCATTTTATCATGTCAAACTCTGCGAATTCCCCTGCGAAATATTATTGTCTTCAATTGAGTACAAAAAATAAATGGAAAATATCAGTAGTTTAGTCATCATATTGAAAAAACATTACAAAAAGGGGTAACTTTGGGATTTTTTTTTATCGAGTGAAGTTCAATGGATCTTGTAACTGAATGCGACTTCCACTAGATTAGATCCTTAACTAATACATACTTTTTTTCCAGAATTTAAAACCTTGTTTTCTATGTCTCAGATTGTTTGAAAAAACTCAATAGCGCGGCCTCTGCAGGAATACCTAGCCTTAAAATAAAAGCACGAAATATCCACAACGAACATCAGCTTCAGCTATCTGTCAAAAGTGACGCTTTACAAGATGACGGCGTTAGTTCTGATTTCGGCCACGTGCCAAAAGATCCTTGTAGCACTATATAGCACTATATAGTAATAAAATTATCTCAAAATATGCCAAAAGTGATAAAAAGTGTCGCCCTTCACACACCTCTTCACCTCTTTTCATTTGAAAGTGTCCTCTTCATAATCCTGTTGCAATAAGGCAACAAATAGTATGACATCGAATCCGCGCCCAAAAAAGCATTTGTTTTGATTATTATTGTACTATTTATTTTATTTTAGTGAACAATTTGATTACAGTTAAGGAGTTCTAAGAATGTTTAAGTTTAGTTTTTATAATTTTAGTTTTCATTCCATAAGATTATTAAAACAATTTATAAAAAATAATCTATGTTGATTTTCATTTTCACTGTACTTTTGCCTATCTGAGAATTTGCCTTTATGAGAAGTTGCCCTTATGCGAATAAAGAATATTTTGCAATATTAATTAAACTTTATGTTTAAGTTTTGAGGTTCTTTCACATTTTGTAATTTGCGATATAAATGTATCGGTATGAACAAACGAGGCCACTTTCGGGATGTATTTTTGTTGTTACGAGTCCTTTATCTTGTACTATTATAGATCGAGGGACATGCAACGTTCCGGCTATAATCCACCACGCTGACATTGAGGGTTGGTGGGTTTTAGCGACTTTTACTTCAACTTGTACTTGACTTTAGATACCTAAAAACAACCGAACCAACAGCTTCACGTGACTTCCCAGACACAGCGTGACTTTTGAATTTTCATACATTAAACAAAGAAAACAGCATTTCCAAAAGTGTTTCATAACCATACGTACCTATTACAAAATTCAATGTTTGCTTACTTTTCCGAGACCACTGGTAGTGTAAAAAAAATGTGTACATTATTTAAAGTTAAAGCAATTGCTGACTGAGCAATTATTATAAGCTTTGCTTTGCGATCTCCCTTAAACTGCCTTAAAGTCCACGATAATCCCCGCGATGCGAGCGATTGCAGCGCGCGACTGCACAAAATAAGGAGAACCAGAAGATACATACTGCGCTCAGCCACGCACACATACGGATCTCGGAACAGCTCGGGACAGCCGTGAGCGCAGCTGTTGCGAGATTCTTTGTCCGTCTATGTCTATGTCTATGTGTGTGTTAGTCGAGCGCCTTTGTATTGAAGCTTATTGTTCGCGCCAGAAACGCGACGGTGCAATCATTTGAATAAAGGATGCGCCGTACGAGCCGACGGCGGAGCTAGATTTATTATTCCGCTACCTACAAATACTTATTACTACTTCCGCTGCATAGACGTGCGGTGTTCAGTCCGTCTCACAGTTCTCACCGAGCGCCCCGCCCGTGACGTCGCGTTATACCATCAGCTCTCCGCTCCAGAACCTTCAAGAACTATCTCGTGAATAGCCTACCGGCCGGTACACCTCTTCATAAGTCGCGCGTGTGTGAGTGCGCGTAATAAACGAATTCTACCAGCATCAGCTCCATCTCCCCATCCGCCCCCGTCGCTGTAACGCCTGTGTGTGCCTTCCCAGCAGTCGATACACTTACCTTCTGCAGTCTCGTTATGTCGAGGCGTGGCACTCGTGCCCGGTCGGACTGTTGGGAGCTGGGTGCCTGCTGTGAGTTTTGTTTAATATCCGTATTCATTCGATTACGTTTACGAAAACGAAAAATTAGTATGGCATTGAAGCAGCGCCTCCTAGCGCCATACGAGAGGAGTTAAAATATTGCCATACAAATTCTCGTTTTCATTAACGTGATCGAATGGCGAGTGAAACTTGCACTAGGCACCCTGTTGTAAGATTTCGTGTCCGTGAGTGGTGTCATGTCATGTATGAAACTTACCTTCTGCCCTCTTCTTAATTTGTGTCTAAGCCCACTCTTTTCAAGTGTATCATAATCAGTGATCGGAGTAGGTAGAGCAATTTTATGTATTTGCGATACTTTGTATTAATATGGACATTCCCGAAATATTGTCGATAAACAATTTGAATTCTGTAGAAAAAGACAAAAACAGGTGCGTTCTGCTAGCGGCGGAGCCCGCTATTGTATTCTTTTGTTTCCAAAAGCCGTGTTGCGCGGCAACATTGCGCGTGTGCGCAATGGAAATTGGCAATGCGTCGCTAATGTAAGTTTGACAACGTCGTGCCCACTGCCAATACGTAAGACAAGCCTTATTTTTATCATGTTTATAAAAAAAAGTTTCAGCTAGATTCTCGCGGAATGTCCATATTAATATCAACGTTTACGGTCAATGAACCAAAATAGTTCTACCTACTCTGATCACTGATCATAATTATTGAACTAAATTTTAATTTTCTAAAATCTGAAATTCAATTGAGACTTGAGTCGCGGGTAGGTTTTCTGCAGTTTTAACACTGTCTTTTTTTTACTTGTCTTCAGACTCCAAAGCCGCTTGAGCAGCACTGGAGGAAGCACAGCATGTCGACAGTCGACCTGAACTCTGGCAAGGTGACTCTCACTTTCCGCCCGGTCATCGACAAGACCCTGAACAGCGACGTCGACACGATCCCGCCAGTGCCTAGGGTCTACTGAACGGTCTACTGAACGCTCTTATGAATTTCTAAGTATATATAGTTAGTAAATTATTGATTATTGTATGAATGAGTCAAATAAATTTGTCGTGGTTTAATTTAATTTGGCATTTTCCTGTGACCTGTGAACATAAGTATTTTGTCATCAGCCTTTAAGTCCGGACTGCTATGTTTGTGGCTAAGGCCTTCTATTTAGACTACACATGGGGAGAAACCACACGCTGGCTCAATGGGAGTTAGTGGGTGAAATTGGGTTTAAACTTCAATATTTTCCAAACCATACACGCATGGCGTAGTTTGAAGGCGGCCTACAACAAAATGGTTGAGGCTTAGCACGGCGAGTGATCAATTTCACCTGATGTTAAGTGATTATGGAATCCAGATGCGACGACAACTGGTGCAGCGTGAAAACAACGCAGCATCAGTTACCCTCTCTGCCGGCCCACAAGGTGCCTCCTCTTCACGCCTCGTTTGAAGGACCCCATATCATAGGAAGGAGGGAAAACGTGCGCTGGTAAAGTATTCCATGTTTTGGAGGTGCAACAAAGAAACGAGTCACCAAATTTCTTAGTGCGCGATGGAATATCTGGACGGTGAAGCGGTGACTCCGGAGAGCAGCACGTGTATTCTATTAGAAGTGATCGTTATATTAGATAACGAATATATTGTAACCTTATAAAGATTTGGTATATTAACTTTATGATAAAGATATAACAATAACGCATAATATTAATACATAACATTTTCTGCTATTTTTTCAATAAAATAATTTTATTGGTAAATCAACGCCATCTAGTTTCGTCGGTGTTTAAACTCACGGTAGATTAGACAGTTGCTTTCAGACGGTAGCGACACCTATTGCCTACGAGACGTATTATTATGCACCACATTAAAAGTTGTTTTTAGTCAAGAAAACCTTATTTTGGGACTGTTTTACCGACCTATTCGTTATATCAAGGCCGGCCAACCCCAGGCCCGCGGGCCACAAAGTGGCCCGCCAAGGCATTTGAATTTGCCCGCCAACACTTCGGTCGGCCAGCTAGCTGGCGGCGACTCGGTGCGGCGCGCGATCGCATAATATGGTAAGTATTTGTATAATATACTTACTTATACTATATACTTACTTATAATATACCGGCCCGGGCGCCGCCGCAATCCATGAAATTTTGCCCACCTGGAAAATCTATTGGCCAGCCTTGCGTTATATCGTACGTCTTGGATTTGACGTATGACCTACTACTATGGATTGTATTACGTAAAACATAAGGCCTAATATTCTAAATCACCAAAAATATTCAATACGTTATTTTTACTGCTATTTATTTATTTATTTATTGCCGCGTGTTGGACAATTATGGTTTAATTGTGAAATAATTAATATAATAATATAACGAACTTTAAAGTATACTTACCTAAATTTAAATACTACGCGTAACCAGCAAATCAAATCATAATAAGTAGAATAGCACATCACAAATAAAAATCGCAATCGATCAGCGAATATTACATAAAAAATATAATTTCAGGTGCTATATTATAGCAGTAAAAATATTATAATATAAGTAATATAGCAGATCCGCACACCTTTAACACCTATTGGAGAAAGGGAGAAGGTGGGATGAGGTCAAAGAGTTCGTCAGAGCACTCGCCATGGTATAAGCGGTAAAATACGCTGAGTGACGCAATATCTCTACGCAATTGCAGAGATTCGAGTATTTGTGACTTCTGCGTTGCCGATAATGCGTACCTACAGCACGACGCTGCAGTCTGTCCAAGGCATCGAGAAGGTACTTTGCGGAACCGTCCCAGATGTGCGAGCAATACTCCACGCATGACCTTACCTGTGTCTTGTACAAAAGGCACAATGGTCAGGCGTAGAGAATCGCCGCACCCTGTTCAGAATACCGAGTTTTCGTGAGGCTGTTTTGATCACGGCTTCGATGTAGTCCTTTTGGATCAGATCGCAGCGAATCGTCATACCGAGCATGTTGATACTACTCTGCAGGCTTAGACATGTACCCTGATGAGTAGGAAGGAGAAGGAATGGAGACTTTTTTGCCGTGAACGCACACACCTGTGTTTTCTTGGCATTGAACTAAACAAGATTATTGGAGCCCCATTTAGATATGAGGTCCAATACCCGATTGAACTCAATGACAAGATTGACTCGATTGACTTCGGTTTCAACCAGCCCTGCCGCTGGGTGACCGTTATATCCCCCATGCACTGTGCTATCATCTGCATAGCAATGAATATTTTCAAGTGTAAATATATCCAAGTGGAAACATATCATTGATATTCAGAAGGAAGAGCGTGGGGACAGAACGGAACCTTGAGGGACACCAGCGTTCACTGACATGAACCGCGAAGCGCATCCATCAGACAGGACACGGATTCTATGCTCATGCAGGCAGCCAGCGACCCAGTTGCAGAACTGAGCAGGGAGACCGTATGCCGGGAGCTTGGAGAGAAGAGCTTTGTGCCAGACCCGACCAAAAGCCTTGGCTATGTCAAGGCTAACAGCCACCGACTCACCACGCTTATCAATAGCCTCACTCCAGAGATGTGCAACGTACGCTAGAAGATCACCCATTGACCGTTTCGGCCGAAACCCGTATTGGCGATCGTGAATTATAGATTCTTCATAGATATAGTGTTCTTCCAGGTAGTGGACAAGTTGTTTATTTAAAATACGTTCCATGATTTTGCACAAAACTGAAGTAACGGCTATGGGGCGGTAATTAGATGGGTCTGACTGATCTCTTTTTGGGGACCGGTTGCACATTAGCTTCTCTCCAAGATTCCGGCACACAATCAAAAGAGAGCGAAAGACGGTAAAGGCGCGTTAACACGGGAGACAACTCCGCTGCACACATTTTCAGGACTATTGCTGCCATGCTATCAGGGCCATTAGCTTTCCGAACTTCGACTGACTGCAGCTCCGCACGAACATCACACTGCCTGATTTTAAGGAGGCTAAGAAGAAGAGA
The DNA here is from genome assembly GCA_963082485.1 of Eudonia mercurella. Classification (NCBI taxonomy): domain Eukaryota; kingdom Metazoa; phylum Arthropoda; class Insecta; order Lepidoptera; family Crambidae; genus Eudonia; species Eudonia mercurella. The sequence continues at coordinate 1,477,250 of OY720022.1, forward strand.
TTTTTCAAACCAATTCGCCAATATTAATGAATTTTTGTATGACGGATTCTATTGAGTTATAATTAGACACCATTTAAAAAAGCGTTTGTTTAGTGGTTAAAATGAATTTTTGCCATTTCAAACTTTCTATAGTGGACGAACTCGCATAAAAGTTATAGAACTTTTTTTTTGTTGTCTACCAACTTGCTAATATAAGTTTGTATAGAATATCGAAAAGTATGAAGAGTCTTAACAAACAATTAATTACGAGACATAGCGTTGTTGCCAACATCCCTATTTGTGACTGCATTACCTATTGCGTATGATCGATCGGTGTTTCATCAAATTTCTTTGAATCACAGTCTACCCCAACGTAGCTTCCCTTTCAAAACATGTAACCTTTATTTAACTTACGACCCGCGATGATCCCCTGCTAAGCGACCGGCGTGACTCGGCCCCCGCTCCGGTCACCAGTTCAATAGTGTGGGTGCAATAAAAGGGTCAGGCTAGCTGGTCGTTTAACCGAGCGTGCGTGTCGGCACACCTTACTGGCGCCAGGTGTTGTTGCTTATCAAATCAATGTGTTGTCGATATTGACTGATTACAACTTATGATATTGGTGGTTTGAGGTGTTTTGGTGGACGACATCTATGGAAAAGAGGTGCGAAAATGTATGTTATCCTATTTCCTAAACACTGATCAAATTGTGTACATAGGTTAAAATATAATGAAGAAAAAAATAGAGGTTCAACTAAAGAGCAGCTATTAAAACATAATTTTAATGAAATTGTGTTAATTTTTTTATGTAATTCCCAAATATCAGTAGGCCGCAAACGTCCTAGTACTTTTTGTCTAAGGCCTTTCGACATGGCGGGCCTTTGCAGGGGGAACTCCGTCTTTTCATTCGTGATCCTGAGCCATCCCTCTGGCAGGTATGGTTTATAGTTTTTAGTGCTCTAAGCTCCTTTTCCTTTGTCGAGCTTTTAGTTGCTGGACGGAAGTTAAAGGAGGAGAGTCCCACATAGCCCAGGGTCGCCCCTTAGCCCCGGTATATGCGCAAAGCAATTGACCTTATTTAAAAAAGGTTTTCCTAAAAACAAATAGCACCCAGCTATAGCCTAACAGTCGGGCCCAAGCGTTGATGGTTTGGTTGGTTGGGTTTCAACGTCTGCGATATTATGATTATAACTGGGACCAACGGCATAATCATCATCATCAGCTCATTTTATGTCCCCACTGCTGGGGCACGAGCCTTCCCTATGCCATCCATAGGGAGGGAGCACGGGCCATAAACCACCACGCGGGCCCAGTGCGGATTGGTGGTTGTTAACGACTGCTAACGCAGCCGGGACCAACGGCTTTACGTGCCTTCCGAAGCACGGCTTGTTTTAATTTGGCCACCCATTCGGTGTCTGGGCGATGGACGTTAAGAAAGTTCTTAAACTTACAAGATCGCAACCTGCTGTGCCATTGGGCTACTCATTACTTTTTGCATATAAAGTAGAATTTGAATTAAATTTATATCTAGGTAGGTATTACAATTATCTGAGATCAAGGGCAAAACTATTTATTATTCGTTATATAAAATTAGTTTATCATATTCTAATCTTAAGATTCTAATATGATTTCCAAAATCTTTGTATTTTTATTTATTTACTAGCTGACCCGGCGGTCTTCGTACCGCTTATTTGACAGTTTCTATGACAACAAAAAAACAAATCGTTAAATAGTTTACGTGTGAAAAGGTATCACACAAACAAACAAACAACCTCTTTTTTATAATAAGTCCTTAATTATGCTCTTGGGAATATATGTACAAAATTTCATGATGATCGGTTGAATAGACCTACGCATGAAAGCGTAACAAATAACAAACAAACAAACTCACTTTCGCATATTAAGTTAGGTTACTATTAGTTAGGATAGTTAGGATATAAATTCTGATTTAGACACACCATCTGCTTATAACGTACACCACTATTGTAACCCTGTAAAGGCCATCCCAATCCTATCCAAACTACTCGGAGAATCTAGTAGAGTGCGGGAGCACGCTTACGTGATGCCATTCCCTCTAGAAACCTTCTGACGTTGTTTTGATCGTGATCAAGCAGTGTGGCTTGAGGAACCCTTTAAGTTTCTCGCCGCCCCCAAAAAAATCCGGTGACGCTGTAAAGGCCGTTTACAGATAACAACAAACTCTCCTTAAAAATTCGGAGCTTATTAGCGAAATCAATCTTTTTTTTATATATTGATTCAACCTTTTTTGAATAAAATCGGATTGATTTTTCAAACATGTGTCAAAATAAAATGTAATTTAAATCAAACGCAATACTCCTTAGTTTTGATATCAACTTCGAAGGAAATCACCGCCAAAATAACTTTCTATCCCTGTTTAACCCCGTTAGGGGATGAATTTCAATAAAATACGAAACACGTCTTCCATCAATTCTGTTAAAAAAGGTTTATGCAAAATTTGAAAAGATTGGATCAAGAAATCACATTGTCCCATACAAACTTTGCCCCCCTTTTTCACCCCCTTAGGGGTAGAATTTCGAAAAATCCTTTTTTTATCGGATGCCTACGTCATACAAAGAACACCCTCCAAGTTTCAGGTCTCTACGATCAGCGGTTTAGGCTATGCGTTGATCCGTCAGTCAGTCATTCAGGACAAAGCATTTTAAATGTACAGATTTTCTTTTTACGACAACCAACTGACACTTTTTTTTTTTTTTTCTGAAATAGAACTGTTTTGTATTGCAAAAAAACAGACCAAATAGATCGGACCTCATACTACAGCTAGAACAAACAGACAAATTTCTGAACGCACCTATAAATATTTGACAACCAAGTGACAAAAGACATCAAATGTTTCACAACTACGAACATTTTGTTGACCCAACAAAACAAACAAATCATTTTGTATTGGAAAATTAAATTGTCGTTTTTAGTATTTTCCGTTACTTACTTATTATTTATGTTTCTCACCGTTTAAACCTTCCCTGAACTTCTACTAACATTTTAAAATCAAAATTAGCCAAATCGGTCCAGCCATTCTCGAGTTTTAGCGAGACTAACGAACAGCAATTGATTTTTATATAATTATATAGATTTAATAGTTAACGAAGGGCAGTTACGAGATTGACATTAAAATAATTATAAATTGAATGTATAAATGAATTTTATTATTATTGTATATTAATATTACTTATTACTTTATTAAAGTCTTTTATCGGCAAAAAATTTTGTGATTGAATAGTAACATTTGTTTATGAGAAAGTCTTTGAGTTTCCAGTTAAAAGTTATATCTTTTTCATCGAACTTTATACTGTCAGCTTAGAATAATAACGCCTAGAAGCCGAGTACGCGCACGGCGATTGAGGCAAGTTTAACCAAGCCATATGTGGCTTGGTTGGCCGAACGGCTCGCTAGTATCCAAGGTCACGTCGTGTCGTAAGCAGCTCCGCAATTTTTGTTTATAATAACGATTTGTGCCATCAAAGGATGCTTTCACAAGTCAGAATCTAACAAAAAGCATGCTAAGATTACATTTCACATGTAAGAACAGCTAATCAATGTCTATTATTTCGTAAAACACGATATTAATTTTCGTAAATTTGTAATATGTCATTCCATGTATGTTTTGCTAGATGTAGGAAAACTTTTACCCCATTTTGAGTTCCGAGTTATTTTTATTTAGAGTTGTTTTTATCCAAGTCTAGAGTCCAAGAAAGACAATTATCACGATTGCTGTTATCAAAGCGCCAGTTATTTAGAAAATAGTTACAGCTACAAGGATTTTAAACTGACATGCTGAAAAAATGTTATAACAGTATTTTTTTCTGATAAGACTGATTTTTGTGCGATAAAGTAAATGAATAAATATTGGCATTCTTATTTATCACCAAACATTGTTACATTTACATAACATTACATGTACATGTTTTCGTGTTATATGTAAGTATCTTTAAATAAGTAGTTAATGATATGAAAATTGTGGTAGTCGTAGCTTCACCGCCATCTAACTAAAGGCTCGAAATAATATTCAATGCATAATGAAATAAAATTATGCTTCCAAATAGTTTAAGAGAGAAGTAGGGGTCCATTGTCTCTGCCTACCCCTCCTGAGGGATTGAGGCGTGAGCTATTTATGTATGTATGTACCTTACAATTTTTACTTTTTTAAATAATAATCACAAACTTAAATGAAAACATCTTAATGTATATAACAGTTAATATTATTAATGTATGCCGTTAATATAATAAAATAATAATATGTAATAATTATAGAAGACAATTTTCTCTTTGTGACTATCGACTTTGTGGCTATTTTCACATAAAAATTTTGAAGTAATTAAAAAAATCATATGTAACAACAATACAATTTTTAAACTATGAAACAAGATGAGAGTTTAGTAAATTACCCATTTACCCCGATTTGGGGAAATTACCATTTTACTTGCAACATTTATTCGTACGGTTGTGTGTGTAATGACAAGCTGCTGACGCACACGACGGAGTATTTTGTGCCTCAATATTTTGACGAACTTTGTTTGACACTATCGTTCTAGGCGTTATTATTCTAAGACTGTCAGATAAGTATCTATATATTAATACGTGAAGCAAAAACTTTGTACCCGTTTTTACGAAAATTGCGCGGACGGAGGAGTATGAAATTTCGCACACTTATAGTTTATATACTTAGAGAAGTTTATCCGAATGTTAATAATTTTTTTTATTATGCAAAAAAAAATACATTAAATCTACAAAAACAACATTACACACACTACCATGTATTTGACACACACGTATTGTTTGTCTTTAATGCGGCAGACATCTCACATTCTATCTTTTTTAATTTTTCATTGCTTAGGATACAATCCGTGCAGCCTTAATAAAATTACTGGGCGACCACTTGTATTAAATATAAGTATGCAACGGTAATACGAGCTATTTTTAAACATTTCTAATTAGGCTCTAGTATTAATTTTGTACTTCGGCGACTATTTGAATTGAATTCGGAAAATCTTTAATGTTTAAAATTTTTTCCTTGATGAAGTGGGGTCTACAATGATTAAGAACAAACATGTCGACACCGGTGCCACACTACCATAACCCAATATTAAGCATAGTCAATGGCCCTAACTACTAATATAAATTATTGTCCCTAATGTTCAACTAAGGGTTGGTAACACAGTCTAACTAAAACATGTCAAACCAGTTAAAAAGGCTTTAGTTGCCGTCACCTATACTATCTATACTAATATTATAAAGAGGAAACCTTTGTATTTTGGTATGTAGGTATGTTTGCAACGAATAAACTCAAAAACTACTGGACCGATTTAAAAAAATCTTTCACCATTAGAATGCTACATTAGCGCTGAGTAACATATAGGCTATATCAAAAAACAGAAATGCGGTGCGAAGTCCGCCGGGTCAGCTAGTAATATAATAATAATATTATAAAGAGGAAAGCTTTGTATTTTTGTATGTATGTATGTTTGCAACGAATAAACTTAAAAACTACTGGACTGATTTAAAAAATTCTTTCACCATTAGAATGCTACATTAGCGCTGAGTAACAAAGACTATATTAAAAAAAATATATTAAATTAAATACTAAAAACGACAATTTAATTTTCCAATACAAAATGATTTGTTTGTTTTGTTGTCATGGAAACCATTGATATATATTTAACTCATAAAGCTAACATACCTACCAATGATTTAACTCAATGATGGAAACTTTCAAAGCGGTATGAAGTCCGCCGGGTCAGCTATTATTGTTAAAGTGAGATTGTGCAACCAACCTTAGGAGTAGTCAGTTTATTGTTCCTATACTTGCAAGATAAAATAGACTCTATCGCTTCATGCTTTGCACCGAAAGGATTCGCCCGTCGAACGGTGCACATCAGATATGAGATAGAGGATCTTTTTGAATGGCAAACTAACGGCGCATCCATAACCAACAAAGGGTCCGTCCTTTTGTGTTGACAAGACAGTCGTTTAGCGACACGCGAGCTAACGAACATAACGAACTTGATTAAACGGTAACTAGTAACGTCGTACCATTCATAATACACACACACATACACATACATACATACACATTTATTTATATCTATACTAATGTTATAAAGAGGAAACCTTTGTATTTTTGTATGTATGTATGCATGTATGTATGTATGTTCGAATAAACTCAAAAACTGGACCGATTAAAAAAAATATTTCACCATTAGAATGCTACGTTAGCGCTGAGGCTATATCAAAAATATATATACATATACAACGTGGAAAAAAAGACCGTGGTTGGAGGAAAAGGACCCATAATATGATGGTGGTAAATTTTACTAAAAGTAAACATTCCTTTATTTTCAAAAATAATTAAAACTGCATTTAAAGATTTTAACGACAAATTAATTATTTTGAAATAAATGTTTAAAAACTAAGTCGTAAAGCGGTTCGATGCGACCGGCTGTAAGTATGTACCCAAACAGCGGTGGGCATTCCGACATGCGATGCGCCACTAAAAAATGAGACTGCAGAAGGTAAAGCTCATACAGACTAGACGCTTGATCAACGCACACATAGACGGACACGGACATAATACTTTGCCTCATTTCAAGAATTCGAACCTGGCTGCAATATAAATAAATAAAGTTTTTTCGTGTACTTATAGTTACTAAATTAACATAGTTAAAATAAGTCCTTGTTACTAACAACTAATATGGAAGATGTACATACCTACTTATTCCGAAATAAATGATTTATTATTATTATTATACCTACTTTTTATTTATTTTAAATCTTGATTTTAGGTTTTATAAAAATTATCATCATCATCATCTCAGCCAAAAAACGTCCACTGCTGAACAAAGGCCTTCCCCAAGGATCTCCACAACGACCGGTTTTGCGCTGCTCGCATCCAGCGGCTTCCCGCGACCTACACCAGATCGTCGGTCCACCTTGTTGGAGGCCTGCCCACACTGCGCTCCTGCGAGCAATGTGCCCTGCCCACTGCCACTTGAGCTTAGCAACTCTTCGGACTATATCGGTTACCTTTGTTCTTCTGCGGATCTCCTCATTTCTGATTCGATCACGCAGAGAAACCCTGAGCAAAGCCCTCTCCATTGCTCTTTGAGTGACCTTGAGTCTTCTGATAAGGCCCATAGTAAGCGACCACAAAGCGATAAAAATTATATAAAAAGTAAAATATAACAAGATATCATACAAAAATACAACTTTTATAAAAACTTAAACCTTGAATGCCGCCAGCAGACGGAGCAAGACTCAAGCTACCAGCGATTAAGGCTGCAGAGAAAGAAACCTCCTGACAATGCGTGCCGTGTTATTATTATTATTATTATTTTAAAAATCAGTGTTCGTGCTGCATGGAATAACAATCTGAATAATGTATAACATATACATTTTTTTCATCTTAAATATGGTGTAATATTTTTATAAGTGCAACTATGTCGGTTCTCGGAACCGCTTTGAACAGTCCGAGCGCAACTGCTGCGTGAGAGGTTGTAGAGTTTGTAGAGGTGGTATAAGTTGTAGAGGTTGTCTCGAGCACGGTAAGCTTACATTCTGGGATCTCGTTATTTTGTGCATGCACTTTAAGTGAGCATTACGCCGATTAAATGACCACGCCTCCCGCCCGGCGCGGTGAGGACGGTGTTAATTACTGCTACTGTGTTTTTTTTTCACAATTTTGCATTTGTACCTATTCCTTATTACCTATTGCCTACCACGAGTTTCCTTAGGATATAGGAAATCTTTTTTTATTTTTTATTTTTGGTGATTTAGCGTGTTATAAACGGTGTAGTATCTTAGTCTTAAAGCTTTACACATATATCGATACCAGAAGTATCAATTAACGTAAAAGACATTTTAGCCGTAATGAGTTTTATATATATTAGGATTCAGAATTTTCCGCTCTATCGATTGGTATACTTAGAATTGCTCTATCGTTAAAAAAATGTCCCTTACGTTAAACATTTTCAGGTAACTTAGAATGATTATCGCATATTTTTATGCACTTACATTAAATTTCACTACTAAAATTATCCTTTACAGTGAAATGACGTATATTTTTCGAAAGCTTCTAGCCGCTACACCTTACATTTCAGTAACGTAAGAAGCATGTTAACATTTATTTTTAATGTCGGACATGTTATCTTTGTAACTACTAAGTTTTATGAAACTTAACAACAATGATAAGAAAGAGATGATAAAACTAAGAAAAAAACGCTAAAAAGTTACAGACAGATATCGAAAAAAAAAACGTATTTTGACTCTCCTGTAAAATCGTGGTTTGTCCTTTACATTAATTGATACTGACTGTATCGATATGTTAAGCTAAATGAACGAAATCGCTAATTGAGCGAAAAACGGCTCACAACGCGTCGTAGTCACTGTAAAACATCTAATACACTATTAAAAACAGGAAAAAAAATACAACAACAGTAAAGTAACGTAAAGTCTATAACTATCCCAATGCTGGGCAAAGGCCATTGAAATCAAGTCAATAGCAGGTTGGTGATCGATCACAAACCCGGGCTATGCATCGAAAAATCCGAAATAGTAATTCGTCAACTCGTCCCATATGCCTACGGCCCATTTGAGACGAGTTGTAGAAAATCAACATAAATTATATTTTCATTGTGCAACTCGTCCCACGTTACTATCTAAATATAAATAAATGTCTTTTTTTATGGCTTTGCAAAAACATTTAGCCAATGAAAAAGTATTTTTTCTTACAAGTAATACATAAATAAACAATATTTCTTTCCTGTATGATGATGATGAATGATAATAGAAAGAGAAGTGAGAAATGATATACCCCCGACCCCTCGAGTATCTCAGTAAAGATGTGGGGCTTTACTAAGTCCTCTGGCGGACTTTTGGAGAGAATTTGAAAAGTGACGTTCCACTGTTTTGTTTCATTTGCCAACTCTCATGCACACTCACGAACGCTTAACGGTTAATAATCCACCATTATTTCACGAATTTTAAAAAATAAAACAAAACCGCAGACATAACTCTTCACTTTCCCGCCAAGAAGTCCACGTTACTATCATGCTATCAATAGGTATAAGACAAGGTACAATCAGTAGCAAAAGTGTTAGTGTGGAATAATAAAAAACTAACTTGTTATTAAAGGTTTAATAATAATAAACCTTAAATTATAAAATAGTAAGCAATCATCATAAAGACAATAATCATTTAACAGTTATAAAGATAATAATTAATAATTACAAAGATTAATCCTTATTTTTAATTTGATGTCATTTTTATAACCAGCACGAAGAAGTAAAACAGCACCTACCAAACGTTAATATACGTATATATTTTTAATATAGTTTGGGTAGTACTCTACCAGTTTCCGACGAACACAGCAATTTCAGTCTACATCCAAGTTTTTAAAGTTCCAAGTTTCCAAGTTCATTTACAACCAGAGTCACAGATTTTACAGATTTATCGAAGTCCAAAATCAAACCAAAGATAGTTTATAGAAAATTGTTCCAATCCACTAAATAATGTCTTAAACTTTTCTGTCGGAATATATTTTCTAACCATACTAACTCGTTTTAAAATTTATACTCCCTCTCCAAGTCGTGCAATGATAAGTACCTAGTTTATTGCTTTTACAAATTGATATTGAAACAAAAGATTTTCTTGTATCGTCATTTTATTAATAGGTCTGTCCTGTCATCATTTACTTTAAATAACCGCCATAACCATTGTTTACTTACTAATAATAACCAAAAGCCATACGTGTCAACCATACGTTTTAATTTCGCATAACACTTGAACTTGTGCGTTTGCTTGTAAAATGATACAATAAACTGTTGTCCTACATAATATATTTAGGAGATACTGACTTTTTTAATATTAAATAACTTTGAACAAAACAAATTAAAACTACAAATCCTAAAAAATAAATATATATCTTGACCTCCTAATTGTACCGAACGTTGATAAAGTTTTAAGTTCCACACCAAACAAAACGTGGGACGAGTTAAAGAATGAAAATATTATTTATTTTGATTTTCCGCAACTCGTCCTAAATGGGCCATAGGCATGTAGTACGAGTTGACGAAGTACTCATCTGAAACACACTTTGCCCGACCTGGGAGTTGAACCCGGGACCGTCTGTCATCCGGCCGAGCACTCCGCTACTCGGCCACCGAGGCTCCCTACTTGTATACAACAACAAAAACGTAATACGACAATATATAATATATACTTATACAAGGCAAATTAATATATCGTCTTTTACAGTTGCATGAGAGTGTTTCTAGTTATTTTTCAAGTGACTGATGTCTGCCCGCGGCACAGCAAAAGCTCGCGTGGAGTTTAACGTTGACACAGAAAAATAAAGCGCCCGTGAACCATGCCGTGAACATTGCGTTTCACCGGCACAGAGTCACAGAGAGTAGCCTGTGGCAACATCCGGCTCCGACTATATCTGGGCACACCGATCCATTGTTTGTTGTAAAGGTAGGACAAAAAAAAACTTTTCTCTCCTGCCTCTTTTGTCATTTACACATTGACAACAAAAAAATACTTAGTTACTACTTTTAAAATAAAAAAATCCATCTGAAAAAGTGTTTATAATAACTATTATGTGTAATATATGATGTCCCAGTAATAATTGGAGTGTAATGGGACTCCTTGGAACTTAAAATGAGCTAATGAGAAAAAGATGAAAACTTTCAACCGCTGTAGAATGGCTACCTTACCTCTAACTGACGGAACTCAAGAATACCGTTGTGGTGGACTTAGAGCCAACCTACCACTAACTAAACCGAGCCCAATATGGGATGATGGAACCGATGGGAAGCGAACCCGGTCAAATCTCGAACTAGGCCAAAGCGGGGTAGAAATTACAAATAGTTCAAAAGGCTGAAATGACTGCTTTCAATCAGGCAGGCCACACGCATTGTTGGCTAAAATGAAAAACAGGTTACATCTCCAGTTCACTAGCATCGTCACAGGCACTCCGCGGTCTGACCCGGCCGCCTCGAGCTCCTACCGTGAATGGAGGCACGCACGCTCCCGGGACCACGCCCCCGAGGCGGGGCCTGCCGCAACGTTCCCCCCACAGAGCTCCCCGCGCCTCCCCAACCGGACGAAGCACCTCTCTATTATCCTAGTTTCCTGTCCGCGGACGCTCGCCTGCTCCGATATAGAGATTTGTTTATTTTTTTCGCGCGCAAACAAGACAAATAGTCTGGTCGTGGTCTGTCCGAGTGCGACGCCGGTGAAATGGACTCCTCAAGGGGCCAGAGGCAAACCGAGTAAGGTAAGAAGTGGAAGCCTTGAGTGACGCTGTGCTGTTGTACTTCCCTGAGGCTGAATTGTTAGGTAGTGGAGTGTGTTGCCTTTCGTTTTAGCCGTTCTTCATAAAATACCAATTCACCTACTTCATGTTACAATTTAAACAACACGATACAACAACTTTTGTTGCATACTCAGTAAATGTGGATCATGTGGTAGTACAATTACCTACATCACTCTCTTTTTTGAAAAATTGGAGTTTTTAATAAGAATATTTATTGGATTAATAACTGTTGGTTTTTCGGTGGTTTTACGCAAAAAAAATGTTGTGTCTACTTTCTAATCCGGTATTTTTGTTTGGAAACTTATCAGTCGAAGCAGTTAATACAGTGGATCCTTAATTAATTTATAAACTACTTTGTTGATAACATTAACACCGCACTATAATATAAGACACTTTATACTTATTCGCGTTCGAATAACATAATATTATGAAATATGACGATTGATGTTATGAACTCTTTGCCCACGCCCATGCCCACTATACACGGATCCTGCAACTGAATGCATCATTAAACATGTTTTTACTTATTTTATTACTAAGTAAGGTAATGGAAATTATAATGAACATGCTTACGTGTTCGGCCATGTCGTCACAACCACCATAGGACTGGGGTGAAGCGTCTCTCCTTCGTGGAATGAAAATGGTAGTACGTTTATGAGATCTAAAGTGTTATAAATGCATTTAAACTAAAATATATGTCATGAACACAAATTAATTAAAAAAAAGGAATAACAAAATACTTTGGTCTGACTTTAGATGAGTTTTGAAACGAAATATATTTATTGGAACACACAGTTAGTACAAAATTATGTAGAACAAAAATCGTATATATTATTAGTCCATGCTTAGGTACTTATTTAATTTATTTGTTGATTTATTAATAGGAAGACCAATTGCTATGACGCAAGTTAAAAACTAGAAAAATAAAACAGAAAGCCAAATGTCTTCACTAATAAAAACAGAATTAATAATAATGTGATGCACATAGCAAGAAACAGTGACACACAATTCAATTTGCTCATAAAACTAACATTTAAAAATAGCTGTCTCCGGGGGCCTTCGCCGTTGCGTAACTGATGTTAGGCTACAATAGAAATACTTACATAACACTTCATTGAATTCCTTAGCTTTGTACAAGACTTTCCGTCTACACTCTTTAAACCAACGGCAATATTAAAATAACAGCAGATATAAAAATAATATAAAATATTCTACACTAATCCGCTTCGGAAAAAAAAAATATTTCAACAAAATTTTAATTTAGTTTAGCACTAAATTAAAATTATTTTTCAAATTAAAATATTACTAGTATTAAAATTTAATATAATGGAAAGTGTTTCCCGAATTACAGTCAAAATATTAGCAAAAAGTAGTAGAAAGTTCTCATTTCAAAATCTAATCATTTTCAAAATTAACAGAGCTTACTCCGTCGGTCGTCATCTTCTATTTTTATTTATTTATATATTATTATTATTGGCAGACATGAGTGATCTAACCACCAACGGATCTCAAACCAGAGATCCCAAGATAGACATCAGCGGATGCCATAATTATTGTAAAAGTATTTTTTATTTTTTATTTCATTGTTCTAGCTACCTGCTCGCGCCTTCGTCCGCGTAAAATATTAATTAATCCACGGCCTAAATTAGTATTATCCGTGTAGATTAAACAACTGTACATCATGATGCCGAGGTTATTTCTTAAGATCCTATGCTACGTCTTGTCCGGCACTTCTTGGCGTTTCTGCTGCTGCTGGTCCACACACACACTAAATAGGGCTCCACAGGATATCAGCGTTGCGGGTGATGTTCATGCTGCAACGTGTGCTGAGTGGGGCTTTTTCACTTCTTTTATTTTATTAGTCATTAAATTCAGTGTTTTAGGTCCAACAGTTTGGGCCGTTTTAGATATTCTTTTACATGGCTGTTAGTTAAGGTGATAGGGCTTGCTGTAAGTACTACGCTTGGCCAACGAAGTATCATTGATCATAAGATCATAAGATAACCAGTCGACAAAGTAGGTTTTCCTGCCTCTACTGTCACGGCATCCCCCGGCCTTATTACCAATTACGAGTACTTATTACTGATGAGAACCGGCACGATACTCAGCAAACGGATTTCAGGAATCTTGCCAAATGCCCTTCCTATCATAGCAAGACATTGTTTAATTGAGGCATTGTTTGCGCGCATTTCACGTAATAATATTTAAATTAACACAACGTCATACTATGATAGTGATATCATTAAAGCTATGTACGTCTGACACTGAACAAATGAGTTTAAATCCGAACAACTGTATCAGACAAGTGCCAGCGCGCGCCCGTTATACACCACAACACTGTTATGAGGCTAATACCACGCCAGAAAGCCAGCGCGTTGACACCTTGTCATATCACGCCATTTTCCGGGGTGGCAAACACTTTAGAAGTTTAATTTTAATGTAATTAACTTATTATCTGACAAACCGACGGCGGGCGTTCGTCAATGCGTTTGGTGCACCTGTAAAAAAGGTGTGTAGTAATTAGTTCGACTGAAATTCAGTTAACAGTATTTTTTATAAGGGCGGTCTTAGAAATATTTTTGTTGAGAAGATTTAGTAAAGATGTAATACCTACGAGCTACCTGAATATTACATTGAATATGAACGGATAGGAAATGGGATGGTTTGACCATAATCCACCACACTGGCCTAATGCGGGTTGGTGGGTTTTAACGTCTGCTATCTTACGAGAACATCCAGGACGAACGGTTTATAGTGCCTTTCAAAGCACGGATTAGGTTCCTCCGTAGATTTTCAAATTGAAATGTATTACATTAAACGTCAACGCATTTGAAAAATAAAACTATTTTTATATCCTGATATAAAAAAAGACGTAACTTCGAAATTTAAGCGTAATTTTTAAATTTCAGATCATTGATAAAAAAAAAAAATTCAGAAATTTTTTTATATTTATTTTAACTATATAGGTATTTAAAATTGTTTTAATAGTCATAGTCATATACATTTATTGCATCATGTTGGTATGATATAGATCTTACAATTTTGTAAATAGTCCGTTAACATGACCCTGTAAGGGTATTGCAACAATTTGGTTTTTTAAATATATTTTTTATAGTAAGCACTCGTAAATTTATAGATAAACTCTATAAATTTACTTATGCTTTAAATGAGCAGCAGTTTTTTCAATATTTGGAAAACAATTTCCAATTAAAGTTTGTGTCTATTCTATTTCTAACAGGGTGTATGAGATCTCAAACTTTATTATATATATTTTAGTCATAGCGTGATGTAATATAGCCTCCTTCCTTAATAAATGGACTAAAACAAAAAAATATTTTTTCAATTCGAACCAGTAGTTCCTGATTAGTGCGTTCAACCAAATAAACAAACTCTTCAGCTTTATAATATTAGTATTAGATTTTAATTCATTTTTATGTAGGTATTTCACTAACGTAAGTAAAAAGGAAATGTATCGACTCCTACAAAGTAAACAGCGTTGTCCACATTTTCTATATACATTCAAAAATGTTGTTTGTCGGTAAGCGCATCACTTGAACACAGCTAAACTGATTTGTAGACATTTATAGACAGACCTGACCCGGACTTGGACATAGGATATCCTGGTAACTGGTTCCTGTAGGATGGTTAGGTATTTGATTTAATATTTTAATATTATTTTTAGTATTTTACAACATTACTTACATTAAGATTAAACATACAAATAGATGGTTAAACACCATCAAAGAAACCCAAAATAAAGTAATGATTTCACTTTAACTTACATTCGAGATTTATTTTAAAAAAACATGATACTTTTATTGCAACACCATAACTATAAATATTAAAAATAAAATAAAATAATTTGAAAACACCCTAAATCGATCAAAATATACTAAATGGCGTTATTAATCTAAGACTAAATGAAATCAAATGCAACACAACAATGACTATTCATTAGTTATTACTTTTCCTATTTTCCCATAGTAACGTTGCACTGTGCAACTGCTGTAATAAAATTATAATGTAGAGCTGTTGATGAAACTTCATTATCCCTTTAAAAGCCCGTTTACTATACAAGTTCCACTTAGCACCGCCACAGAATAAAGAGAACCCAGAAGGTAAGCTTACTAATGAATAATGAAATAAATGATTGCCTCAAGTAATAATACACTAAAAACACATAAAAAAGTAACACAAGGTCAGAGGCAAAAGGGGATGGCTCAGCTTTCACTGAGATTTTCTCAGCGCTGGTTTTCAGCCGTTCCGCCTTTCCCTGAGCGGGAAATATTGTACAAGATGAGAACATTATTCAAAAAATCGGAAGGTATGTGTGAGTGTTTGTGGTGAGGATATGTGTGTGTGTGTGTGTGCGTGTTTGTGAAGCGGGGAGTATATTGTGCGTCCATTTAATTTATTTATAAAAATAATTTTGTAACAGGTATCTCTTTCCAACAAGCGTGTCTCAAGTTTTCTGCAGCAAGTTGTCTTTTTGTTCTTTTTACTACATACCGCGCTCGAGCAACTCACACATGGAACCTTTAATAGTAAAAAATAAAATAAATTTATTTTCTCTCACATGGTTATTCTTAAATTAGTTTAACAATTTTAAACCTTTGCACGAACAGTCCGAGCGCTGCAGCTGGTGCGAGATTCCGTGCTCGTGAGAGATTACCGCGCCCGGTCTGCGAGTGCTAAGGTTAAGCAACTTTCGCAAAGGCCGGTCATCGGATGGGTGACCAAATATTTATCATCTCGAGCTCCTTCGTGCTTTGGAAGGCACGTAAAGCCGTTGGCCCCGGCTACATTAGCAGTCGATAACAACCACCAATCCGCACTGGGCCCGCGTGGTTGTTTATGGCCCGTTCTCCCTATCCATCCATAGAGAAGACTCGTGACTCGGGACATACAAATGAGCTGATGATGATGATAATGATGATGATGATGAAATATTGTCTATGTGTGCGTTGCTCGAGCGCTTTTGTACGAAGATTGCCTTCTGTAGTCTCCTTATTTCATGGCACCGCGCTGCGAGCTGCGATGGCGGCGGGCGGCGGCGGCGTGCACTCAATTCTGTGTATTTTCGTGGGTTATGCCACTTTTTCCAATTTATTACACTTTAATCTGGTACTTCGTTCAACTGTAGGCTCGTGTTGGCTTTCAACTGCACACATTGCTTGGAAGCAACATGTCAGAGCATGTTGCTGTTCACATGCATATTAGCTAGCATTGTAAGTAGTTCTTGTTTCTTCAAATCATCATCTATTTTTTTACTAATGAGGTTTGTTTTTAAATAGTTTGCTGATTGAGTCAGTCAGGCTGCATTTCAGCGTCACTGGGCTTTCTGTGTGAAACGTATCAGAGGTTTTCTAGAGAGGATGGCATCTCGAACTAGAGCGTTTCCCCGCTTCTTACTAGATTTTTCGAAGAAAACTTTGTAAAAATACTACATCATAAATAATAAATGATACACTTTATGCTAGGATGTATGTATACTCCGTGTTTATATCATCATTACACAACAAAATTTATCTTGACGCGTTGAACCCTTCGCAGGGTCCAAGGTTACGGGAGACTGAGGTGACGGTCGTTCTATTATTAAAGCTTATGTAATATTTTTTATTGTTGCGTGGTGGTGTTGGACAGGGGTTGGATTATTACTACTTTTAAAAGTTTAACAATGCTTCAATGAGTTTTCTTTTGGTAGGGAAATGAAGAATGAAAATTTAAAGCGATACGTTTTACTGCTTAGATATGTTTTATTTTATCTGCTTCATAATCAGTTTATCGCAGAGCTCCTGTCATGTCAGCTCCATGAAAAATGCGTAAAGTTGCACAAACACATCTGATTATGATATATCATTGAGACTATCATGCTTTCATGTTTAGACTAGACAAGTACAGTCGCTCGTAATAATTAATACACGCTTGATTTATGCGAATATTATTCAAGCACTAACAGCATACAGTGGCGTCGACTCCCAAGTACACAGTAATTTATGCCCCTATGTTAATACAGCTTGATGTTACCTGGAATACATTTGCGTACCTAAGTAAAAACGCCACCGTTATCTTTTTACGGGGTTGACTGTATTTTCAAGTATTTTTAAACTCATTTTGCATGCAAAGATTGACGGGTCTTAGGAATGCTAATGTTACAAAAGACTTAAAACACAATCGTAAATACATGGACGTTTTCAATGCAAACTGAAGTATAAATACGCTTAGACTATAAAGCTATATATAGGTACGCGAATAGTAGAACGAGGTGTTTCGCGAAGAGCTTCGACCAATTATGTACGAAGAGCAACCAATCGAAGAGTAGGTACTAAAATACTTACTTATTTACTGTATTTACTTATTTGTTGTACTGATTTCTTAGTTTGCAAATACTAATATAGTTCTGGTAGAAACTCTTAGCAGAACAACAGCATTTTTTTTCCATTAGCATTGGTACTTTTATCATTTTTTTCTTACACTGGGCATTATTAAATAAAACATATCGGTAGAATGACCAGTATACATACTTTAAATTTGAAAAATACTGGCATGTCATGAGGTGTGTGTTCCAATCCCGCTCCTGGAAAAATTTCAACAAATTTTCAAATTGTACCTACCTAATTTGTTCGCTACAAATATTTAACCATAATGTTATTGTTTTAGCGTTACAAAAGTACAGTAGGTAGAGTATCGCCCGGCAAATTAATACTGCTCTACATAAAGACGAGTTACAAGTGTAGTGCCTTTCGACTCTCTTAAAACATGACGTGTTTGTGTAATTTGATGTTTCGTCGTGTTGATGGTATGGATATCTTCGTGGCAACTTCATAAAACTGCAAATTAATGTGCTTAAGCTTATTTAATTTTATAAGTAATCCGAACTGACTGTCGCGTGAAAATAAGGCTAGTGGGGTCCAGGGATGTAACATTATCTACAACAGGCAAACGTCACTGCTCTGGCAGATCGTTTTCTATAGAGAAACGAATAATTCTCAATGATGAAGGTGATGATGATTGGTCCAATCGATTTCGGTCATGGCGACCACTTCGTTTTTTAGTCAGAATTCTATAGGGAAGGCTCGTGCCCCAGCTGATGATGATGATGAATATTATAAAGAGGAAAGCTTTGTATTTTTGTATGTATGTATGTTTGCAAAGAATAAAGTCAAAAACTACTGGACCGATTTAAAAAATCTTTTGCCATTAGAATGCTACATTAGCGCTGAGTAACATAGGCTATATTTAAAAAAAATGTTTAAAAATAAAAGTACACCCGTGCGAAGCCGGGGCGGGCCGCTAGTTCTCAATAAAAATACAGTAAACCCGCCGTAGACTTACAAACCGAGATGCCGAGAGTTTCATAAACAAAGAACATTTTTACAAAAAATATGATTTTGTATCACTCATAAAAGTGAGCAGATGCCTTTATAATGGAATGGCTTTGTGTCCCACGTGAAGCGTTGTCTTTAACACGGTGTAAGTCGATTATTAACGATGATAATTGCTCATGAACATATTTATATACAAACAATGACAAAATTGAGTATTCCTAAAAAGCTGTCTGCACGCCCTTTCACCGGAGACATAACAAAGCGTCCATTAATCTCACCAGTCCCGAACAGGGGGGAGGGGTTCGGGTACCGTCGACCATTGATCACTGGGGGAAGGTGTGTGGTGACGTATCACGTGGATACATTTTTGCAGTGATGGCACCTACTGTCTGCTTGTGCCTAATAAACCTAGCAATACTTTTTAGTACTACCCTTGCTTGCACACTGACACACACACACATACACACACCACCCATACATACATTATATTGGCGCTAGGAGGAGCAACTTTAATTAATCCACTCCACTAGGAAGCCCGCGAAACTAAATCATTAATAAAGCTTATCTAATTAATCTAAAATCTAATAAAATATTAAATACATTGAAACTATAGATACTAACGGTATTAAAGGGGGTTCACGTGACGATCAATAACTTTGACATTTTTCAAACAACAAACTGTCCTAACTTGGACAAAATGTCCAAATCTTCCAAATCATTAGGGCTAGCAAGGGCGTTGTATTGCTTTTGGATCCTGTTTAACTATTATACTACTTAGGGTAGTAGAACCAGTTATTGACACTTAAAAAACAGTGTTCAATACAGTTTTCGTCACTATAAATTACATGTTTGCATTTAAATTGTACGGAATGGCAGGTAGGGAGCAGGTGGGTCTGTATTTAATTGTTGCTTAAGAGCGTTTACGCCGCACACTAGCGCCGCCAATGAAAAAAAAACATATCTAGTAATTAGAGATTGAAAATCAAATTATGCTCAACAAACTATTTGAATGAAGTAATTTGACACGTTATGGTTTAGTTAAATACGGCGTTATAGTTAAAAGTGGCCGTTTTTAGCTGTATCGTCTTATTTAACTAAACCATAAAATGTCAGATGATCATTAGGTAATGTAAAAATGCTAAATTACAGCATAATTTGATTTTCAATCTCTAATTACTAAATATGTTTTTTTTTCATTGTAAACGCTCTTAAGACTAAATCAGATGCTGAACCCTATTTTTGATGATTAAAGGAAAAAAAAATGTTGAAAACTAGTTTCTGTTGAACACTGGTGCTATCACCGTACTTACACGTAAATACAGACGACAAAGAAGTGAACAATAGTTGTTTACATGGATCCGTAAGTACACGCCTGCCCTGTAACGTGCGAGTGAGCGGAGCGTGGTCGCGCCGATTTCGCGCTCCATTTGCCGCGTGACTAGTGACCGGCGGCCATTGCTTCTTCACTTTGTTTCTGTAGGCTCGACGGAGAGCCGGCTTGGCAGGGTGGGAAACGGCGTTTTTTTTTAAGGGGGATAGCCGATTTGTTATGTCATCGTTATCATCTGCCTACAAACAAACGAGTCACTGCCAGGCTCAGGCATTCCAACATGAACGTGAAAGCACAGAAGGGAACACATTAACCGCCTCTGTGGTCTAGTGGTTAAGGCCACCGGTTTAGACCCAGAGGTCCCGGGTTCGATTCCCAGCGGGCGGTACAATCCCGGTCGGGTCAATTTAGAGAAAACTGTTTTTCTGAATTGATTTCGGGTCTGTGTGTTTTTCTAGGTATGTTTATATATATTTATCCGTTATCTAGTTTAACCATATTAACGAGTTTCAATAGAAGCTTATCTTGGGCTAGATAATTGGTGTGAGCGTAAACAAATTTATTTATTTGTTTATTTTTATAGCGTGTGTGTCTGTGTTTTAAAATACTTACTCGTAGTATATGCATTATCTATCTATCTAGGATGGACTCGTGTATACCTGTACAAAAAATTAATTGCATTACTAACAAGGAGGTTGTTAGGATGCAACCGATAAGTACTGGCTGCGGGCGGTAATGCCGTCTCACTGGCCGGACGGCCGCGGGGAAATGGCGCTCGCCGCATCCCGACTCAGATACACAGTGCACTGATTAGCGGACTACAATCAATAGGTGTTAAAATGCTCTGTACCTGACACATACACACAAAAAGTTAATTACAAGGTTAACAAAAGACAGTGTATGATACAAATGAGGATCGCTGACAAAAATAAATAACGAATGATTATTATAATTAAATATTGAAATCAATTTTTTTCAATTGTGCACATCTCGGGCGCATAGCTCGCAGGTCAAATTGCCGCAGAAGAGGAACAGTTCTTGAGTGGTGACCGCGCCTCTAACAAGGTGGACCGACGATCTGGTCGCAGGTAGCCGCTAGATGCGAGCAGCACAAAACTGCTCGATGGGAGCCTTTTTTCCAGCAGTGAACGTCTTTTGGCTAGATGATGATAACGAATAAAAAATACTTTACGAGCCTATAGGGGCGTCCTCGGGCTGACGCTAAAAGTGCCGCTTGAAACAATCAGCAAATTCTCCAAAAAAACAGTAGCTGCAGTTTATACTGTCGCGGCGTGCGGCGAGTCGCGGCCGGCGCGAGCACAATAATGCCGACATCCTGGCCGGACGCCCACGCGTGGCCACGGGGCTACGGCTGTCTGCGGCTCAGAGGCACGACGCTGATCACACGCGAGACACCGACCAAACAACTAACGAGAACACACGACATAAAAACAAACTAAAAAAATAAGTATATATATAAGTATTCTACAACAAGTAACAAACAAAAACTAATATTAATTAATACAGACAACCACTATTACAGAAGAAAATCACAATAAACATTTAAAAAAATTATGTAAATCTTGCTAGGAAAGAAATAGGCTTCTATTAATTTTAGTTTGTTTAATCCAAAAAAGAATTAGAATCTAGATTAACATCAAAGGTTTTTCTAATTATTAGTCTGCTATTGTTATTTGCTGTTAAACAAAACAACGGTGCTATTGTTCTAAAAAAGCCATTTAAAAATTTCAATTTGCATTGCATTGGCATTGACATGGACGGCAAAAACAAAAGGCGCTCAAATGACGGAAGCTAGCCACTCTGGGAATACCCTGGCGCTGAGCGGGCCCACAATGACAGATGTGTACATATATTGTGCAGAACTCTCCACAAAAGACACGCTCGTGGTCCAATCGAGAAGTATATAAATTGGTTATGCGACATATTTCCCTTATGCTCCCGGGGATAATATACCTACAACAACAATTTGTGTGTTTTTTAAAAGTTTTACGTAAAGCGTAATATATTCATTCTGAGTGACAGCCAAGCTGCGCTCAAGTCACTCATATCGCCCCGGATCGACTCTGGCCTTGTTCTAGAAACCACCAAAGCTCTAAACAAGCTAGGTGGTCATAACAAGGTAAGAATTAAATATTTATAAAATACAGTAAAAAAATTAAATGCCTGCCCGACTCAGCCAGGAATCGAACCTTCTATTAATTTTTAAACCAAAAAATATTTATTTCGAAATTATTAGACAACGTGTATATGTTTATCTTGAAGGTACGTATTATATACGTTTATGTTGGTGGTGGTTGGTAGGTGTTATCTATATTAACATATAACACATAAAAATTAAAAATGTATAAGGCGACCTCTATTAAATTGCTTCCGTTCTCTGTGGTGATGTGATGCTGTTTTTGTCTCTGCTTTAATTTCTTTGTTTTCTGGATTAAAATAATGTAAGCAATGTAATGTATGCTTACTTTATTTAATGTATTAAATCAACAACATAATATAATTATTGTGACGTTTTTTGTCTCTACAAAATATAATTTCATAAAAAATACATAGACTTTAATTCAGTTTTTAATAAATTTAGTTTTTCCGTAGCTGAACTGCAGGGCCGTAGCGAAGGGGGGGAGAGGGGGCATTGTGGGGCAATGCCCTACCTTAAAATACCAATGTGTTATCTTAATAAAATACCTTAATAATCAACTAATAATAAGCAAAGTACTGTAAAGCAGATTTAAGACGGAAAAAAGTACTAGCGTATAGTGGCATCTAGTCTTACAGTCATAATATATAGGGTGTAACAAAATTCCCTTAAATGCCGAATGTGGGTCATTCCACCCATCAATACGAACAACTTTTACTATGACACCAACTTTGAAATCGCAATTTGAAGGAATTCAGGATATCACCCCGACAATTAAATAAGTATTAACCTGACTCGCACATGTTCACAAATCAAGGACACCAAAATTCGATTGACCAGAACAGATCAAGTAACATTTTTACTTCCGCCCTACCTGTAACCACATCTGCCTTAAATTCAAGTCTAGCTACGGCCCTGAGCTGAAGATGAAATCAACCATCCCTCTAAATATCAGACAACATAAAGTGGTGATAAAATATTTACTAATGAATTTAAACCAACGGATTCTAGTTTACCCCGACTTATTAACTAACTTAAATACAAACTGTAATAAAAACACTATAATCAGACTATTAACTGCATTTTCATTGAGTTTATTTTTTGAGAACAATCGACTAATTTACCACTAATGACTTTTGAATAAGTAGTAACTAAGAAGAAAACGGACAGGGCTACATTTAAAAAAAAAAACGACGGGTTGCACTCTGGGAGTGCCGGCAGAAGTGAAAACTTGAATATTAACGTTGTGCATTTTTGATATTTTGGAATGGTTAGGGAATAATTTTGCACGAATTGCTTTAATTATCAGTATAAAAGTACTCTCATTTATGTGGTAGAATACAATATTTATTTATTGGGCTATCGTACACAAACATGACAATTTATATTACATTAAAAAGTTATATTAAGTTATATTAAAAATTTATATTACGCCGCGCCAGCTGTCTACTCTCCATCCGTCTTACGAATTTTTGATCAGGTCACGTGTCCTGACGGTCACGTGTCCTGACGCGAGTTTAACATTTTTTACCCATTCAAAAAAAAGTGCACAACGCCGCTAAAGAAGTTTTCACTTCAAAAACATTTTATACTACTTAGTAGATATATATTTCTTTAGTATTACTACTTGCTGGGCTGGTGGTGGCTGGCAGCCCACAGTTTAAATTCCAGTTCTACAAACTGTTGTAAATTTTTTTTATAGTATGACAAATATGTTATGAGTTAAATGGTACCCAGAGGTATCCTCATTGTTCACCGGCATACAGTCTCCCGCACTATTCGGCCGGATGGGATCAATTTGAACATTATGGCGAATGAACAAACGCATTGCCCACAGTCAACGGAAGGCCACTGTGAAATGATCAACAGAGATCCATAGATCCTCCACAATTAAACGTAACATTTCCGTTCAACAATTATGGTTGCGTTATCGGTGTTGTGTGATAGTGCAGTGTCGTATTAACATAAGAGTGGTATCACTGGAATGTGATACCACAAATAAGAAGACACGACGGAAGATAATAGGAGCGACGCTAAGCGAACGAAACGAAAACGAATCTCCGATATGAGGTGAGTCGATTGCCTGATTTGGCGAAATGGCGTGAACACCTTCAGCAATCTTCGAAGATGTTCTTGGCATGAGAGCTTTAAGATTGTTGTCTTAGCTGAAGTATGTATATTATATTAGGTCAGTGTTCCAGAAACTCACTTGTCCCAGGAACGGAAACATTACCCAGAACAAATAGATTAGCATTACTTTTTAAAATCCTAAAGACATTCAGAATAACAGATTTAGAAGGGATTATTACCATTTTTTTTGTTGGTATTCGATATTTTGTCACTGTTCTTACGGATGTTCTTGATGTTCGGAATGAGTGAATGATTATTTAGCCCATCAATAAAAATTGGTCAATGGGTGACCCATTCCCAATTTTAGACCTTGACATTACAACCCAGAAATCCAATAAGAAATAAGTTATGGAAAACTATGTACTCACTTAATAGTAAAGATTTATTGACCTAGCAAATATATCTACTATATATTAATACTTGAAGCAAAGACTTTGTACCCCTTTTTACGAAAATTGCGCGGACGGAGGAGTATTAAATTTTGCACATATTTTGCAGTTTATATAGAGAAGGAGAGCAGAATGAATTTTTTTTTAACTATCTGTATGCCGAATTTAGCCGAAGAAGCAACAAATACACAAACTTTCGCATATATAATGTTAAGTGTGATAGTGTGATTATGACATTTTGAAAAAAGACAAATTGTTGGAAAAAATCCACGAGCAGGATTCGAACCCGCATTCGTGGCTCACGATGTTGGCAGTGCACCTGACCCGGCATCGACTTATCGACTGTTAATGCAGCCTAGACCAACGGCTTTATGTGCCATCCGAAGCACGGAAGAGCTCGAGATGATAAATTTATGGTCACCCATCTGATGACCGGCCTATGCGAAAGTTTCTTAACCTCAGCACTCGCAGACCGCTATAACCGCTGCACCATCGAATTCCTCGATATTAAGTATATCTAATTGAAGATCGTGATCTGTTCTTGGCGTGCGTAAATTAATTGTAGAAACCGCAAGTTCTGACGGGCAAGACGAGCCGGTCGCGGCCAGCAATCGTACGAAGTTGGCCAATTTCACGAGTTAGCTGCGCGGATATCCCGTTTGTATCTCGTTGGCTGCATACATTTTTCAAGTCCTTAGATACAGTTGTGATATGTCATAATCTATATATTAATACGTGAAGCAAAAACTTTGTACCCGTTTTTACGAACATTGCGCGGACGGAGGAGTATGAAATTTCGCACACTTATAGTTTATATAGAGAATTATGTATTTTTTTTAATAAATAAATATGAGAAAAGCTTAATACGGTACGTGATAGGAATCTTGAATATTTTTATCAAGTTTTACTGAAAAAAAAAACATTGTTTTTTTTGACATTCGGCGCAGTAAGGATAGGCCACAATAATTTCAAACATATGACTTTCAAAATACCATCACACTTTCAAGTCCTCCGACTATGTCTATACAAATTTTCGTCAGTCAGTTGTTATTTAACTCACGGACCTTCCAGGCGGTAAATATATATTTTTTTCTATTAACCCATAATGTCCCACTGCTGGGCCAAGGTCTCCCCCATTTCCTTCCATCTCTTCCGATCTCCAACTGTCTCCGGCCAGCCTGGGCAGGACGTATCCAAATCGTCGCACCAACGCTTTCGTGGTCTTCCTCGATCGGTAGAGTAAGTAAATTATAGTTATTCGGTTTTATAAAATTACCTTCATTGGTGTAAATTAAATAAAGTATATAGCCTACGACTGTCCCACTGCTGGGCAAAGGCCTCCATCATTGAAATCAAGTCATCATTACAATTGATGGGTAATGGCATAATCACATGCTTGCCAAATCGGATTGGTGATTACAAACACAATCAGCAGAAATCTTCGAAAATATTTACTAAGTAAGGATATTTGAAATCCCTCAGGATCACGGGATACGGTTGCTTACGCGGGTGATCGCTAGTTGGTAACATAAATATTAAGGTTAGGACGTGTAGGTGGGAGTTCCGTCGCGATTTCCGTGACACGTTCCGCTTCTAACTCGAGCCAGTATCCATAGAGCAGAGCACAAGTATTTTTACACTATTCGATCGAGTTATAGTTAGTGGCAGGTATACTTACGTATTGAAGTAAGTATTTTATTAATTCTGGGCTCCCGAAAGTTTTTAATTGTCAAATTACACTTCTATTATAGTCTATCAAATTACAGATTTTTTAAATATCTTAATTAACAGAGCTATGGTAACGATTACACTATCTCACGCTCTGTACGTCACGTGCACTGATATGTATACAGTGATACATTTTCAAAAATATGTAAATATTTGATATTTCAAAAATAAGTATGTCGTTTTGTATTTAAAATCATATATTCTTGAAAATTTGGTATACTTTGTCTTCATAGTGAAGTGAACACTATCAGTGCATACTATAAACTTCCAAGTTTATAATTATGTATATGTGACAATATCTTTGACATACTTATATACAATTCAAATTTAAAACAATGTATACACGCTATAATATATTATACGATACAAATATATATGTTACACCATTAATAGATTTGCCGTTTCTGATGGGTTGATGCATATGAAATAAAAGATTTTGACATTCATATTAACTGATTGTAAATAATGGATAGTAATGTAAATAATGATTTAAACATATAATATAATATAATATAAATATAATATCTACTCACTGTGATTCCTATTTTATTTGCATCGGTACCAGAGTAGCCCTGTTCTTTTAAAACAACAATTTTATGTTTTTCATGTGAAGAAATCGGGTACGGCACATTGTTATTACTCATTCTGTCCTTCACTATAAAAAGTTAAACATAATTTAAACCTGATAATAAGAAAACCTTTGCGTTATTATCACAGACCCAATTTTTTTTGGGTGCGTGCTACATTTTGATGAAACATTAAAGAACATTTAAGGGGGTGCAGCGCGGAATTTCGAAAATTTACGTGTTTTTAAGTCACTGGTGCTAGGCGCTGAATAGGTCATATACATTAAAAGAAATAGTGTAGGTTAGCTTGATCCTTTCACAAGGCCATGGTTGTCTTGGAATTTGAAACAAATACCCAGAAACTGCAAAAACAATACCTAAAAGTAATGATATATAAAACTTATTTCTTCAGAAACTTTGTAAATATAGCACAAATG
This sequence comes from Eudonia mercurella, assembly GCA_963082485.1. Taxonomy (NCBI): domain Eukaryota; kingdom Metazoa; phylum Arthropoda; class Insecta; order Lepidoptera; family Crambidae; genus Eudonia; species Eudonia mercurella. The sequence goes on from OY720022.1 coordinate 1,504,642, forward strand.
AAACAATGATCCGACATCAAAATGTTTGGTTTGATATTCCGCAGGCCACTGTTGTCTTATTTTTCAATAAAAAAATATGAATATGAAAATATTAAGGCTTTTATTATTTTTTACCTAAACGCCTATGATTTTACGAAAGTAAACATTGCTCTAATTAAATCACCAGCCTACTCTGTACAGATATTAGTGTGCGTGCGTATTCTTGTCGTGCGCCGTTGTCACACCACTGCCACGCGCCGCTCGCTCGCTATCATAAAGAAACTTGAAACTCGCAGTTTTGCGTCCGCGCTTTTTATTATCAGGTTTAAATTATTTTTATCTTTTTAGTTCTTTTTTATTAACAAGTAATAAAAGCTTGTTTTTAAAAAGTTTTTTCTTTTTTACTTTATTTTTAACTTTTTAGTTCTTGCACAAAAGTACTCGTCAAGGCAAATCATACGAGCCCAAACTCGATGTGGTTGTATCATTTAATTACCGAGTTCCTATGGCCATCTTCCAGCTCCATCATCAGACCCTGGTTACCATCTACACCAAAGTACTCGTCAAGACGAATCATACAAGCCCTAACTCGATGGGGTCGTGTCGTTTAACTACCGAGTTCCTATGACCATCTTCCAGCTCCATCATCAGACCCTGGTTACCATCTAGCACCAAAGTACTCGTCAAGATGAATCATACGAGCCTAAACTCGATGGGGTTGTGTCGTTTAATTACCGAGTTCCTATGGTCATCTTCCAGTTCCATCATCAGACCCTGGTTACCATCTAGCACCAAAGTACTCGTCAAGACGGATCAAACGAGTCCAAAGTCGATGAGGTTGTGTGGTTTAACTACCGAGTTCCTATGGCCACCTTCCGGTTCTATCATCAAATCAGCTCCATGTCATAATATTGTCATCCGATTTACACATGCATGCTTTCAGCCCAATCGGTAACCGGGATGTGGATCAAATTTAACTTGCAAGATTTAATCACAGGCAGACAAACATCGAAACATAGGTGATGAAACTAAATAAAAGCTTGTAAAAGACAAAAATTAATGCTTACATTATATTGCAAACTACATTGTGTACATTTTATCGAAATTAATACACATTTGACAAAATAGTGAAAACTGCTACAGTTTTATAAGTGTATACGAGTACCATATGAAAGAAAAAATCACAGTCATCATTGTTTACATTGTAATGAAACGGTATTGTTTACATTTTTGTGAAATAACATCGTTTACTTATTATTGTAATTCATAATGGCTTCATATTTTTGCATATGAACGTGTAAGCAAATGTCTATATGTACATTATTGCGAGAAACTCTGATGGTTATATAAAATGTGTTGTTAAGATGATTATTTGTTTTTGAAATTTTCTGAGTAAACATTTATTCAAAATTCTGTCCATGTATATGTACATTTCATTGCACGTGACTGTAGAACAATCATATTGTTGATATGAACTATGCAATGCTCACCCCTTTATTCAATTAAGACTTACGCCTGCGTCATAATTGACAACAATATGCCGACTTGGCCTCGCATCCAATCACTCGAATGGGGTCAAGATCTCCCTCATCGAGTGCACCTCAGCCATGCACTCCTCCAATCACTTACAATAAATCATTTTGTCGGATACTAAGGCGCTTCGCAGATCGAGCATACCGTATTGCGGCCACAGGCAACTCGCAACTAGCTGTGTCCATATAACCTAAAGAAACTGTACAGACATAGCAACTATAGTTGCGAGTTTTGATATTCGACAGCAGATTTTAGTTGCTGCACTCGATTATAGAATCAGTTTCGAATTGCCGCCAACAGCAATTGTCAAATTTGTACAGTTATGTCATTTTGCTGGTTTCCCTCCCTGTTCCCTGCAATGCCAGTCTTGCTCAATGTATCGCTTATACAAATAATGCTTACCTCTATACATTTACTTAACATTACACTTTGTTCTAAAAAAAACGTACTTGAGCATTATGTATATGTACTAATTCAGAACTATAGAATAACGCTTTATACCTGTATATAACACAGTCTGTACAACTCTTAAGTTTTTAACACTGAGACTATACAGTGTGCGAGAATTGGAGGAATGTCAGTTCCATGCATTCTTATCATGAACATAATCATTTACATTGTAATAGCCCTTTTTTAAAAGTGTTTTCTTAACGTGTGTCTTAAATTTCTCAAAAGTCAAAATTAAAACATTAATCGGGATTTTATTATAATAAGTGACACCTTGTCCCATGAATGAACCATAAACTTTCTGCAGTCGAAGTTTAGGTATCACAAGTTTATTTTTATTTCTAGTATTGTGTATATCATAATGTTTTCTGTAAAAAATAAATGTTCTGGTGCACTTATAGAATACATTATAAATAAACTGTGACGCAACCGTTAGAATACTAATTTCTTTAAACAATTTAAATGAAACAACTTTTACGGATCTACTCGCGTTTATTTTACTTTACATTATTTAATGTTTATCCTGACGTTTCGGATCCTTTGCAGGGTCCGTGGTCACAGGGAGACTGAGGTGTTGGTCATCTCATAATTAGTTAGTAGCTTGTATACCCTCATTTAATTTAATCGGGTGCATTCCGTTTTACGCAGAAAGAGCTTACAGTATCTTTTGGTCTGGCAGTATGGTGTTGGGGCTGGGATTTAATATTTTGTATGATGGGGTCCCAGGCTGGTGGTAGACTCCAACCATCTTCTCTATTAAAATTAGGATGTTTTTTAATTTCAATAGCCTCGCGTATCATCCTAGGGATGAATCGTTGTTCTCTAGCGAGTACTTGCAGTTTATCAAATCTGATGTAATGGTTGGGCCCCTCTTGGGAATGTTCGCATACTGCAGACTTATTTTCGCGCTTCTTTAAACAACTCCATGAGAGACACGCGTGCTCCTAAGTTATATATCGATCTTACTGCTCTTTTCTGTAAAATAAAAGTGGTTTCTATGTCAGCAGCTTTACCTCACAGAAGGATTCCATAAGACATAACACTGTGGAAGTAACTAAAATAAAATAATCGAGCCGTTTTTTTTATCTGTAAGCTGTCTAATTTTTCTTACAGCGTAAGCAGCGGAAGTGAGTCTCCCCGCAAGAGTATTAATATGAGGGTTCTACTGTACTTTTGAATCTAAGGTAATTACCTAAGAACACCGTTGATTCTACAAGATCCGAAAGTTCATCGTTTAGTTTTATTGTACTAACAACGCTTTTAACATTTGGAAGAGTAAAATTTATACATTTAACTTTCTTCGCGTTTAATTGAAGTTTGTTTGTGTTAAACCATTTAAGCACATTGCTCAGATCGTTGTTTACGTCATCAAAACTATTTTTATTTCGACCCATCTTAAAAATAAGAGATGTATCGTCAGCAAACAAAACAATTTTACAGATTTTTTTTGCAAAGAAAGGTAAATCGTTATCGGCCTTTTTTATTTTCTCATTAATAAATAATGACTTATCACATGCACAAGCTTTCCTGAAAGTTTTTGAGTATTTTTTAATATACTCAAGGATTATTATTAACTTTTTTCTGCTCATACAAATCATTGTAACTGTAAGATTCTGATGTTTTCTCTTTTGTTGTTTTTGATTTGTTCTCTGTAGCCGTGCCATTTTAATAGATAAAAATATTAATTAATTAATTAATTCGCACTAATTTAAAATTGAAGAAATACAAAACGACGAAAGAAATCAAGAAGATCGATTGTATACAAAACGTTTTATCGAAGAAATATTAAAACATCGTGCTATCAGAGATTCGAGTATTGAGGAGTATTTTAATCGCTAAAAAAAGATAAAAGTCTGGACCTTCTTCAAAATCTAGTCACACTGACTATTGATATGGGTTTGACTGTTTATTAAGAATCGCAGCAACTGTAAACTGGGCCTTTTTGTTACTGCAATTGGCATCCTTTAACAAAAACTTTTTAAAAGTTGATAGTTTCTTCAATTTTGTTATTATTTTCTGCAACTAAAGTTGCTCTGTCTGCGGAATGCCTAAGGACCCAACTTGTGGTGCGACTGTGTCGTTGCTTTATTGCATAAATGGTTGCTATAAAGGACATGAAGGTGCATTGCTGGAGTCGGGAATAGTGATGTGAGGTCGTGTCTCGGCGCACGTCTCCCTCTACTACTTCTTACATCGAAATTCCGATCGCCGACAGGCTGTTTCTACATAATACTGGGTGACTTAAAATCAAAGATGGATAATTATTACAGATCTGAATTTATAAAAAAATGGGAAAGACAATTAATGGATAAAATAAACGCTAAAGTAATCAACTGGTAAATAATAATACAAAGTCAATGGGCAAATATCTACTTTGACAATTAATAAATATGACTTTTAAATATTTTTTTTTTTGCCCACAGGCTCGACTTCCGCGGTCTCAGGTGTGCAACGGCACTCCGTAAAGTTGCGATGTACGAAAGCAGTTGCTCCTACGCCGGTGCCCTCGAGCTGAAGCGAAGCGCCCTGAAAGAGGAACCCTGGCCGACGACGGAGTGGCCGCCTTACCGCCTGCACCAGTCCACCTTCGAGCAGCTCAAGCAGAGTGTGGAGAAGGCCAAAGCGGCGCTGCAGGACCGCTCGGGGTTGCTGGGCACGGCCACCGCCTTCGGGGACTTCTATGGGGGGCAGTTGGGACAAGATGCCACCGGGACAGCCCTAGGCTTCGGGAGGACGAGGACAGACGACTCTATGCTCGGGTCGATCGACAAGAGCAAGACTTTGGGTGAGTACCTCAATGATGTGATAACTATTTTAAATTGTATGGTCAATAATATTAGAGCCATTGTCCACCGTATTACTTAAGTACGTGTTTTTTGTTGTCTTTGAATATCCAATATTTTGGCACAGCTGCATGCGCCATGATCATCGTCGAATACTCAAAGGTCTCAAATCCCCATAATATTTATTCTTATACGAGTAGTAGGTACTTTTTTTTAGTCAAATATAAAATACACTTGAATATGGTCCCAGATGCGATACATTCGTTTTGATAATTTATTAAGTTTGACATTGTCAAATAGTTGTAAACTTATCTTTAGATCTCGTTTTGTAATAAGGAGGTATGTAATTAGATAAATTAGAGTTTGTATTGAAGTTGTGTTTAGCAAAGCGAAATTATAATATCCTCATCACACTTCAAATAAAAAATATAGTCTTAGTTTTTAGTTCATGGTTTTTATAGTGGTTTTTGATAAATATTAGATAAATAAATATCTGATGAAACTACAAAATAATAAAAATCACAAATTTGTGCGAATCTACATTGCGTTCATTTCACATATTTTTATATTCTGCTGATGAACTTTTGTTGGGTCTATATACAAAGGGGAACGCTCAGGTTACTCTCCGTGTATTAGTTGTGTTATTCCAATGTGTAGTGCTCGCGTAAACATTAAAAAACATAACATTATCATGTTATTCTATTCGTATCGTTGAGCGTACATAAACATTTTCAACAATAAACAATAACTGATGCACCTTCTACCGACTAATGTAAACACAGTCAATAATCGCAATTACAATCGCATAATGCACGTTACTGATAACCAAATGTAGCACTTAATGACGAAAACCGCCTCGAATTTCCGACATCTATATATTATTATAATCTCCCCAAAAATATCCAGCGGAGCCCAGACACAACACGAGCGCGATAAAAAATTTACAACCCGAGGTACTATCAGCTCCTTTGTGAAGGCATCTCTGTGACACACGCGAGTATCGATTTCATCACGCGAATTCTATATTTTGGAAATGTAATCTTTATAGGGGCGCGTTAGGGTCGGATTTGGAGTGTGATAAGGGTGGGGTTGAACCCTTTTAGATTAAGCTCGGAGATGTAGGTATAAAGAGAAGGAAGATGAGGTGGGGAGGCAGCATCTTCTGGAGATAACAATCGCGGAGGGCGTGCAATTGCCCTCCTGTTGCCATGGCGACGGGCCGCCCTGCCCCGCCTAGGAGATCATCGTAGGCAGCGGAATAGTGAAAATAAAATTGTATTATCTGTAGGGAGTTCATTATACGAGCCGTGGAGCCTTAACGAGGGAACTTTTTGCAGTTCAAATGCATTGGTGCAGCTTCAAAGGGGATGAGCGGCTATAAAATTTCGGTGCGGCCCTTTTCACGGCGAGAGCTCTTAATAATGGGGGCTCCCAACAAAAGCGCTTTTCATATTTTGTTGAATGTGAAATGAAATCTTTTTATAATACTTTAAAAACTGCCATTAACATAAGATAATGAATGACAGATTTTTTTGTATACGTTGTCTTTTCCAAATTAAGGTTCAGTTCTTTAAAAAAAGCATTATAGTCATCCAAAGATAATTTAAGCCTATGAAAAGAGGAATTAAAAATGATCGGTATTACTAAAAACTAACAATTAACAATGTATTTATCATGTCCTAACGCATTCTGGAATTTATATTTAGTTAAAGTCTCACGGTTTTCGAGATCACCACAGGCTATCAAAGTCAGGCGTTTAATTTAGTTTGTATGAAAACTTTGCATAAGATTTTTTTTATGTGGTTTTCTCAGTACTTTAGGGAACAAAAGAATATTGTTTTAGATGAAACAAATAACCATGAGTATTTGAAAAAAAAATGGGGCTTAAAAAGTTATCATTTGTAGAAATGGCATGAAATAAACTAAACAAGGGAAGATTTTTTAAAAATAACTTAAAAAAAACGATATCTCGAAAACCGTGAGACTTTCACTAAACTAAAATTCCAGAATGCGGTAAGACATGATGTGACCCACCCACGGCTAAAGGACCTATTTATTAGTAATAAAAAATATTTCAAAATCCATATGACATTACAATAAATATAAAAAAAAACACAATTACATCAATCTATTAAATTAGAAATATAACATAAGTAGGCACTAGCAACTTTACTTACTGCGAAAATATTGAAAACTTTTTACGAGTGGGACTTGAATCCTTAGACGCAGATCGCGCTCGTAGAATATTTTTCAACACTAGCCACTGATCTTGTTCGAGAGGTCCTCGTTTCGATTCCCAGTGTTGGGTAAACCTATAGGTTGATGTATTTGTGGTAGTTTTAATCATGGTAGCCTTGTTAAATTTTGCCTGGCTAGCTGTCACCATTTTATCTAATCGCATCGCCAAAACACCAATCTTAATAACATTGTTGAGTCCCAACAGTTAGAGACACATCTATAGCCTATCCCTCAGTAGTTGAGGATCTGATTGAAGTGTATTTTCATCTTCAGCCTTAACGTGCATTACCATCATGCAGTATGTATAAGGTAAAAATAAAAATTTTGTTTGGTACAAAAGGTCTAAATTATATAAAGGTTTCACAAATTTTACCAGATGCTGGCATGCACAATTAAAATTAAAACTTGGTAAGTAAAGAGATAATAACAGTGCACCAACTCATTAAAATGAACGAAATGAATAAACAGTAAACGCAACAATGCCAAGCAAATTCCAACTGGGCAAATGACAAACGTGGAACCCCACAATGAATTTTAATTGTACTTTTAAATTGCCACCACCGCTGCGTAAAGTCCTGACTGAAAAGAATACTATCGTCTGTCCTTTTATGCCCTTTTCATCTCGAAAGGGCTTCGCGTCCGCCCACGAGATACCGCTAAAACTCGTCTAACTTGAAAATTATTGCTTGAAAAATAAGCACCGCTAAAGTTATTTATGTAATTTTATTAAACTTATATAGAGTAACTTTCACTTTTAAACTTTCGCGTTCCATAATTAAACAAAGAATTTAAACGCAAACTAATTAGTAAAAAGGTATCATACCTTCATTTCATTCATTGTACAATTCTGAATATGGTACCGTTCATAGAACCCTGGAATAACTGAAAAGCACCACATGGCCATGAGACATTGAGGTTCTTAGTTACTAAGTAAAACTGTAAAGTGACAACCCTTGGTGTTACCTAAGCTGTTACGTTGTTGTTGGTCGTGAACCTCATGGTGTAACAAACAGAAGTCAAAGCATTGCAGGAATGAACAAAAAAATTGTAATATATTATTTGGGGTTTGAGTAATTTTGTATGGAGGGGTGGGCTTTTTTTTAATTAATTCATTACCGACATAAAATATACTTCAACATAAAAATAAACGCAAAGTCGGAAACCTCACAGTTTGTGAAAAATTGCTCATACAAAATACGAAAACGTATGAAAAAAAAATTTTGCTTGTCGCGCCTCAATTTTTGAAAGAACTTGTCAAGACATAAAAAAAATACTATGACAACATTTCCCAGTATTGGGCAGTTTTTGAGACATCGACTCTTGTTTGCTTTGTGTAAATGTGGAATTGGAATTTTAGTATATTTTCATTCAGTTTTTTAGGGAATCAAGATATTTAGAAAAGAACAAAGGAGCAGATTATGTTACAAGAGCAACATACATACTGAATTTTTTTTTTTTAATATGAAATAGCTCAAAATCTGCCCATGATAGACTTACTCTGTTTGATAATTTTATGCTTATTGGAATAAGATCTTTAACATGAAATATTTTTTATGAAGCGACATCGCCAAAAAAAAAACCTCCCAAATTTCTCATACCCCTTTGAGTTTTTTATGAAAAAGTAAATCTACAAAATATGATTTTGCATATCATCACCGTGCAACATCAGTGTTCTTTATACTTGGTTGCATGGCTATGTTTTGGGAATATACACCTGTTACCAAACAAACATCCTGTAAAGTTAGGTATCTAGATGGTGTTGCCTTTTCCTTTGTGCGTTCGAAAAGAGAAATGCTTTGTTTCCGTTCGTCGTTGTTCTTCTATTGTGTTATAAGGTAATATTATAACTCAATTTTCTTGGACATAATGTAAATAATTATGCTTGAAGTGATTTTAAGGAGTACATACAATTTGAACTTTGCTGTTCACATTCTATCACATAGTCCACAATAAATAAACCTTAAATGCTAAATTCTAAGCTCCCGTTTCATGTTAGACATAGTATTAAGTATTTCAAGTAATAATATTTAACTTTTACAAAAAAATTAAGTAGGCTATTATTTTGTCTTTAATTAAGTTATGTGTCTTTTGTTTTTTTTTTTCTTTAATGTAGTAAGATAAGTTATACAATAGTTGATGGTAGATATACTTAAGTCAGTCTCAAGTTTTCAGTATGACGTTGAGTATACAATTACGTTTTGCAAATAAAATATTACCTAATAGATTCGTAAATAATACTATGTACTCGTAGATTATATACTATAATCTACATAAAGCTTATATCCGGAAGAGGAAGCAACTAAGTCCGAAACATTACAATATTCACTACTGTTACTATTTACATAAAATTTTACAAAATCGTTTAGCGTCAGTCAGCAAAGTCCACTCGATCGAACCAATGTCAAACGGCTCGCAGAAGATCATTTAATATAACGCCATTAATATTCTGGGGGCGTATTTAATTGCACTTCTTAATTGGCATCTTGCCTTTTTGCAACATTGCTCAAAAACGTCGCCGGCGAACCGTGAGCATTTGATAAATAACTCCCATGACCCCTGAATATTAAGGAGCTTTGCGATCGAGCTGCAGCCAAACGCGTCAGCCATTGGCGACCGGATAGGCTACTGGCACCAGTGTTCGACAGGAACCAGTTATCGACATTTTGGTCCTTTAATCATTAAAAAAGAGGTCAGCAACTGATTTTAGTCTTAAGCAACAATTGGATACCGGCCTCCTGCTTCCTTGCTGTCATTTCGTAATATTTCAATGAAAATAGAAAATCGCACTTGAAAATAGACAACTTGCTTTAGGTGGGACTCCATCTTTCGCAATGAAACTCTAAGCCTACTGAATGTCTAAATAAACCCACAAAAACTAGCTTTTTTGCACAGAACACGTAATGTAACTGTAGCGTCGTAGCATTCGTAGCACCGAACCCATCTAGAAGGCTACTGCTGCCATTACAAAGTCGATCTTCTTCTTTTTCATGTGCCATCCCCTATCGGAGGTTGGCTATCATTATGGTCACTTGTGCCCGTTATGTTATGGCTCGGAAAAATTATTTGTTTTTAGTTAAATGTCAATTCTAAAATCAAAATAGTTTTATTGTAAAAATGTAAAATTATATTATTTAAAATGAATAACCATTCTAGAAAATAATTTACAATATCCATAAAATTGAATTTATCACTTTAATCACTCTTCCGATAAACTGAAATACAAACCAAGTTTATAATTGAAGAAGAGTAAGAAAACGTGTACGATTATTTTTGCAAAAACGCTATTAACGGGCCCCTCATTCCGCCATTGAGAAAGCATAGTCGTCTCGCCTTAATCCCGCTATAACGAGCCACATTAAAATGTATACGGCGGCGGCGGCCCGCTAAAGAGTTGTTAACACGAAAATGACGGCGCCCGCCCGCCATCCGCTTTCCATATCTATCTGGCGTAAACATCTACAGCAATACTACTGCTTCGTTGCACAATCCATTTGTTTGTTTGTACGTTATTAAAGTTGTAGCATTTGAGAGGCACGAGACTTTTTACCATTGAAAATGGTTATCAGATGCAAATCGCCTGAGACGTATTTTTAGCCATAGCTCAAAAGATTTTGGGAGAATCGAAATGAAAATAGTACCAAGAGTTGAGGAATTTATCGAGACACGTGTAAACGTTTGAGTTTTAAAAATTGGCTAGAAACTTTTTTTGGAATTTTATAAAATGTAAAAAAAAAATGGGTTTTTTTGGTGTTTGTATACTAAATTGTAAATATTTAAAAAAAAAACCGACTTAAGAAAAACGGGTCCAAAAAATTTTGAAAATCGGTTAATAATTGTGATCCCTTTAGATTTGGTATTGTAGAAAAACGGGTATTTCCGTTTGTAATGTGTTATTTAAAATAAAATGTTTTTTTTTTTTCGTAAATTGTTGTATTCATTTTCAATGCTCCGATTCTTGCGGGGACTGCGAAATCTGTGAATATTTTTAGTTCTTTTGAAACAGTTGCGTTTTGTAGCGGCAGTTCGTAGTCGCCTTTTAAAGCAGCGCAGGATAATATGGAACGAGCCTTTTCCCCGTTTAAATTAATTAGAAAAGTTAAGATAACAATACTTTTTTTCTTCTTTCCAAGTTTATGAGTAGGCTGGTTATGATCAGACAAAGTTAGATGCAAACGAATTATTCGTTGCTAATTTGTTGCACTTTTCTTCATTGCTGTTGTGATTTTCAATCGAACATTTTACTAGTTCTAAGAGCCTTAAAAATAAACAGAGAATAAGCTTTCTAAGTTATTCCGTGTTTTATCTCTTATTTATTTATTTGTTCTTTCTTCTTTCTCTTTTGACCCTAATTTAAAAAGAAGTTTGCATGACGAGAATCAAACACGGAATAATTATACGAAGCTTATTCTCTGTTAATTTGTAAACAATAATTGAGCACTTCCTAGTACTGTGTCAAATTAAACACCCTAACATTTATTACAGTAGTTTCATTTTACAATAATTCCCAACCAGGGACGAGCGTATCCGCTGCAAACAGCTACTATACAACCTACGCGATACAATTGTCATCAATTACAAGTCCGTACTTTAGATCGTATCGAGATAAAATATATATCAATAAATCATGCTACAACTGGTCCGATACGCGTATATTGATTTTTTTAATGTTTATTACCAAAGGGCTAGGGGTTGTTTTACGATTTATATTCATTAGCCGGTGGGGCGCGGCGGGCTGCGCTACGCAATTAGGTGCACTAGATGAGGGCTGCCGAAACTCGATTTTGTTATTTTAAAACGTCTATAATCGTGTCTCAATGACCTTGATACCTTTCTGATTCTGATATATTTCACTTCATCCAAATGTCAAAATTTGTCTAATGTCAAACGATTGAGAACGTTTTCAAATAGGTTTTTTTATATTAAAAGGAGGCAAACGAGCAGGTGGGTCACCTGATGGAAAGTAATCGCCGCCGCCCATGGACACCCCTGCAAAACAAAAGCAATCGCAGATGCGTTGCTGGCCTTGAGGAAGGAGTTGGATCTTGAGGAGGAAGTAGGAATTGGGTGGGAGGAGTGGTGAAAGATGGGCCTCCGGTACTTTCACTCACCGGACGGAACACAACAGCAACGAGTGCCATTGTTTACGCCGGGCGAGCCGGCCCATTTCGTGCCGCAACGCAGCGTGGCTCTAATACTTAGACAGTGTCACTCATTTAACACCATCTAGGGGTCACGTGTAGAGTCTCAAGGGTAACCCTACGGACGCGAGTAACATTAACCCCAAAGGTGGACCGAAGTCCTGCTAGTTTGCATTTATATGCAGCAATGCACAAGAAATCATTGTTCTGAATTTTACTAAACTTCTGTTTTGTATTGTAACACAGACACGGAGAAAGAAATATCCCTTGCCAAGTTTCTTGCGGCTTTAATTTTAACGTTCAAAAAATATTTTGTTGAACGTTCCTTCAAAGTGAAATGATCTTTGTTGATTTTTTGCTCCTGCATTTTGTAGGTCGAAGCTGAATTATTAAAAAAGTGGAAAATATGCTTTGAATACTTACAGAATTTTAAAAGAATAGTAACGGTGGATAAAATGGATCGTCATCTATTTATGTTTTTTTTTTGTTAAAATATATAATTTTATTATGCCATCTCATCATCATCGTCATCGTCATCATCAGCCTATACTAGTCCACTGCTGGGCATAGGCCTCTCCACGTGCACGCTACGACTCTTATTTATTTATTGAAACTAAATAAGTATTAAAAAAAAATACAAAGCTTTCCATTGACATTTCATTATATAAGTATTTAAATTATTATTATTCTAAACAAACTTAAATACAGAACTTAACTTGGAAAAAAAACAAAGAAAAAATAATTAGAAATTAAAAACTAAAGACCTATAAATAAAAGAAGTCCTCCAACTGTGAGCTCATGGGAACGGTCCCAAGAATGCTGGCAACATTGCCCCTTTGGATTTCTCACATAAATGGTGGAGGCAACCCTAACCCTATTTAGATTACAAAGTGGTTTATAGATTGTTTTACGTTTTGGACACGCGTTTAAAGGGTCATAATAAATGCAAGTTGAGATATGAATATGATTATGATAGTAATCTCATAATTTTAACACATTCTTTCACAACTTGACAGTGGTTCAGTAAACGTTCTAAACTCTTTCTCTTGTTAGAGAAAAACACAATTTAGTAAAACGTTTGCATTATTTCTGGTCCTTTCAGTTTGGAACTGCTAACATTATACAAAGTAAAAGGAACAAATAGGTACCTAGGTTTGCAGTGAAATAAGCTACCATATATTACTGAGTAAGCGTAATCAGTGAGATGATAAATAAAAGACAAGACAATATTATAATATTTGAGTAAATCGTATCGTCAGAGACCCGTAAATAAATTAGAAATGCCGAAATTCAACCTATGCTTGCCCGATAAAAATGCCTGCGCAATGGCCGTCAAAATATTTAAATATCAGGCAGACCTGATAATCTACGATTGTTGAAAGGCAGAACTTTCAAGAGAAAACTACATATGTTCCTCACTGAAAAATGCTTTTACTCCTTGTACGGAGGTACAAGAATATTAAAACAGTAATTATTAAGGAGCTGCTTTGCATTGACTTGTTCTTGTGCTCTGTTGTCATATTATATAATTAAACAAATATTTGCATGCTTAATTATAATAAGTAGATTTTGAAGGAAACTGTAATTTTTAAGAACACCATACCATGTACCCAAAATTGAAGCAAATAAAAAATATTTTATTTCATTTCATTTATATATATAAAAACAAGACAATAGTGTATCTAAATAACGACCTAGGGCACAGCCCGGGGCGCTCGCCTTGCCGCCGCCCGCTTCGCTCACCACCAGGGCCGCCGCTCCGCTTCCCGCCCCGCTCAAAGAAATACATATTCAATATCTGTCATGAGAATATGGTTTTTTGTAGGTTTCCAGAACAAATACACTTTGAACAAAGGTTAGTAGGCTGAATACAAAAAAGAAAAGATTAAAATACAATAAAATTGATCAGTGCTTAACCAAATAGTACCAAGTATTTTTCCTCTTTTTTTTCTTTTTATTCCTAGACGAATCATACGACGTACACGGAAAAACGTAAAAGTTTATCCTATACTATTTAAACAATTGTATTACTTAGAATTGTAACAAAAAAAGTGTAATGCGGGCAGATCGCTTGAATTGGTCTTCGGAAAGGAGGAATCTATTGAATCCGATCCGAACCCGTCGATATGATCTAGTAGGGAACGGGGGCACGCACTAGCGCGTGATGCCATTCCCTCTATAAAACCTCTGACGGTGTTCAAAACACTGTTTTCTACTAGTGCTGAAAATAGCTTAGGACTTTTTAAAATTCTTATATAGTTACGGGTCGTTTGTTATGATTACCCGACTGCTAATGCAGCCGGAACCAACGGCTTTACGTGCCTTCCGAAGCACGGAGGAGCTCGAGATGATAAATTTTTGGTCACCCATCCGATGACCGGCCTTTGCGAAAGTTGCTTAACCTCAGCACTCGCAGACCGGGCGCGTTAACCACTGCGCCATCGAGTTCCACAAAAAACTTTACATCCCAAAATCTCAATAAATAATTAATAAGTTAAATATGAAGCTTAGGCGCCACAAACTTCATCTCCTGCAGGCCGTTTTGCAGAACAGACGCGTCTCGCCTGTATGTGCGAGCATCTCCGCGGCAAACGACACATACGCCTCAAAGTTTCAGTCGTAAATTTTTACGGTTGAATAACTTTATAAGTAGTTATGAAATCCGTTTCATTATTATTATATAATTACTAGCTGACCCGGCGGACTTCGTACCGCTTATTTGACAGTTTCTATGACAACAAAAAAAACAAATCGTTAAATAGTTTACGCGTGAAAGGGTATCACACAAACAAACAAACAAAAAAACAAACTCACTTTTTTAATAATAAGTATTTGATTATACTCACTCACTTTCGCATATTAAGTTAGGTTATTATTAGTTAGGATAGTTAGGGTGAAAACTCTGATTTAGACACACATCTGTTTATAACGTACACCACTATTGTAACCCTGTAAAGGCCATCCCAATCCTATCCAAACTACTCGAAGAATCTAGTAGAGTGCGGGAGCACGCTTGCGTGATGCCATTCCAGAGAGAATTCTAGAGAGAAACCTTCTGACGTTGTTTTGATTGTGATCAAGCAGTGTGGCTTGAGGAACCCTTTAAGTTTCTCGCCGCCCCCAAAAAAGTCCGGTGACGCTGTGAAGGCCGTTTACAAATAACAACAAACACTCTCCTAAAAATTTTTGAGCTTATCAGCGAAATCTATCTTTTTTTTATAATATATTGATTTAACCTTTTTTGAATGAAATCGGATTGAGTTTTCTAACATGACTGTGTCAATATAAAATGTAATTTAAATCAAAAGCACTAAGGAGTATTGATATCAACTTCGAAGCAAATCACCGCCAAAATAACTTTCTACCCCTGTTTAACCCCGTTAGGGGATGAATTTCAATCAAATACGAAACACGTCTTCCATCAATTCTGTCCAAAAAGATTAATGCAAAATTTGAAGTAGATTGGACCAAGGAATCACATTGTCCCATACAAATTTTGACCCCCTTTTTCACCCCCTTAGGGGTATAATTTCGGAAAATTCTTTCTTAACGGATGCCTACATCATACAATGAACACACCCTCCGATTTTCAGGTCTCTACGATCAGCGGTTTAGGCTGTGCGTTTTGATCCGTCAGTCAGACAAATCATTTTATATGTATAGATTTTCTTTTTACGACAACCAACTGACACTTTTACACTTTTTTTATTTCTGAAACAGAACTTTTTTGTATTTTAACAAAACAGACCAAAGAGATCGGACCTCATACGTATATTCTTCGGTGCTCATACTATGAAACAGACAAATTTCTGAACCTGCACCTATAAATATTTGACAACCAAGTGACAAAAGACATCAAATGTTTCACAGCTAGGAACATTTTGTTGACCCGGCGGACTTCGTGTTTCCATGACAACAAAACAACCAAATCATTTTGTATTGGAAAATTAACTTGCCGTTTTAGTACTTTCCGGCACTTATTATTTATTTTCTTACCGTTTAAACTTTCCCTAAATTTCCACAAATATTTCACTATCAAAATTAGACAAATCGGTACAGCCATTCTCGAGTTTTACCGAGACTAACTATAGATACTGGTTCATTGAGAACATACCTAGGTGTTATAGCTATCGATCTGTTGTATTTAGTTTACTATCCTTTTTGATATGGATAGATGCCCTTTTATTTTTAAACTGGACAATTTTTTCGAGGTATACGTGCCCTAGATTTTGACAATTTTCTAATGTCCAAATAAGGCAACCGACACACTATTGAGATCTCAATGAAACAAGACTTGTTTGTTTCGTCTAGCAGCAAAGTTTGGAGCTTTCTTAAAACTGATAAACAGGGATATAACTAGACATATAGTTAACAACTAAGACCTCGGGGTCAGCAACGCACAAATTATACTCATTATAAGCCTCAAAAAGATGCTGTGATCGATAAAAGAGCGTCCTAAGCTTGTGCTAAATAACTGCCAAAAATTTACCATTAACTTGACGAGACGGATATATAAGGACAAATTTTATCAACTACAAATATTTTGAGGATGAATTCAACAACATATATAAACTATTTTTATAAAAAAACCTTAAATTTTTATACGCTAGTTTTCAAGAAAAACGCCAAAAGACATTTCGATTAAAAGTAAAATAAAGCACTTTCGATAGTTTCAATTCAAAGGAGCCGAAACAGAGAGGTCGCAATGCCTTCACCGCTTACACGTGTAACGGGCACGTGCCCGTACTTTCATTTAAAGGAGCCGACAGAGAAATATTACAATTTTTGTGGCAGGAAAAGTAAAAAAAAACTAGCCAGAATTTTTTTGTCAAAATATTTGCAGTTGATAAAATGTGCCCTTTTATAATATTATACCACATGTGATAGGAACGACAGTTATATGATTTGATGTTTGGTCTAAGTTTGATTAACAATATGTTAACAAGTCAAATATTTTTAAAGCTTTAATTTTAATGTCATAGTTTCACTACAACATCCCTAGTTCCCCTATCTCTTATGGCTCAGACTTCCCTATACTGGCTGACCGATTTAGAATGCCTTCCCTGTATATTATAATTAATGGTAGTAACAATGTATTTCTATTCTCTCATTAGTATTTTACCTAATAATGAATCGTCCTCCTCCGCTCTGGGCCGTTGGCCTTTGTGATAATTATGTTGTCATGTCTTTACCTACTGACTTCTAACTTTTACTGGCGATAATATCCCTTAGCTTTTTTTATTCTACATCAAGGAAGCACTTGACCTTTATCTTACTTAATAGTAGCGACGAAAAACCGAAGGTGGAATGGCAGTTCACACAAAATTCTCATGGTCTCATTATCGGAACACAACAATGCTGCTAAGACTGTTGTTATGCTGACAGACTTAGTTATGGTATTGGTAGCCAGAGCCCAGCCTAAAGTATATAAAGCCCTACTACCACCGATCAAACCAAACACATGTATACGTAACTATGGCTGTTAATCGAATTCAAAGTTTGTACATCGCGTCAAAAGAACTAACAAGAGAAGTAACTCTTAGGAGTTACTTCTCTTGTCTCTTGTCTCTAAGATCATAATCCTAAGATTATGACCTTTTAATTATGACAGAAACAACGTAGAAAAAAACAAAGTTTAGGGTTAACTCCATTGTCCTAAAGTAAAAGAAAATAAATCCACAAGCAAACCGTCCAAATGTAAAGGTCGTGTTACGACGATACAGTAAAAGCCTCACCCAAACAGAGGCGGTCTGCGGTCGCGGCCGCGGTTGCGGTCGGATGTGGTTCGATTTAATTTCGATCGGACGACTTAAGGAACCCTTAAAGTCTCTCGCCGCCTCAAAAATGTCCTGTGGCGCTTTAAACGCCGTCTGAGACCAACAGCAAACTCCAAAAAACAGCGTTTGGCGCCCGCGTCCGCAGATCACCTCTGTTTGGGTTGGGCGAGTTTTATTTTGGTTCGCAAAAAAGACGACAAAGCTCTTACTAGTGAAGTTGTGACAATACTTCTCAAGAGTTGCGTGATTTTTTTCGAATTTCAAAACATTAAGGGGTGAAAGTAACACTTCTATGTTTTCCTTCTTTGATACAGAAGTTCAGAACTGCTCTTTGTTATATAAATATACTTGCAAAGAGAATTTACGCAACGGGATCTGAAGCCATACCCAACTTCAAAAGAGTATTATAACTTTTGTTTGATGTTTGTTTCAAAGTAAAGCCACATAAGCAGTTTATTCCATGGTAAGACGGCTACCTCCGTAATTAGCTAATTTAGGAATAAATAATAATAAGTGCGTAATGGTAGATGTAACAAACTAGCGGACGTGATAAGGAGAAACGGGGCATGTCGTCGTGGATTAAACTGTATGTAATAAGAAAACTAGTGAGATACGTAACGCGGAGTCAGTCCGCGTCAAAGGCCACACACCCGATTGTATCCCCACATAATGTGCTCATCGGGGATTACTAATGTTTGGCCAAAAAACGGTTCCCAAAGTATCACTTCCCAAATTTTATTTCCCAAATTTTCATTTGGCAAAAAACATTTGTCAAAATAACTTTTCGCAAATTTACAGTTACCAAAAACATTTTTGGCAAATTTTTGTTTGGCAAATTTTTACATGAAAATATTTCATTTTACCAATTATTATTTGGTCAAAAATATTGAGCATAACAAGATTTACTTAACACTCCAAATTCACTGCATTAAAAAACTTGTCAAATCGTTAAGGGATTTGTTAGATGGGTTCCGCGAACGCATTTTTTCAATGCAGCGTTTTCCCGAGTCGCATTTTTCCGCGATCTTCATTTTTCTTGTCGTTTTTTTACTCGTAGCTTTATTCAGTGTCTCATTGTTCCGCAATCACTTTTGTTTTCGCGTAGTTTTTTCCCGAAATAGAAACATTAGGTAGCTGACGTTTGTCGCCTTTTTACTCGTAACTTTATTTAAAGTCTCGTTGTTTCGCATTTGCTTTTCTTTCACTTTTAAAACTGGCTCAGTAGATCCAGAGATAACTCCCTACGTAGGTACACACAAACAAATAAACAAAGTGGACCTCTTTGTTGTATTGGCACTTATTTTTATGTTTAACCCTTAAAACGGTATACGAGTATATGATGAAAATGAGTTGAAACGACTTTAAGTTTTACCACCAACCTACTACTACTAACTACGCGAAAATAAAGCGATTGCGGAACAATGAGACACTGAATAAAGCTACGAGTAAAAAATCAAGAAAAATGACCGATCGCGGAAAAATGCGACTCGGGAAAACGCTGCATTGAAAAAATGCGTTCGCGGAAGCCATCTAACAAATCCGTTAAGGGACAACAACGTACAACGTTAAGGGATGGAAAACATATTGTGCAAAAAAGTAGTGACAATCACGTTCATTTCCGGCTGTTAAGGTCACAGTTCTAACCTAACCTAACCTACTTTTCTAGCTAGTTCTAATCTAGCCTACTTAACCTATAACAACTGAGTTTATTTAAGATCAATTACTAATGAGATACGCTTTTTGTTTCAGGCAAGTTCAAGCCAATAAAATACCCACCTCTTCTGTATTCATCAGTTAAAAATAAATTACCATATGTCAAACTTACGTTTTAGGTTGAGTGTGTGAAGTAATAATTTGAACAAACATACTTTTGGAGTTTAGTTGACAAAATAAAATGTTTGTTTAATGTATATTATTATTTGACCAAGTAAATTAAATGCGAAACGAAAATATGCTAATCTTTAGCAAATTAGCATTTGGGAAATGAAACTTTGCTATTAGTTTTTAGGGAAGTGAAATTTGACGAAAAGTATTTTGCGAAACGGCAGGATACCGCTCATCGGCCATTAGGCACGCGGCGCACACGGCTAATCGTCAACACCGTCATCGAACGCGCGCAGATACTAATTGTTGTGATTGGTGTTAGGCCCCGGTGCTCCGGGCGCCGTGATACGTTTCGTTGATGTTTCATACTTACCGTTGATAATGGCTCATTATTATTCACCTGTGCCGCAAACGATTGCTTGATAAAGTAATTGATTTTTGCGCAACGAATCCTTTGAAATGTGCACTTGTAAAGTGTTATCAGAAAATTCTTTGGTATTTATTAAGATTACAAATTTAATTGTTTCCGAATACGACAAAAAACTATTTAAGTTGTTCACGTTCAAATACTTCTACTTTTTCTACTACGTAACATCATTTTCACCAATTAAACACTTAACTGGTGATTAATTGGTTTGACGACCTTATGCTCCAGATATTTTTATGTATTATTCAACATAAAACCACATCTAAATACGGAAATGTATTTATTTAGTGCAA
This sequence comes from Eudonia mercurella, assembly GCA_963082485.1. NCBI lineage: Eukaryota > Metazoa > Arthropoda > Insecta > Lepidoptera > Crambidae > Eudonia > Eudonia mercurella. Next base: position 1,525,081 of record OY720022.1, read on the forward strand.
GTATTTTGAAATCACTTTAATATAAAATCGAGGCGTGTGCTCAAACAACGCTGTATGTAGTAATTTGCAGTTTCGAGAAATAATAAAAAAAATATCATAAAGGAGTTTGAGTAATTTTGTATGGAAGGGTGGGTGTTTTTTTTAATTAGTTCATTACCGACATAAAATATACTTCATCATAAAAATAAACGCAAAGTCGGAAACCTCATAGTTTGTGAAAAATTGCTCATATAAAATACGAAAACCTATGAAAAAAAAATTTGCTTGTCGCGCCTCAATTTTTGAAAGAACTTGTCAAGACATAAAAAAAAATACTATGGCAACATTTCCCAGTGTTGGGCAGTTTTTGAGATATCGACTCTTGTTTGCTTTCCGTAAACCTGTTTATGTGTAAATGTGGAATTGGAATTTCAGTATATTTTCATTCAGTTTTTTAGGGAATCAAGATAGTTAGAAAAGAGCAAAGGAGCAGATTATATTAAATGAGCAACATACATACTGAATAATTTTTTTTAAATAAGAAATAGCTCAAAATCTGCCCATGATAGACGTACTCTGCTTAGTAATTTTTTGCTTATTGGGATAAGATCTGTAACATGAAATATTTTCTTTGAAGCGACATCGCCAAAAAAAATATCCCCAAATTACTCATACTTCTTTGCTGCAATAGTGTTTTATTGTGAAAATCATATAAAGTTATACCTAATCATTGGGAACTTTTACACAGAAAATGGCTTATGAAACATTTGGAAACTCAATAGTAATCTTTTCAAACAACATTTTATATTTATTTTAGTAGAACAATGCTGTATGACACATGACTTACGGCGTTATTCAACTAAACAGGTACACGTACACCTAATTCTGAAATATATTCGTCACCTTGATCTCGAGCCTTTATTCCTTTGACATCCTTCCATTCCTGCATGTTAATCTTGCGTTTTCTCGCTTTATTTATCTTATTTTGCGACCCTTCCGTCAAAACAATACTCCGAACGTCCGCCATTTTCTTGACATACATCATTGTTCAACTGTATGCCAGCTTTTGATAGCCGCTATCTTCACTATTGTTATGAATGGCATAACCATCTTCATTGTGAACGATGCCAGTACTGCCATACAGCGATGTTCATCGTTAGTTAGGTTTCTAGGTTTATCTAGCTCTTGTTCGCGGCTTTGCTCACGTGGGTGGGCTACACGACTTGTATTTATTCTTAATAAAAGCCAAACTTATTAAACTTATTATAAGTAATAAGGGCAAGTAACTAGGCAAATAAACATGTCACGTCATTTAAACATTGAATCATTTAAAAGCCCATGCATGCGAGCTAAAATTAGTAAAAGTGTCTAACACAAAACGTAATAAATTGTTACAAATTATCATTCCCAACTTAAGGGACCATTTTCCAAAAATCCTGAAAAACTTCAAATTACAAAATTTAAGGAATAACAGATTTCCATACAAACTTTCCACCCTTTTTTCACCCCTCTAGGCGAAGTTTTTCGAAAAATGCAAAAACACGTCATTCTTTATTTTTACTGAAATATCTATAGATCGATTAAATTATTAATTTTTAAAATTATTACTTTAAAAATAAGGATTTCCCAAAAAAAAATTCTTCTCTTTTTTACTCATTTAAAAAAAAATAAACAAAATTCCTGAGACACGTCATTCTTTATTTCACTTCAAAAAGCCAAATACCAATTTTCATGTATTTTACTTCAATACTGACGGACTTTCATACAAACTTCCACCCCCTATTTCACCCCCTTAGGATATGATTTCCGTAAAATCCTTTCTTAGTGGCTGGTTACGTCACTCAATTAACCTACAGTCCAAATTTCATCTAATTAGCTTCAGCGATTTCGGCTCGGCGATGATAAATCAGTCAGGACAAGTCATTATATGTATATAGATATACGCTGAAATGCAAAACGTGTTAATGTTATCAAAGGTTAACTGATAGTTTGTATCTTGTTTGCTAAACAAGCTAAGAAAGTTCAACCGGTCATTAAATTGCTCAATGGGATGTCGAGCTTCTATAACTTTTATGTTTTTTGTACAAGTAGTTTCTGTATTTAGACTGTAGAGTTCTCATGTTTTACAGCTTCAAACTTTGCCTGCATTCATTATAAGTAACCCACCTATTATAATCTCAATGGGACTGGAAGTGTTTAATTTCATAAAGTATTATTTGGCAATTTAGAAAAAAACTCATTTACTTGTAAAAATTAAATAATAGAATAGAAAACTATTTCAAGCTCTTGTATTTTTTTATAATGCAAATGATGTGTTATATATTACAACAAGAACAAAAATGTACCATGTTTTCTATTCACCTTCTTCAAGATTACGCGAACACAACACATTGAAATGAAACCATTTTCTACGGATCTACCTACTCGTGTCACAGAACAGCTTGTTAATAATAAGTAAAAAATATTTGTTATTTTGATGGTACTCTTTCGATATTGTGTTGGCACAGCAGGGCGTAGGAAGGAAGTCATTCAATTAGCGATGTTTTTCGAGTTCAAGGTTCCATGTGCTAATAGTTGTTAATGATATCAAATACTTCGAAGATATTCTATTAAAGGCAGCTCGTAATAAAGCTCGCTACACTTCACATGACGTTCGAACGGCATTACGAGTATACCGTAATTGTGTGTTGTCCAGGTGTAGTGAAATTAAATGGACTGCTTGTTTGTATGTAGTACTCGTACGAGTGTGTTGTCGTTCAGCCGATACTTATTGCAATTATTTGAGAGAAAGCCCATAGATTGTCGTGAAGTTACTCCTTAGAGATAAATTGAAAGCTTCTTTCGTGTCAGCGGTAACTTCTTTCTTCTTAATTAAAAAAAGCTTTAAAGCAGTAAATGGTGAAAATTATTATTTATAGACTGTAGCGCAATTTAAAAAAGATGGTAAATTTTTCATTTAGCTCGAACTTAAAATGGAAAGCTAATAAGTGAAGCGCATTTCATAGCTGGCAGCGCCTTAATTGAAGGATTTGACAGCTTTACCTGTTTACTAAAGATAATGGCTAGGAGCTGTAAAGTTGCAGGCTTACGGGCGAAGAGCCCTTTTATGAGTTTACACTGTACGCTGCTCGTAAACTGAACTGTTCCGCTTGCAGGGTTGCGTCTTCCATTTTTTGTTTGCTTGAGCGTACGGTCCATAGGAGCTAAGCGATCACCGCAGCCTTTTTCCGCTCTTTTTGTTTTGTGGCGTCGCGTAGCCACTGCCGTCGCACATCGCAGATCGTGGGAGACCGCCTGTAAACAACCAGCCACCTAAAGTACATAACTTTTGGGACGGTAACCCGTTCGCAAGAACCTATAACTTTAATAATGGAACGATTCACAGTTGGGTGAACTGCCCAAGCAAAAAAATACACGGCAATCCTGAGAGCGGCAGTGCAATGTGCTGATTTATGATTTTGAATTTTTTCTTAGTAAAGTAGGTACTTCTCTACTTTGGCAAAAATAATTATTGAGTAATGGGCTCTATCACATAAAATAAAAAAATGCAAAATGGCATTTTATCATCACGGTGACCTGTCCTGAACCCAATTCCTCTTGTAAAATATCTTCCCCTGTAGTTACATTTATTATTTGGATTGATATTGACTTTTATATCAATGTTATACACCGTTGGCCTGAATAACCCGAAAGATTTAACTTAACGATTCTACAGCCTAATTAGAGTATATAAAGTTTTGTAACACATAGTCCTAAACCCCATAATAAAGGAGATATTCATTATTTAAAACAAATAATAATAAAAAAAATATCAAGTATAACACACCCTAAGGTATGACGTAGACACCTACTACTTTCACGCAGACGTACTTACCTAGGTGCATCGGTGTCAACCAGTTTTACCTAAGTAAGTTTGGTACCTGTCGACAAAAAGGTTTTACTACCGAAAATAATTATTTTTCATTGTGGAAAGTAAGTATATCATTTCAGTGAGCCTTTGATGGTTCAAAGTTAAAAAGGCAGAAATTATATTATGAATAACACGAAATTACCATATTTGTTTCATTACATTTTCACTGGTATCTGAATAATTAAAAAACTCGTTATTTCGTCAGGTCGGTTCCGAAACACCTGAAACGTGACTCAGTTTTTCAAGAACTTTGCCATTTGCGTTGTTTAACTCAAGTGATTGTGTAACTCTTTTGTATGGATTCTCAAGTTTAATTTTTTTCCAAGTGTTTCAAAAGTCTTTCTCAATTTCTTTTTTATTTATTTCATTATTTTTTCACTGGCATTTGAATAATTAATAAGCTCGTTATTTCGTCAGGTCGGCTACCGAAACCCTTGAAACGTGACTCAGTTTATTAATAACTTTGCCATTTGCGTTGTTTAACTCAAATGATTGTGTAAGTCTTTTGTATGGATTCTCACGTTTAATTTTTTTCCTATTGTTTTAAAACTCTCTCTCAATTTCTTTTTTATTTTTTTCATTAGAGTAAGCGAACGCTGTGCCCGACTACAATCGGAGCGCAAACTTAACTGTATTTTTTTTTAAATGTGTTTTTGTATGAAATGTGGTTTGTATTCTGTTGTCGTGCCAATAAATAAATAAATAAAAATAAATAAATAAAATAGTTTTTCACTGGTATCTGAATAATTAATAAGCTCGTTATTTCGTCAGGTCAGTACCCGAAACCTTTGAAACGTGACTCAGTTTATTAATAACTTTGCCATTTGCAATGTGTAACTCAAATGATTGTGTAAGTCTTTTGTATGGATACTCAAGTTTCAAAACTCTCTTTCAACCTTATTTTTTCGTTAAAACAAAAGTTACATTCAAAGAGTTGTTGAATTGACAACCTTTCTAATAGAATGAGTCATGCCATGAATTTTTTCGAGTAACGCTGTAAATATAAGTGAGAAAGTCACAGATATTATGTCTGTAATATAATATGTTGAAATGGTATCTCATTGAAATGGCACAACTTTTACGGATCTACTCGCGTTTATTTTACACATTACTTTTAATTAATGTTTATCCTGACGTTTCGAACCCTTTGCAAGGTCCGTGGTCACAAGGAGACTGAGGTGTTGGTCGTCTCATAATTAGTTAGTAGCTTGTATATCCTCATTTGAATTTAATCAGGTGCGTTCCGTTTTACGCAAAGAGATATTTTAAAGTATCTTGGTGTTGGAGCTGGGATTTAATATTTTGTATGATGGGATCCCAGGCTGGTGGTAGATTTCAACCATCTTCTCTATTGAAATCAGGATATTTTTTAATTTCAATAGCCTCGCGTACCATCCTAGGGATGAATCTTTGTTCTCTAGCGAGTATTTGTGGTTTATCAAATCTGATGTAATGGTTGGGCCCCTCTAGGGCATGTTCGCATAGACTGCAGTATGTATTGTTCGCGTAAACTTTAGAAAACAATATGGTATCTCATGTTAACATTATACGAGTGTAGGTATAGTCAAGGCCTCCGCGAATCCTTTGTTGGACCCGATTGACGAGAAGACATTTTTATTTCAATGTATATAGTTTTTATATTATACCTATATACCTACAGAGTAGAGTTAAATAAAATATTTTTATTAAAAAGTAACAAATTGCTGGAGTATCTGAAAACCCGCTTTAATAAATATTGGAACAAATTATAGTATCATTCGTAACATTCATGTTATGTGCTTTTTTTACTCAGTAGCTTTTAACGTAAGTCCGTAAACAACATACTGTTCATCAGAATGATATGGTTATTAACTGCATCAGCTACGAGTATTAACAATTGACCTAAATATTTCACAGTAGGCTACTATTAAATACTAGCTGACCCGGCTGACTTTGTACCGCATTTCTTTTTCATTTTAATGGTGAAAGAATTTTTTAAATCGGTCCAGTAGTTTTTGAGTTTATTCGTTGCAATCACACATATAAAAATACAAAGCTTTCCTCTTTTTAATATTAGTATAGAAAACAGATCACCATTAGGCAAATTAGTTATTCAAACATAAAACATTTGCAAATGTACGTAATCAACGAACGAGGATTCAATTAATATTTCTCTCTAATCTAACTATTTTTATTTCAAAGTGTAGTGTAGGTGAGGAACGGTGGGAAACGGTGCTATTGAATAGTTAGTTCTTGTTGCTATTTAATTCAAACTTGTTAGTTATATGTATTTTGCATTATTTTTGTTGAATATTTTAATTTTACGATTTTGTATTGTACTTACATATATATCTTAATGTGACTAGCGTACGTTCCGCCTGATGGAAAACGGTGACATGAACACTTGGAGGCTACCAACACCAAGGGTATAATCACGCGCATCGCCAACCCTGAAACTTTGATTCATATGTCAATGGTACCGACCTACTACCCTACAAATCGAAACACAGCAAGGTTTACAAAAATAAGTATTCGATCGGCACTCAGTCGAATCGTACTATCGGCTACTAAATACTCGAATCATTATGCACGAAAAAAAATACTCCACTTTTATAATTATTGATACGCAATGGCTCGCTAGAAATGTCTCATGAATATGGGACTCATCTACATTCATAAAAGTGGTTTCTACATTTTAAATTATTATTTAAATTAAATTAAATTATTTGTCAACCCAAGAATATTTTTACATGTCAGAAATTGAATATTCAGAACAATCAATGCATTATACGAAACGCTATTTTTGTTTAGGTATTTTGTTAGGCATAAAAAACTGGATTCGTCCACACCGGAAGTACCCATAAAATTTATTAAGTACTTATTTTATTTATTATAATTATAGGTGTCCACTACAAATCAAATATTCATTATCAATTTACATTATAATTATTAAAATGCTTTCGTGGCATTGCGTAATTGGTATTCATGAAAATAAGGTTTCGAATCTAAGTATTAATAAAGATGGATGATGATTTCGTTAACATGTCGATTGCAATAGAAAGATAAGAATGAAAGACATGCATGTTGTTATCAGGGGAGCCTATACCCAATATTACGACATCTTCATCCGATAGATTATTTGCTATTGTTTGAAGTATTTGTGTACTTGATACGCCTGTGGGGGAATACATGCCGGTGAAGTGTACTTATCGTTCCATTTTTCTAACCTCGACTTTATAATATTAGAAGATAATCCTCTCAGTTGTTTGTCGCCCATGATTTGAATAGTTTTCGGCGTCTGTTTGTGATGGTAATAAGATTAAGATAAAAAAACATGCGCAGCGCATAACAATAAAGGATACATGGACGAGTTAAAAAACACAAATAGCACGTAAAAATACTTGCAATTTATTAATAAAAACAAATCATTAATTAAGTAACTCACACAAAAAAAATACAAAAATTATATTTGGAATATGGCTGTGCGAGGCCAACGGCTGTTTCAGCGATGCTTTTGTGTGATAATCAGAAAGGAATTCTCTATTAACAGTGGATGTTCCTTGTTCACATTTATCTAAGCTTACATTATTTTTAACCGCTCTGTACCTATTGAAAAAAAACAGGTCAAGAATCTGTTAGTTCAAGCTAGCCTTCGGTCAATTCGCTGTTACTAATGGTTGGGTGAGGGGTTAAGGTCAGATATTGTTTATTATCAAAAAGCTTGCGAGGGCCGGAGTGCACGGTTGTCTTCTCAGATGGATCGAGTCATACATCAACAACAGGAGTCAAGCAGTTTGTGTGAAGGGGTATTCTTCCAAGTTCCTTCCTGTGCCATCAGGAGTTCCACAGGGATCCCATATCGGTCCATTACTTTTTCTCTTTATATTAGTGACATAGGTTTTGTACTAGAGAATTGCATTTTCTACAATATGCTGACCACGTGGACCATATACTAGGTATTGCAAATCGTAACCTAGTGTTTATACTAAGGATTATTTAACCCTAATAAAGTATTAACTTTGAAAATATTATGCTTTGACTTTGTTCGATCAATTCTTGATTTTTGTAGCACAGTTTGGAGTCCTTGCTATCAAATTACATATAAATCGAATAGAAAAAGTGCAAAAATGATTACTTAAGTACAAAATATTATCTCTGCAATAGACGAAAGATTATTGACATTATGTTTCTGTACAAGATTTTAAATAATTTTATCAATTCCACAACACTCCTTAGTAGGATACCTTTCGTGTCTCGTGTTCGACTTCCAGTGCGCTCCTCACGTACACCCAAACTTTTAGCTCCTTCAAAATTACGTAAAAATTATACACGTAACTCTTTTGTCTACCGTTCCACCAACATTTATAATAAAGAATTTTCTGAAATTGATCTTTTCAAGATGTCGTTGTTGTCATTGAAACAAGAATTAAAGAAAAAACTTAACTAAGTAGCTAAGTCTATGTGTATTATATAGCTAAAAATGTTTATGCATGCTTTTCTTAACTATTTTTGTAATGTTTCTCTGAGAACCTTTGTTTAACCACCTTACTCATCCTATGTTATTTCTTATATAAATTATTTGGCATTGTAGGTCTTTATACTACTTTGTACTTACTACATACTTTTTGTGAAAATGACTGTTTGTTGCCAGAATAAATGAAAAAAAAAAATTATAGGTTCAAATTTCGACGTGTTTTTTTAAAATATTTATTAAAAGGAGGCAAATGAGCAGGCGGGTCACCTGATGGAAAGTAATCACCGCCGCCCATGGACACCCGCAAAACCAAAGTAATCGCAGATGCGTTGCCGGCCTTGAGGAACGAGTTGGATCTTGAGGAGGAAGTAGGAATTAGAAGGGGGAGGGGAGAGAGATGGGCCTCCGGTAAACATCCTGCAACGCAGCGTGGCTCTGCTACTCAGACAGTGTCACTCATTTAGCACCACCCAGGGGTCACGTGTAGGGTCTCAAAGGTAACCCTACGAACGCGAGTAATATTAAAGGTGGGCTTAAGTCCTACTAATCATTGTTCTGAATTTTACTAAACTTCTGTTTTGTATTGTAACACAGACATGAAGAAAGAAATATCCCTTGCCAAGTTTCTTGCTGCTTTAATTTTAACGTTCAAAAAATATTTTATTTAAGGTTCCTTCAAAGTGAAATGATCTTTGTTGATTTTTTGCTCCTGCATTTTGTAGGTAAAAAGTATTTATCTCGAAGCTGAATTATTCAAAAAGTGGAAAATATGCTTTGAATACTTACAGAATTTTAAAAGAATAGTAACGGTGGATAGAATGGATCGTCATCTATTTATGTTAACAAGTTCCGTTTTACAATTATTATTTTTTTTAATTATTTTTGTTAAAAATATTTAAGATAAGATAAGATAAATAAACTTTATTGTACACCAAAAGATAAAACATTTGACAAAAAATTACATAAAAATAGACGTACAAAGGGCGGTCTTATCACTAAGAGTGATCTCTTCCAGACAACCTTTGGATGGACAAAGAATATTTGAATTTGAAGTGGGTTCGTCGTCGCGTCGGTGCATCATAAATAATTATAATATAACTAACAGCAATAAATAATGATAAATACTTAGTATACTATTGATACAAACATAATATTTAAAAGTACATATAAGGATGTGTAGTATGGTGTATCGTCTCTCTAATATGCTTTTATACTGATAAAAGATCTTATACTGATAAAAGCATATTAGAGAGACGATGGTTTTTGGGACAAGTAATGATCCTTCAGTAGTCTCTTAAAGGTAGCTAACGTTATTTATTTATTTATTATATTATTTTATTATGCCATCTCATTATCATCGTCATCGTCATCATCAGCCCATACTAGTCCACTGCTGGGCATAGGCCTCTCCACGTGCACGCTACGACTCTTATTTATTTATTGAAACTAAATAAGTATTTGATTCGATTTAAATGTCTCTCAAATATACAACGTAAGTGATTGTATAGATGAATAAAATATATTCACATCTTTGTGTGCTCGGTTTGGTTGGTGGTAGGGCTTGTTAGTCCGCCTGGCTAGCTACCACCATCTTATCTAAATATGTCGTCATAACATCAATGTTTATAGTATTGTTGTGTTCCAGCAGCTAGAAATAAGATAGCCAATGCCTCACTAGTTGAAAAAGAATAAAAATAAAAATAAAATTCACCTACGAAATGGAAGAAGACAGGAGTTAGGCTTTGCTTGACATCAAGATGCGAGTACGAGATGACGGTTGACTTGGCCACTCTGTATATAGGAAAGCTACACACACAGATCGCTATCTCAACGCAACCTCTCATCACCACCCAAAACATCTGAAGTCTGGGCTTACGATTTGTGCGATGACGTAACACTGCACGAGGAGTTATCCCATGTCCATGTTCTGCAGAAGAACGTATACAAGGGGAAGGTTTTAACAACCAGACACAAACCAAACACGATAGTTTCAGGGTAGAAAGGCAGCCGCTTTTCATGCCGTATATGAAAGGAATGACAAACAAGGTCTTAAATATATTCAATAAGTACTCAATTAACACCATCTTCACTCATTTTAGAAAAGTAGCTCAATATCTACGGTCACCAAAAGATAGCTTTCCCCTAGAAAAGCCCGGTGTGTATAAGATCGATTGCAGCTGCGGTAGCTTCTATATTGACCAAACAAAACGTATAGTAGCCTGCCGAATTAAGAAGCATATCAAAGCAAAGTCGGCCATTGCTGAACATTTGATCCAATCGGGTCCTAATCACAGGATTGAGTTTTATAACCCCCAGATAATTTCGACAGAACGCCACTACATACCTAGATTGGTTAGAGAAGCGATTGAAATTACAAAATACAAAAATTTTAATCGCGAAGATGGGTTTAAACTTTCCAGTGATTGAGCTTATGTAAAGATCGCAAAAAGAACAGAAGTGCCGTTTCGCGACCTGATACGGTCAGTGTAGTGTGTCAAGAACCAGTTCGAGTGAATAGTGACTTCGGAGACAGTGGTACGAGTATCAAGCACAAAAACCGACTAAGGAAGAGGGTAGATAGTTACCTAGTACCTACCTAAGCGAACACAACATTATGAACAGAACTTGAATTAATTGTCGACAAACACACTCACACTAATTTGTGCTGTGTGACTCACACACAGCACCGTAGATTTTTAGTTTACTGAAACTATTGACTTACTTATTAATTATCAAGTTAATTGTATTACGTATGCATAGAAGCCGGCCGGCACAATTACTCAAAAAGACAAAACATTTGATTGACACAGATTTGCGGGGGCGCCGGGCGAGGGGTCCGCGGGGAAGGGGTGGTTTGTGATTGACTGATCGTAATTCCGGTGCATTCGAATTGCCGAATGCACTAGCGGGCAGCGAGTGGGCAAGCGGGAGCGGGGTTATGACTCTAGGTCGGACTCTATGTCAACTTAAAACGCGCGAACTTTCAAATTAGTCCTAGAAACTTTTTTTGATGACGTGAGAGTGAGACGTGACGCCCTAAGAACGGATTTTTTTTTGTGCTTCTTCTAGTGCCCCCCCAGACGTGATGCCCTAGGCAATTGCTTAATTTGATTAAGGATTAATCCGTCACTGTTCATACATAGGTAAGTTACTCACGAATGGTGATGTTTTTGTTAAATATCTATTTACTTAGATATCCATATCCGTGTCAATGAATTTGCACCATAACAAATCTTTGCGCCCGATCGGTTTCCCTTAGCCACGGTGACTAATAAGCAGGGAGCAGGGAGTCCCGCGGCTTCCTTAGTGCCATCAGTGTTCTGCCGAGTGCTAGTTATGACACCATCTTTGATTTATCTTTTTGTAGCAGCGCCTATGCCGACTGAACCACTTAGCACTATGAAAATGCTTTTTCTTTTACAAAATCAAAAAGGACGGTTGTAGTTTTTATTGTATGATGTTATAATTTTAGTAGTTGACAAAGTTCTTTTCGAATGTCTTTATCTTGAACGTATTTCATTGTGTTTTAAAATTATTATGTAGTACATTTTTAAACACAACAAATGTATTTAAACGTAATAAAACACCATAATATCAATAATTATATATCCATTTCACAAGCTTTATTATAATTGACCAATTTGACAATAATGCAACAACTTGACTTTAAAATCCTCAATCAAAACGTACCCTCAACTATTGAAGTAACACCACTAATCTCATAATCCAAACACTCGAAATTCCCACCAGTCCTCCCCAATCCCCACACAAACAGACAACAAAACAAACAATTATTGCACAATCAATGGCCGCCCGCGCGAATATAATAATACGTATAAATCAGGAACTGTAATGGCGCACGTTTAGTGACATCATTTTTAGTTCCCCTTCACTGTCAAACGTAGCTACTCACAGTATAGCCTGTTCATTATTCTCCTGCGACGAAAGACAACGGAACAAAATCTATTGTCTCTGCGAGTGTCCCCCTTGATAGCATTTGACAAAATCGCACTGGTTACTGTGTGCGATTGCACTGTGCGCATCGTTCCCTCCGTGCCCGATAGATGGCGCTGTCATAAGTGCGCGTGCGCGCGTTACGCACTGCGCGTTTGATACTCAACAATTCATGGGAATCGTGCTTCGGACAATGTGCAGTTAATTGTGCGATAGAAGCACCAGTGGTACCACCCCACGGTTCCGGAGATTTATGCGAACGCCGTGACCGGCGAAAAGTGCCCCGACATATTTATTTTCGACTAATAAATTGCTATAAACATATTGTGCGAAGTGATTCCGGGTGATGTATCATATTTTTTACGCGTGGGAGAACGCTGTTCTATCTAATTTAATTTGGCTACTGTATCGCGTTTCATGAAGATAAACATTGCAGCTATAGATTATGTTTCTTAATGAGCTTATCTGGCTAAGAGTTCGGTTACCAATAGATCTGCTAATATTGATTTTCTTTTTCGACAGGTACAGAAAAAATATCAAGTGGCCTAGCAAAAGGATATTCCACGCCGACGTTAACCGACACATTACGAGCTACAAAATGTACAGGTGAGTACCATTTTCTCAATATCATCATCATTATCATCATCATCTCACACAAAAGAAGTAAAATGCTGGTTAACGCCCTCCCTGAAAGAACACCACAACGACCGGTTATGTGCTGCTCGCATCCAGCGGCTTCCCGCGATTGTCTCATGTTTAACTTTTTAAACTATCACGATCACTTGCATTAGAGTAATTATCAACGGGATTCACAAATAATAATTACTCCAATGTCTCATGTTTGTTATCACAACAATGCTTACAACACGGAGGATTTTGTATCTGCGATACTGTGATTAAAAAGCTGCCGTTATGTATTATAGCTTCCTTTAGAAACTATAATAAAAATAAATGAAAATCTTAAAACAAGCCTTGCTTTAGTTAAGTGTCGATATCAAGAACAGTCACAATTTATCTATGACAGATTTTTGCAATAATGCATTTTGCTATTTCAATACTTTCTGTGCTAACTTTTGGTTGGGCAACCGAATAATCTGCATACCATTCCTTTAATTCTTTACCTCACAAAACGTTTAATGTACTCGTACAAGTGCTTTACAACTCTAATCACGCGGTAAGTAGATCAAACGCATTCTTCTTCATCAAAAGACGATAACAGTAAGCGGACACAGATATAAACAATTAAACCCTTATTTTCTCACAATTACACCGCTTCAAAGTGTCTTTGACGTTCAACCCTAAATTGGTGCGGAGAAAATATGGCTGAGCATAGTTGAGCGATGAGTTAGCAGTTGTCTGCTAAGGAGCCTTTTCGGCCGCCGAAGCGTAGATGCAAAGGACAAAGATAATGGTTGCAATTAAAAGTTAACTTTCAGTCGGGGGGTAGCGCCCGCTCAGGCGGCTAGTGCGGCGGTTAAGTGCGCAGTTTAGGAACGGCGGGCGGTGAGTGTGGTGACCCCAATGCTTTGCGATTTGCTTAATGATAGTAAACAAATGTAAAAAAAATATTAATGTTTTTGTGTTTCTGCAATGGGGTAATAGTTTTCTTCTTATTATTATTATTATTATTATTTATTTCATGAAACATAACAAAGATCCTTATTTGTTAGCAGACTTACACCCGTTTGCACTAAACTTATAAATCGCCTAAGTCTTAGCCTAACTACTACCCGGTCAAGTTAAGTCGGCACCTGAGTGTAAGCGACGTTTTCGAGCCAGGTGCCGAGTTAACTTGACCGGGTAATAGTTAAGCCAAGACTTAGGCGATTCATAAGTTTAGTGCAAACGGGTGTTAAAGTTATTGCTAGTATTAAAGTACAAAATAATCAATTACGTTTTAAATTTTTTTGTTGAAATCATATACCTATGATACTATTATTTTTGGTAATAAAGATATTTTTTTTAATGAGTTAATTATAAAAAACTTATAAATGTATGCCACTGATAAGAACAGCAAGATTCTCAGCAAGAGCTTTTAACTTCTCCCTTCCTCTTACAATGTTTTAATGTACTAAAATTACCACTCAACCAAACCCTTATAAGAAAAAAAAGCTAAAATAAAAAAAAATACAACAAATTGACGTGACGGTTGCTATAATATGCATCCAATATAAAATATCATATAAATATTTACATGTTATCACCATAAAGATTCACGGCGTACATTTATCTTAGTCTGCATTTATTAGCTTACACAGTTCAATGCATTTTGAATTAATACTAGTTAGTTCCAAATAATACTATAGGCACTCGGTTACATAGACGGATTATTTTATTACGCTTTTGCATACCTTACGAGTCATTAAAAAAAATGCGTTAAGAGATTCAAATATTGACTCTCTCGGCAATCCAGTTTTAAATGGTTGAGAAATTCTTATAAAATGTTTCATAAATTATGCAAATTTAAAAACTCCTTGATGGATCACGAAACTCTAGTGGGAAAGCAAATTATAACTGTTACAACAACTTCAATTTATTATTCCAAAACTGAAATTGTTACCACTACTGCGTACAACAACCTAATAACTGGTCCGAATGTCCCGTTACTAAAGCTCGCCACGTGACCACAAATGTACGGGTTAATTAAGCACCCTGAATGCCGATCCTTGAGACCGTTGTGTGACACCCCTTCGATACAATTAAAATTTCAAATTATTATCGGGGTTTTTTAGGGTTCTAAACATTGTTGACACTTTAAGAAACGGAGAAGACTTTGTATAATTATTCATGATAATTTGTACAGGTAGCTCAAATCGACCGAAGCGTAATAATTAGTAAACAAAACTCATTCGCCTTGAATCGAAAGTGTTTTTATAAATGCTCAAATACGTATAATCAGTTTTCTTACTGTCCTATAGAAAAAGTAACCACAAACTTACACAACAAAGAAAATAAAACTTCAAAATTAAAGCCTAATTCAACTATTGGCCTAAAAGCAATATTGATAATACTAAATTGTGTAACTTCAAATCTTCTATAAAGTATAAAAAAAGTATTAACTACGCTTATAATGAACTCTTAATTATCCGTTGACAAAAAGATTCGCAACACTCAGTCGTTTATTTGCGAGCGAACTTGAACATAATAATCGAGTCGAGGATCATGCGCTGGGGTCGGCTCCACCACGCGTATCGAATGCCTGCGCGTGCGACTCGGCCCTGCCAATAGTCACCAATTTGCGGTGACAACCGTGCAACGTTCTGATTTTTTCTCATGGCGATACCGACTCTCACATTTTAGGGTTGAATTAATTCAGTAATTGTTGTACGCTCTTCCTAATTTAAAACACAATGGCAAAATGATTGGTTTACTTTATCATTCGTTGTTTGCTAACAAATTACGACACCGTAAACGGATTTCTTCATTTCATGGAGTCGCGTTAAAATCAACAAAATGTCAAAATTTTAATGTAATGTGTTAAAATCTAAAAATTATGAACAAATAGAAGATATCATAAAATAAACTCTTACACCGTCACCTAATTAAATTTCATTAACCATAGAATAATTATCATTTTTATTAACTTTAGAATAATTGTCACTTTCCATAACCTTGAATTTTAATTATCATTAGCATTAATATTATTGTGAATGCATTAATTATTTGTTTTCAACATTGTATAATATTTCGTTACAAAATGTTTACCACTGTTTGTGAAGTGCGGAACTAACTGTAACAAGTATTTTTATAATGCTCACTAAATAGTTCCAACCTTATTACTTCGTTAATGACTTTATTGTTAACGAAATAAACAATTTTGACTTTTGATTTTTTTTAATGTAATGGAGAGTTCAAAACTAAACAAAAAGTAGTTTCGTACTAATTTAGACACCTACGTAAAAGTCAGTGATAAAGCAGATTCAGTGTCTGTCAGCACTTTTCTTGAAAATTGCAACATTGCAACATAACACTTACATAAAAAGACTTGAAATGCATTTCAATGCGAAAATAACTTATATAAAACTGCTAGCTTCAGATATTAAAAACAGCAAATGAGACCATAATCCACAATTAAACCACCCAATGGTGTGCCTAAGTAAAATAATTAGTGCAATTTTTTCACATGTTTTGCATGTTATCAACGCATCGCACACTAACCGAACTTGTCAGGCAGCGGCGGGCCCTCCCACTCTATTAGACAGTCAATCATTCCCGGGTTAGGTTCCGGCGGCGGCGGCGGCGGCCGGCCGTCTTGCCGCGACTAATTCCAGAATTATCCGTCACCATCGGAGGGTTGTGTGAGAGTTTTGGATAACGCCGATAATTGTGTCGATGATACTAAATGTCATGATGGACACATTATCTATTTACGTTGGTTTAAAAATAAGCAATATCAATATAAGCATCGTTCCTAATCTTATTTGGGGAAAAATAAGCATTACATTAAAATTATACCTTTACATCTATTGATTAAAAAACAAATCTAATAATATCAGTCCAGTACAGTTTACACATGTATTTTATTGTCATTTCATTTCAAAAATTATCAATCAAACCTTTTCCTACGACATGATAATCATACTTCATACTAATAATATGTATTATAAAGCTGAAGAGTTTGTTTATTTGGTTGAACGCGCTAATCTCGGAACTACTGGTTCGAATTGAAAAATTATTTTTGTGTTCAATAGTCCATTTATTGTCGAAGGCTATATTAAAAAAATGTTTAAAAATAAAAGTACACCATGCGAAGCCGGAGCGAGCCGCTAGTATACTATACAACTATAGGTCTCAGGGTCGTCTCTCTGCCACCACAGTACCCGCAAAGGGTTGCGAGTAGATTCGTATAAAGTATTTCATTTAATACCTTAGCTTTAAAACGTGTTACTTTTATCAATAATCATAACTTACTATCTTACTCATTGTTTACACTAAAGTCCTAAGGATAAGGTGGGATCAACCATTTACTATATTAGTTATTGCTACTCGGTCATTTGCATTCCATGACAACAATGCACCGTATGCTAATGTTCGTATCAATATCATATAAGATAACAAACTATTCGGTGGCGCGATGCCGCTAATCCAACCCCTGGCAAAGTTTATGGCCCGAGACAGAGTTAACAAAATAAATGGCTCAAATTTCTACACTCATAATGAATACATAGGAGGGTGCGCGGATAAATCACTGTTACTATGCGTTTTGGGCAACGCTATGACGGTGGCTGGCGCAATACAGTGACGGAAGCCTAAAGTTGCACAAAAACTAATCTTATGCTATTTTCAAACATCAACGGTCATCAATTCATCTTATATTATTATCACCAAATTATTTATCTATTTTCTTATTTACTTACTAGACAACTGAAAAAAAAAATGCTAACATAACCAAAATGATAGATTATAGTAAACTGATACAAGATGATTTAAGATTTTAGGCATATTTGGTACGTTTCAACGCCCTAACTAATATCGTCACTAAATATTACTCATATTTTTTGTAATAATAATTTGCTTGACGTGTAGCTATTTGATTTTTAGTGGACATTGTAGGTAAATCTTCTGACAATATTATAGTAATTACCTACTTGTTTTAAACTTTATGTTGTACTAAGTATGCACATTTTAATCTTAAGCAAGTTTATTTATGGCTAAGATTAATAACATATCTGATCTGATTTGAATGTGGAGCTAAGCAGCACTCAGGATGGATGATAGATTTATGTCAACAACTTGAGCTACGCTGACGACATGGTGCTGCTCAGCCCCTCCATCAAAGGAATGAGGAAACTAATTGAGATATGTTAAAAGTATGCAAAAGATCACGACTTATCGTATAATGTAAAAAAAAACGGAAATGTTAAATTTCAGATCGGTAAAGAGACCTCAAACTGTACCTGAAGTTTACATTAACAGGCAGCCCATAAAAATTGTTGACAGGTGTAGGTATGTTGGCCACATCATGACGTCCAGCTTTAAAGACGACGCGGACGTAGAACGACAGCGTAGGGCTCTTTGCATCGTGGGCAATGCGATTCCAAGAAAGCTTTTTAAAGCTTCGCCTGACGTGGAAACGACAGTGTTTAGGTCTTTCTGCCAGACTGTTTACACGTGCCAACACTGGACTGAATACACCAAGATGACACATGATAGCATTCGAGTGGCCTTTAGCAATGTCTTTAGACATCTGATGGGTTTGAAGCGCCTCTGCAGCGCTTCAGAAATGTTCACTGAGGCCCGTGTCGATTGATTCAATGATATCCAGCGAAAAAGAATAGCGCCTTTCATGTCCACAGTTGACTCGTGTGACAATGTTATTGTCCGGAGTCGGGCGGACAGACTTATCCAAACTTCAATGTACCGACGTTGGTTGGAAATATCCGTAAAAACAATAATAAATATTATTATTTTACTTTTTTATTATATTTGTGATGTTTGTGTATTTTATATTTTGTATGTGTTTATTATTTGTAAAAATATGGATCATGTGTTTGCAATAAAGATATATTATTATTATTCTCTTTATTAAATATACACCTTAAGAATTTTTTTTACGATATTATAATTTTTTTTAAATTATTATTATGCTCTTTATTTAGCTTTTTTCTTAGCCTAGGTTTGTTATAATATTAATATAAAAGTAAAATACAAAAAGCACATACAAAATATAATAAAAAACCTAGCCTAGAGTGCCGCCGGCAACGGGGCAGGGCTCAAGCTGCCGGTGGTTAGGGCTCAAAGACAGGAACAGTGATCTACTTGCTTAATAATTATATTTTGACATACAATTTATTCAGGTTTATTATTATATACATATATTATAAATAAAAAAGCAAAACAAAATAGAATAATTTAAGCAACTAAAAACAGCACAATATAGTCTTAAACTGCACTTTGCCATAGTTTACTCGTATTTTAATAAGTCGTAAGTACTTAAATATCTTTCGTCACTGCGGCCCATTCACGACTGTAGTGTTTGTGTATCAAACTTGGAGCTGCGTATAAATGACACGCGGCCGGCGCGGCGCGGGCTGTCGGATACTGTGACGTCACGTCATCACGTAATATAGGGGACGGTCGGCATAAAGGGCATGTTGAGGCTGATCAATTAAAATACACTTAGAACAAAAGATATTTAATAATCAACGTAAACACAAAGGAACATTATCTCTTTGGCAATAATTTTAAAGAAAAATAACATTGTAAATAATTAACGTTTTTAAGATATAACAAATTTAAAAAAAAATGGAAAAAACCCGTTTTGCCCATAGGGGATGGGTAAAAAGGTTTCCATGGTTGATGGATGTTCCTTCTTTAGGTTTTGATTGTCTTTGTACCTCTTTGTAACGTTGTATTTGTCTTTTCCTTCTTTATATTAGCTTTTTCATATT
Source organism: Eudonia mercurella (assembly GCA_963082485.1). NCBI lineage: Eukaryota > Metazoa > Arthropoda > Insecta > Lepidoptera > Crambidae > Eudonia > Eudonia mercurella. The sequence continues at coordinate 1,544,768 of OY720022.1, forward strand.
TTTCTTTTTGTTCTTTGATTTTGCTCCTGCTATTTTTGTTCCTTTGATGCTACTTTTCTTTGCTTCGGTAAATTGCTTCTCGCATTGTATGCTCTGACCAAAAGCTCTTTGAGTTTTTCTTATGTAATTAAACACTATCTACAATAAGATAATAAGAAAGAAATAAATTAAGAAGCTTTTTACACCTTCAACTACGTATAATATCAATAGACCCAGTAACCCTTTTGCCCGCACTCGTTTTGCCCGACACCCCCTCTAACCATACCCACGTATAAAACATAATTAAATGCAAAATATTTTTAGTTGAAAGTACCCATATTCGTTTACACGTAAACCAAGCTCTGTGATAGTCAATTCTGAATATAATAAGCCTTGCATCAAACTTAAATAATTGATCGTACTTACGTTTGAAATATTTTAATTTTTGCGCGGGAAAATTACTACGGTCTCCAGCGCAACTGTATCACTCGCGAGGCTCACCGCTGCTGGCCGATTTGACCGCGAGCCGACAGCGCTAGAGCTATACGTAAATGTTTTGTCTCGTTCTTGTGTCAACCGCGAGTACTATTATAATACATATCCGTCTTGCCCACCGTATCCTTCTTGCCCGCCCGTCCCTAAGCCGACTGCCAGCGAACTAAACGTGTTTTAAGCAAATTAATTATGTACAATAACTTTGTAATTACTTATCGTATCGAAGTGAATCAAAAACTATATGTTTTGGGATAACGTCCGCCTTAATGGTATAGGGTAAAAATTAACTTTTTTTATCTTTCCCAAGTCCATTGCCGCCTTCTGCATGATGAAGTATGTGCGTGGATGAATTTTTAGTGTTTTTAAACTATTATGTAAGGTACGTGGTAGGACTTCAGTTGTTGAGACTATATAGGTACTATATATAGTATAGCGACAGTATCGACTCGCCACTGCGTTTTTAGTCCTGTCGCTAAGTCAGTGTGTTTAATTATTTTTTCTGTGTGTGTTGTGGTTTGTGAGTGTTAGGGACGGCAATGTCTATTTAATACACTGCTTTGTTAATTTTTTCATTTAAAGTGATGTCTGGTATATTGTAGTGAATGGTACGATCTGTTATTATGGTTCTATCCCAGTACATCTTGTATTTTTTAGAGTTTAAAATTGTCTGTGGAGTGTATTTAAAATAAAAAGTTTTCTGTTCAATAAATTTTAATTTATGTGCTAGGTCTTGATGTATAATTTGAGATATGTTTTAGTGACTAAATGTAATCTAAGAGAAAACTTTTTAGCCAGTTCTTTTTTAGTTTCTGTCTGTAAAATCTGTTTTTATTGATGAAAGCCTAGATATTATTATAAACCACCACTTATTCAGGCCACGAAAAGTAGATAGATTAATTTAGATTTTATGATAGATTTTTCGATGATAACTAGTTTCTATCCGATAATTAATAATCCGTTAGAAGATCATTTTACGCAGCACAAATTAATATAAATAAGAAAAAGTTCTGTTAAATAATAACAACGTTACATAGACAGCTTTAAAGTTAAGAAAAAAAACTTTATCTAACGTAGGTACCTAGGTGCGTTTACGGGTGTAAATAACATCTGAACATCTGAAGAAAATCTTTATACCGAACACAACTTCCTTGGTGTAATAAGGCCCGGCATAAGTGCAACGACATTAACGCTGGTATTCTGCAAGTTGGGCCAGTCGGGCAAGAGCGGCACGCGTCGCGCGCCGGATGCAGGCGGCGGGCGCGTGCGACGGCCGATCCAGCTCAATGGAACGTACGGAGGCGCACTTAAAACATTTTTATTGTGTAATACGCCCGAGGCCACCATTGTAACTCTATAACGCTTCGTTACTACCACGATAAGGCGTCCCTTCTTTAACTGAAGCATCGATTGTCAGCCTACGGGTGTTTCACAATTAAAACTTGCTAATAGTTTTACAATATATAACAGTAACAACATATTATATAATAGTGGGACATTATGACTTATTTAAATATATATATTTAACATCTTGAGCTTCATTGTGTTTCATATAGCTAAATCGACTATCTAGATCGGTGCGCCAACGCTTTCGCTGCCTTCCTTGGCGACTGTCATGTACAGACTGTCCTATATAGGCCGCCAATCAATGGGTTTTAAATTAACGAAAAAAAATGAAAATAAAAACAAATACAAAAAGAATGCCTGTGAAAATGGGACTTGGATGAATAAGAAACTCTGATAATATTATAGCCGATCATCCTTTGACTTGCCATTTTGGAAATTATTCAGCAAGATGTAAGTAGCTCAATTATAACATATCTAGCATTTCTTCGTCCACGTAGATTTCGTATTTTTACGTACAAAAATCGATACTACGTATCCCAAATAAAAAAATATAGTTATTATTGAAACTGTTTCTTTTGCAGGCATTTTTTCGCATACCATCGAGTTTGCGAAAAAACAGCGATTAAATGAGAGTTCCACTCCCCAAGACGGGACGGGAAGGGGGGTTGTGTTTTACTTCAGTAATATACGTAACAAAGCTCTCTATTAACGATTTTAATTGTTTCTTGTTTTGGTAGAGAATCTATGATAGCACTCGGGTTAAGCCAAAATAGTTGTTCATGGGAAATGCACCCTTTTCTCAATTCGTTCGTCCCTGAGACATAAAAATCTAAAAATATATACTTATAGACTATAAATCTTTTTTTATTAGTTAGTGTTTAATAACTGCCATTACCCAAACTTATAAATTAGGTAGCACTATACTGTCCCACTGCTTGGCATCACTGAAATCAAGGCATCGCTACAACTATTGGTATTGGTTTAATCACAGAGCTTCCGAAGTGCGGGTTGGTGATTACAAACGGAACTATGCTTCTGAAAATCAGAAACACACATTGCTGACCTGGAAACTAAACCTAAGACCAACCCAACCCATCTGGATGATACTTGGCCTCCGACGATATAGGTATTGGGATATATTGCGTCTATAAGATGTTCCATATCTACTATGAAGGTACTTTAGGGGCCAATCTATTGTCCAGTTCGAGTTCAGCGTCACTGCCATTAGTGCTGGAGAAGGAATTTTGCATTCTCCAATGTTAGAATAGCAATCGCCTGTGCCAGTAGACCACTGGTTAGGCAAACCAGATCTAAAGATCTCGGTTACGATTTTAGGTTGGGCTTGTTTTAATCTGTAAGGCTAGTTACAACCATCATATCTAAATACGACTTCAAAACAAAAAAAAACATCTACCTATTTAGTGGAAAAAAAATTTTTTTTTTCGTTAATTATTAATATAATTATTATTTTTAATTTAAATATGGCATCCGCGAAAGACCAGCGTCGTGGTTAACACCAGGACATTATGCTGAGCGGAAACCAATTTGGTATATGCACAGTGACATTCCTGTGTTTTGAATTTGCATGTGTGATGTATTGTACCAAATAAAGATACTTATTCTATTTCTATTTCTATACGAAAAAATCTTTATCTTATCTTTAAGTAGATGGTCAGAGAGAAATAATAAAATTTACACGTATTTCTCTGTGACTTAGTTTTGTTACCTCTTTATTAATACATAGTATGGCTGGGTATTTCAAAGTCATTAATAGAATTACTTTTTAACTTGGATACATTAAGGTAACGATATTATTATATATTATTATTATGAATACCTGCCCACACATTAACGGACAAACGATATTGGTGGCCCAATTCTCTCATGAAATGTGGATTATTTCCGATCGTAGAGTAAAAGTGCGTATTTCTCCTGTTCCACACCATTACAGGTAAATGTGGCTTCATCAGATCAGAAGATATGACGCAAAAAGTTGTTATCTTCTTTGTACATGGTTAAAAACCATTGACAAAATTGAGTGCGAACAGGTAAATCTTTTAGTAAAAGACCGGAATTTAAAAAACTTAAAAGGATGTTGCTTCCTTCTTTTCATTGTTGGAATATAAATTTGATAGAATTTTATGTCTATAGTAAGCACTGGCTGATATTCAGTTGAGTTAAAAAGAAACATGTCTGAAGCGTTTTCAAATGTTTGTCAAGAATAGAAAAAACAGATTCAGGTGTAGATTCGTCATGGTGTTGTTTCGGATGTATTTTTGATAAAGATTTATAGCTATAAAGTTTTGATATAATTTATATGTTTTAAAATTATTAAATTAATGTAACGAGACAAATATGTAATCAGGCGTTTTTATTTATATGGATCTCGAAGAAATTCGAAGAATGAGTTCAGAAATCCCTAATACTCATTACTTTGTTTATAGTGCGGTGATTGACTCCAATGATTCGACCAGATTACTACTACCTAAAATATCAAAAAAATATTTTTTCTAATTGCCGGCTAACATTTAGAGGCCTGTTGCTCTTGTATTGATGTCCGGGGACATGAGCACGGTTATCACGTAAGCGTTGTACTGCATTTGTAATCACGCGAGAATTCCTCAGGTATGTACCTTTAATGATATTTGGTACCTTCTATTTGGAAAACGATCACGGTACAACGCCAGGGCACGTGATGCATTACCACGAGCTTCTCCGTACAATATCATATCCACGGATTCACGTGAATCGAATGGTCTAGCCATTTTCACATTACAGATTGTGTAGAATTCTAATCAAATAAATTAAAATTAATTTCTTTTTCTTCTTCTTTTATTTGTGGCATGTTTTTTTTAAACGAAACCAAAGTGACAATGTTTTGACTTTACTAATCAAAATTATTCTTTTCAAAGTTTTCAAAAAGGTCTTCATAATGTGAAAAGAGTAGCAAAAAGTTCGCTACTCCTTTAACTCGGCAAAACCACGTATTGAATCTACTTGGTATTGACATGTCAGGATGGATAGTGATATCCTCAGAATAATAACTATAATAGTTATTGTTCTGAGGTGATATCATGGTAATATCAGCACAGACCTAGTGGATATCAGTATGTTTTGCGGTAAGTTTTTTATTATCTCCTGTACCACGACATTGACAATGTTAGCGATAATATCGTTTTGCAATAAAACGCTGATTATGAATCATCACTTTAAATTCTTCTTGTATGTAATGCATGGGTTTTGGTTAACTTGAATCTTTTCAGAAAAAATACTGATACTCTAGAGAGTCTCTGTTTTCAATATTATCCCCGGTTCTAGGCCACACACTGTTATAATATAGAATTTTATCTATGGTTTGTTGCTGGCTGTTATTGGAGTTTAAATAATTAAAAGTAAAGTTTATTAGGAATGTTTTCATAGTAGTGTCATCAACGCTTACCATCACGCGAGATCACGGTCAAATACTCGCCTATAAGGAATTAAAAAAAAAAACTATATTTTTTGTTGTATCGTTTGTAAAGATAATCTATTATGAAGTTTTGGAGATTTGTATTACATTTGATGTTTTGATATAATGTATATTCAGCTAAATAAATTCAAGTGAAAGAAATCAATGGTTTATGATTTATATGGATACCAAGGATAATTGAAAGGCGAGTCAAGTAGAGAAAATTTCAACACACACTGTATACTCGTAATAGGATTCGTAACACTCAAGAAGAACGACAGAAGAATCATTGACAATGACTACAATACTTTTTAATTAAAACTGTCTGCAAATGATGTCCAATAAATAATAAGACATTTCAATGATTTTCTGACATTTTGTTGATTTTACAGCTTACATTTTACTAGTTTATTATTTTTTTAGTGATTATGTTTGGCCATTTTTTAGTTTTTGAACAACTTATTTATAGAAAAGATTAATGACCACAAATTCTGGTGCAGCAAGTTAACTTCATAAATATGTCCAACAAAGATTATTATGAACGCTGGCTAAAAATGAAAGATCAATTTAATCAAGCTCTTAGAGAAGATGAACGACTACAAGAACTGGCTATTCAACAAATTGGTATCAAACCACAGGGCACTGCTGTTGAAATAGTAGCAAGGGTTTACAGTAAGTACTGTGAACTTTACAATAGGTTGTGTGACTGTTATGATCAAATGGAACAGGTACAGAGAAGACCATTTATAAAAAAAATTATAGATGCCATAACGTGCCGCATACTTGAACTTAAGAGTACCTTAGAAGAGGTAGAAGTTTTTGAGTTTACGTATCCGGAAAATGCTCTACAGCAACTTTTGATTAAACCTCAAGACATACAAGTAGTGTGTCCCTTCTTTTATCCTTTCGAAATCAGAGAACAAGAAATGCAGTATATTATTGACCAGATTATGGCTGGAAATAGAATTGGTGACCCAGAACCAACTCCATCAGAACTAGAACAACAAGAAGAAGAGAGACTCGAAGCAGAAAGAATTAAACAAGAAGAGAAAGAAGCAGAAATAAAAAAGAAGTTAGCATTAGGTGAAGAGATAATAGAGTCAGTAGAATCTGAAGTTTTTACTCCAGAGCAATTAGAAGAAATGAGGCTTACAAAGGAGTATGAAGATCATGTTAATAACATACAAAGAATGGAGAGAGCACGATTCATTACAAGAGAAAAAGTACACAAAATTAATAAAGATGCTAACCTATACTTAGAGTTAGCTGGTTTAAAAAAACCTCAGGCGAGAGAAGAACTTAGAATTAAAGCGGCAAAATTAATAGAATCGACATATAGAAAGTTCATGCATTACAAAAGAGTTCACATAAGAGAATATGACTTAAGGCTAAAATTAGGCATGATAATGCCTTCTTACAGACCACCCTCTGCAAAAATTAAATTGGAGGAAGTAAAGGAACAACGAAGAGAATACAGGCGCAAATATTACCAACAATGGTTAAATGAAAACGTAAAAGAAAACTCGCGTGTTTTAAGGTTGCGAGAAGGTGACATAATGGAAGATATATCTGCTGAAATTAAGCAATGGTTTCAAGAATGGTACAAAGCGGTGCGAACTTTTGATGAATTCCCATGGCCAGACGAAGGTGGTTCCATTGTAGTGGTTAGAGGGCAAACTTTTACTATAGAAGAGTATATTGAGTGGCGCACTGAGGAAGATAAAAGATTGAAAGCTGAAGCTAGTTCACCGAAAAGTAAAGAACAAATAAAAGCAGAAAAAATTGCTGCTAAAGCAGAGAAAAAGCGATTGGAGCTTGAAGCTAAAGAAAGAGAGAGAAAAGCACTTTTAGACTATAAAAAACAACGTCTTAATCCTGATAATGATCCAGGTATCTATTTAACGATAGGCAAATTGATTGAACCACTTACAGGAGCATGGGCTTGTTATCAGAGTCAGTGGAAAGCTTTCGATACCTCAGATGCACCTTTGTGTGTTTTAAAAGGTTTCATACATGAGCTGATTACGGAAAATGCATACCAAGAAGCCCAGTTCAAGTTAAGACCAATTGTTGATGATATGATGAGACTTGAATTAAATTTATTGAAAAATTCTTTAAAAGTAGATTATAATGCAGCCGGCATTGCTAAACCACCACAAAGTAAGAAGAGAAGAAAACCAAAAAAAATTAAACCTCCAAAGCCAGACAAAATAAGCCCTGCTGCAATGTTCCAGGCCTTGGTAGACGAAGGCATTATTAAAAAATATCCACATAAAAGCCTTGATGATTACTGGGGTGATTTAAACTATGCAGCAGCGGATATGAGAGCAATATTATGGACACCATCGTTTCCACCTCCATGTATCGGTGACGTTAGAGAACAGGTAAGAACTCGATGCTTACTCACTCTTGGTTGCGACTGCCCCAATGCAGCTAGAGCTCAATTAATTGTAGGCCCAAAGGCATCTGGTAAAAGAACACTAGTTTACGCTATAGCAACTGAAACAAATGCTATTTTGATAGATCTTTCACCCATGAATGTGTACGATAAATTCCCCGGGCCCAAGAATTTGAAACAGATGTTTTTATTCATTAATAGAATAAGTAAACTTATGCAACCGACTATAATTTTAGTGGATAATGCCGATAAGCTATTTTACAAAAAGGTTCCCAAAGAAGAGAAGATTTTCGATCCAACAAGATTATCGAAAGATTTCTTTAAAGAAGTTATAAAACCAATTGGGCCTGGAGATAAAATATTGGTTTTAGGAACGGCCTCAGAACCATGGTTAGCTAAAAGTCCTGCAATGTACAAAATATTTCCTAATCTTATTCTCATTCCAAGGACAGATTACGGAAGTATAACGTATATTTTGTCTAAAATTCTAATGCAGTATCATGGCGTAAATCGTGATTTTGACGTGCACTGTGCTGCACAGGTCTTAAGAGGTTATGATATAAATTCAATGAAACTAGCCATTGAAAACTTAATGAATGGTAAGCGTGTGGCCGCATTGTACTATAAACCACTTAAACCAGTAGAGGTTGTGGCATCGGTGCTAGACTTCGAAACATCAATGTATACAGGTATAAATGACTACGAATTGTTTACACAATGGTATGAATCGTATTCACCATGGGGCCAGAAAAACTTAGACTACAGGTTTATGCTAGAGACTCAGCTAGCTTACAAGCTGAAAGCTGACGAAAAGAAGAAAAAGAAAGGATAATATAATACACAATATTTTATCGATATCTTTACAATATGTTTAAACACACACCTTATATGCAACTTCTGGCTAATAGAGCAATACATACCTTTTGAAGCTTTTGAAAAAAATTAAAAAAAATTATACTGCTCTCGAATGGTTTTTCCATATAAATTATAATCTATTAGTTATTATGCCCTCACATTTTATAAACTTTCATACAATAATCTTGATAAAATGTTCGTTGTCGTCACCTAACTACATGCCTCTACTGGGAGTTGAACCGGTATTATCCACCTTTGAGGTCGGTCTGTACAGAAGAGGTTTGACAGTTTTCCCTTTTCACAAATATATAGGTATTTTCATCACCATCATCACCGTCTTTATAATCAGCACGTATCAGCACACAGCTGAACATACCTCTCTCTTAATGTATGCTAGTGAGCCCGATTGACTTGTATTATTGAAATGCCACTTATTGCCCCCTATCGATAGATGACTGCATTTCGAACCGGTTGTTTGTGTCTTGACTAGATTCAAAATTTAATTCAATTTAATTCATTATTGTGTTAACAAAGCTAAAAGTGTTACAGCAGTAAAATACTTACTACGCTAAGGTATTGCATAATTATGTAGAACAATAACGTTTACATAATAAGAGAGGACTTACTTAAGGGGGTGCAGCGCGGACGCAAAACTGCGAGTTTCAAGTTTCTTTATGATAGCGAGCGAGCGGCTAATATCTGTACAGAGTAGGCTGGTGATTTAATTAGAGCAATGTTTACATTCGTAAAATCTTAGGCGTTTGGGTAAGAAAAGTCTTAATATTTTTATATTCATAATTTTTAATTGAAAAATAAGACAACAGTGGCCTGCGTAATATCAATACAATCATTTTGATGTCGGATCATTGTTTCATTTGTGCTATATTTACAAAGTTTCTGAAGAAATAAGTTTTTAGATATCATTACTTTTACGTATTGTTTATGCAGTTTCTGGGTATTTGTTTCAAATTCCAAGACAACCATGGCCTTGTGAAAAGATTAAGCTAACCTACACTAGTCCTTTTAATGTATAGCACCAGTGACTTAAAAACACGTAAATTTTCGAAATTCCGCGCGGCACCCCCTTAAATAGAATCATAAATTTTTACTTGAAGGATTTAAGGTGCGCGTTCACCTTCAGCTTTGTCGTCTTTTCGTCACAAACGATCGGATGCTTTTATTCAAGGTAAAGTGTATTCAAGATAAAAAATAATAATAGCTCAGTTTAAAATTAAATCATATTGTAATTTTGTTTGATCACTAAAAGCATCTAAAAGTAAAGCTGTGATACTATACATGATATTTTTCAATTTGGTCACCTATCCGGTTGGTGACCAGACATTGAGAAGTTGCTTAGCTTACACGATCGCAACTCAAACGCGGTAGCCGCTGCGTCAACGAGCTTTGTCAAAATAATTTAGTGTGAAATAAGTTTTTAAATAGATAAGTATCTACTACTAATAGTTTTTCGCGACAATCTTTTTTAAAGTAGTATTTTTATAATGAATATTTTATGCAGTACAAAAGATAATAAATAATACTAATTCTTAACTGATCTTACAATATTTGTTAAAATATTAAGATCGGATGTTGATGACGTAGTTGTCGACATTGAATAGGGCTCCTTTGGCTTACAAAGTAAAAGTAGATAGTGTTGATTAATTTCGGCGAGTTGGATTGAGCCATGTCATGAGGTGCGGGTTCGAATCCTGCTTGTGGAATTTTTTCGACACTTTTGTTATTTTTACAAAAGATATATTCGTTAACATTATTTTCCATTGTGTTGACATCGTCATCGTTTATAAATCGTTTTAATTAAGTTTGGTGACGGGAATCTTGTTTCTCCAGAAACTATAATCCTTTGATTACGTAAGTACATGTCAAAATCCCTTCGGCTGTCTATGAAACCAGGGCTACGTAACCAGTGTCGTACAAGGAATAATTCTTCTTGCTATGAAACCAGTTACGTGCAAAGAATATTTTTTCTTTCCACGAAACTAGAATAAATGCTACGTAACCAGTTACGTACAAAGAATATATAAAAATATTCTTTGTACGTAACAGGTTTCATAGCAAGAAGAATTATTCCTTGTACGACACTGGTTACGTAGCCCTGGTTTCATAGACGGCCGAAGGGGTCAAAATAGAGCAATTTAACTAAAACTATTGCGTGTTGTATTTGTCTTAAAACTTTCACAGTGTGCATGCTTAAAAATACCAGCTTCGAGTTTTAAATTACCCAACTTTTTATTATAATGTTACATGCATTTAGGTATACACGTCCTACTTATAATTGCAGACAATCGCATCAAACATAAATAGGATAAAACTAGGTAGACTTCGATCTAAGACTAGTAAAATTGGAGGCAACAGGATACGCAGACTTTTTTTTACATTTATTGAATACTAATATTTTTGTAGTGCATAATTTTCATGTTATAAAAGTATGCCGATAAATCAGTCAAGCAGTGATTTTTTTCCGACTTTTTTCACAAATTTAGAAACGATTACAATTTACAACCACTGTCCAAAATTCCTTACTTGATTGGCTTGAATTTGAGTGATACCGGGCCGAAGGTTCATTCGGAATCCTCAGGCACGGTCTATCTTATCTGTAGCTGCCGGAACACAACAATGCTACGAACTACGATTTAACTTTATGCCGACATATTTAGATAAGATGGTGGTAGCTAGCCAGGCGGACGAAGAAGCCCTAACACTGACCAAACCGAGTACACAAACATGTACCCCCCGCTGGAAATCGAACCCGGGACCTCTGGGTCTGAGACCAGTGGTCTTAACGACTAGGCCACAGAGTTGGTTAAGTTTAGTAGATAAAGTTGATAAACTAACTTCCTAGTTCTTAGTTCACAAAGAGCATCATTAACATTTATACGTAAAAGTAAATTTCTCCTTAATCTTGATGAGTTATTCCAGTAATAAACTAGCAACACCGGTCCATTCGCCAAACGTTCAAATAATCATGCTTACACAAAAATCACAAGTAAATTAAAAAACTATGATCTTAGTCTCATTATTTAGTTCTTCTGCACGTGTGACATAATTTAACAACACAAACCAGCATGTTTTTCTTTTACGAGCACGACAATGCATAGTGCTTAGATGATATTTACATAATAATATAAGAAGTATTCATTAATTTTCATATTTTATTCAATTGACACCTTAGAGTATTTAATGCTCTGAGATTGACACTGACTCAGATGTGAAGAGTAACTACCTTTAAGTAGAATGATGTTCCACCTTTTCATGCGCCTGGAAATGAAAAAGTTTATATTCAAAGTTTGAAACTCTGGTTAGTGTTGTAATCACGAAGTTACAATTATATAGACAATGAGCGTTTTTTCAGGTGGGTCAATACATTTGCCAGTAGCTCTTCCGATCAAGCTACAGAGACATAAGGTTCTATGTAGTTTTCTAGTTTCTACTTACATCCAAAATATCATCTTAAACCCAAAGATTTGTCAAAATAGTTTTCCATTTTTTTTGCCTTCAAATTCATAACCATCTGGTACGAGTTTAAAAATAGCTTCTTTATTTGCTACTAAAAGACTCGGCGGACTTTGTACCGCTTTGAAAGTTTCTATGACAACAAAACAAACGAAAACATCAAATGTTTCACAGCTAGGAACATTTTGTACTGGAAAATTAAATTGTCGTTTTTAGTATTTTCCGTCACTTATTATTTATGTTTCTCACCGTTTCCTTGCCTGAACTTCAACAAATATTTTAAAATCGAAATTAGCCAAATCGGTCCCGCCATTCTCGAGTTTTACCGACTTAAACGAACAGCAATTGATTATATAGAAGATAACAATGGGATGATAATTGTCATATTTATTTTATTCACTATTCCAATGACTCTAATTAAAATTAACTTGCAGCAGCTAATTATAACAAAGCCACGTTTAGCTAACCTCCTAATAGATGGCAGCACTATAAGATATCCGCGTGTGACACAAGGTTGTTAGCAAGGGAGCAACTCGGCCCTCTACTATTCCCGACACTTTAGTTGCCAGCAATGACGGCAGGGGGCACTGTTTAATAGCACATGCCCGTGCCTTTGTGCCGGCAACTTTACTGTGTAGTTGCAGCTTTCATTTAGAGGGCGTTAGTAAAAAAATATTCTAAGGTTCATGTATCAATCAAATATTTAAATCTTTAAACAAGATATTTTGCAATTGTTAATTTGATTACACAAAACCTTAAACCATATACCGACAATATGGTATTAAAAATAGCATGCAGACTATGTATACTATTGGGTAGTCCAATCGGTAACGTGGGGTCACAAAATTTGATTGACCCTAGCACATTCATGCTTTGAAAGCTTGACGTTGATTTCGATTATCGTCGTGAGATGGCAGTCACTCATAACCATCAACCACAGTGGCCAAGCGTGTCAAATTGTAATGATTTATATGTCGATGATCAAAATGATGCTGACTCTACTACAGTGATGGAACTAAAGGAAAATGCGTATAAATTTTAGGGATCTGGCACCGCCTCCCAAATAATAATAATTTTAATCCCACTAGAAAGTTGATCTAATATAGAACAAGTCCTAATACTATGGCGGCGCTTGCCCTTATTTATTGTCGGATCTGCGACCTTTGCCTTAAAATATAAAGATTCAAATATTATATTTCTTGTAAAAATTAAATTGGTTTATTATTCTATGTTGCATTCGTAGAATATCGCATTAAAATCTCAATCCCACAAGCTTGAAGGATCGAAATCCTCAGTCCCGCGGATCCGCAGGATTTTGATTTTGGGACTGCAAAATTACATAAGTTAATGCTTAAAGTACTGGTTTTTGTTCTTGTATTTATGTAAGTGTCTTAAGAATTCGTTTTTTTATCATATCATTTAGCTAAAATAATGAATTTAAGTTTCTGTAAAGTGTAATATTTTTAGTATTTCTTTTTTGTTTTATTTATTTAGCAATTTATATCTCTTTATCCAAGTTCTTTTAGCAGGTGATTCTACTGCCATTGTTATTTTATAAGTACTGTAAATGCTAAATCACAAGTTATAAAATAACAAAAAGACCATCCCCTAAAATGGAAACGGCAGCGTTTTAGTAAATATTGGTTTCAGTTTCATTAATCAAACAAAGGTATCCTATCATAATCCTTAAATATACATTTTAGCATTTTAGCTTAATAGCATGCACTCAAAGATGGATTTCTCGTACTCTAAGATTAGCATACATCTTAAAGCAGAAGAATCTGCCCGTTTCTGAAACTAAAGGCGTATAGGAAACTGCGCAATTCGTCAGCCGTCCGGCGGCCAATAGCGCGGTGCCGAAAAGTGGGTCGCGACCGGATAGGTGCTTACCGGACTATGGTCGGGCGACGACTGAGCTCTAGGGCTGCGGAAACATCGATACTTCACAAATCGATTAACAATTATAACTGAAATAGATTTTTCTCGATAAACTACGGAATTTGAAGACAGGTAGGAATTGGAAATCTTAATATAACTTAGATCACACCAAGCCAGGATTCCATTAAATACCTAAAGGATTGTTCGGTCATCAAAGTTTGAAGATCAGTGAGACTGCCCTATCTGGTTACACTAAAATAGCCTAAAAAGAAGCAAACACCAAATTCTGTAAAGAAAAAACAAAGTAGAATTCATAATTATGCCTGTAGCTATGCGAGTATTCTTATAATAATTATTTTTAGGGTTCCGTACCCAAAGGGTAAAACGGGACCCTATTACTAAGACTCCGCCGTCCGTCGGTCTGTCTGATTGTCTGTCCGACTGTCACCAGGCTGTATCTCATGAACCGTGATACTTAGACAGTTGAAACTTTCATAGATGATATATTTCTGTTGCCGCTATAACAAATGTAAAAGGAGCAGTTCGAAGTGGAGAAATAATACGACGTAAGTGTACTTGTCAGCTCGAAGGCAGCTTTAATAATCGTCTTCAAAATGGACGACGCCGTCTTATATACATTCCAACGTAATTCAATCAAATGATTTACTTAATTATTAAGTTAATACAAATTTAATACAAATAGATTTTCTAAATTAATGTTTCAATTATTAGAGTACCTATTCAAAGTAGTGAAAAGGATTTTAGAGTCTTATTAACACATAGTAAACATATTATATAGAACGGAAGTGTAAATTAAATTATGATTAACAAACATTTTAAAATATCATTTATAAGCAACATATTTAATTTACTTATTGATCAAATAACAATAATCAATTAAAATTAAGATATTAATCAGCAATAGTCTAATCAATAATTAACTTAGGGAATTGGCGCTAACTAGCGAGGGACAGGAAGCGGAACTTGTAACACTCGGCCATCCTGCAACTGCCGTGGCCCCTCACGGCTTCTCTGGTCTGCTTTTCCACCTGTCAGCGCAGGCACCTGAAATAAAATTTTGCTTACACAGTATATTTGTTTTATTTGAACCGAGCGAGCTTTCCCTTAGTTTCCATAAAACTATATTATAGTACTGTACATCTGGTTGTTTATTTACTTGAGGTTGTGCAGTTGCATAGATCTTTCTGGTACCTACATTAAATTACATACCTACTAAAGAGATTTTGTATTATTATGTACATATGTTGTTTCAAGTCACATAGATCTATCTGTTTTATTATCACACAGAAACAGAATAGATATTATAAAAGCAGGTTGAGTTTTTATAGAGTAATCATTTAGATCTATCTATTATACCACACAGAAATAGAATAGATATTATAAAAGCAGGTTGAGTTTTTATAGAGTAATCACTTAGATCTATCTATTATATCACACAGAAATAGAATAGATATTATGATAGAAGGTCGAGTGTTTATGTAGTAGTCACTTAGATCTATCTGTTATATCATAAAACAAGATATATATTATAGTAAAGGTTGAATGTTTAAGTAGTAGTCACTAAGATCCATCTGTTATATCACACAGAAACAGAATAGATATTATTTTAGGCGGTTGAGTTGTGTTTATGTAATGTAGTAGTCTAGTCACTTAGATCTATCTGTTATATCACACAGAAACAGAATAGATTTTTAAAACTATGATAAAATCTGTAGAGAGTGTAATAAAATAATGAAATTCAGTTATATATTTTATTATGACTCAGGTGTTTACAATAATTTCCATCAGCCAAGAATACTTGTACATTAGATTAATATTTTGGTTCTATAAATTACATTAAATCGAGCTGCAATTAATCAATTCCAAATCTACTCCTTATAAGGATTTTAACTCTCTAACAAGTCGATTAGATCATCCCTATCTACTTCATGGTCGGATTCGGTGGAGCTATCGGATATAGACGATTTGTAAGGACGGAGGGAATCCGAGGGCACAACTGCACTAAATTTTCTGTACCCTTTCATACCTTGTATACTGTTTATGGTATAACGGTCAATAGCGTGATCAGCCTTACTGATTTTGTATGGTCCAGTATACAAACTTCCTAATTTCTTGGTTACACCTGCTTTGTGATCTCGTGCTAAACCACCTTTCCATAATACTAATTCGCCTACTTGATACTTCCTACACTTCTTATGCTTTTTGTCGTACTGACTTTTCATAATCGTCATATATTTATCAATACGTAACTTGGCTCGGCGTCTACGCTCGTCTAATTGGTCTTGGGGATTAGTATCTGCCGCAGAAGTGCTAGGGAAACCGGGTAAAAGGGGATTATCGTGAGAGAACATCAAACTAAACGGGGCAACTCCCGTTACAGCATGTGGAGAATTATTTATACCCCAGATCACATCTGAAAGCTTGTCATCCCAAGTGCACTCATTCTCTGCGGTAGTATTGAGACCGTTAATAATCGTTCGGTTTACGCGTTCTACCTGACCATTAGAACGTGGACACGCAACTGCGTTTAAAATATGTTTGAACTGCTTTTGTATGGCAAATTCTTTGAAGTATCTACTAGTAAATGCAACGCCTCGATCAGTAATTATTCTACGGGGGTTGCCAAACAGCGAAATTATTTCTTTCAAGTTTTTGATAGTTTCAATGGAACTCACCCCTTTAACAGCTTTAGCAAAAACAAATTTCGTAAAAGAATCTATAAGAACTAGTATGTAACAATTTCCATTACGAGTTTTTAGAAACGGGCCTAAATGGTCTAAATGCAAAGTGTGCATAGGCACTGCGGCCTTTTCAATAGGGTGTAATTCCCCTTCAGTTTTACCGTAATTACCTTTGCCATAGGCACAACGTAGACATGCATGAATGTACTTACGAATAAACCTTGTCATATTAGGGAACCAAAATTGGGCCTTTATAATCTTTTCACACTTATCAAAACCTAAATGCCCCACCTCATCGTGGTATTTTTGTAACAACGACCATTTTGAGAGTTTTGGTATGACAAACTTATCCCCATGGAATGTTTTACGAAATAAGTATCCGTCTATAACTTTGTAATTATTAATGATGTCGCGGTTGGTAGTACCTTCGCGGAGTTGTTTAATAACCCCTTGAACACTATCATCTTGAGCTTGCAAAGTTAGGCGCCAGTCAACTTCGTCAATGTGAAGAATTGAAATTGATTCCACGGGATTTCGACTTAGTGCATCCACGTGTTTCATGCGATCGCCCGGACGATATTCAATCTCTAGGTCAAAATCTTGTATAGTAAGCCACCATCTAGCCACGCGCGGTATCAAATCTCTCTTACTAAGGGTCGTTCTTAACGCGGCACAATCGGTAACAATTTTTACCGGGATACCTGTGGCGTATATCCGAAAACGTTTCAAGGATTCTACAACGGCTAACGTTTCTAATTCATAACTATGGTAATGCATTTCCTCGGGACTAGTAACGCGGCTAAAGTACGCCACTGGTTTAAGCGATTCATCGTTTTGATATTGAAGTAAAATGCCACCCAAGCCTAATTTGCTAGCATCAGTATGAATTTCTGTTTTTGCATGGCGATCGTAGATAGCCAAAACAGGACGATCAGTAAGGATAGATTTTAATTTATTAAAAGCATCATCTTGCTCAGGGCCCCATGACCAGACTACATCCTTTTTTGTCAAATATGTTAGGGGTCTAGCAATTTCAGCAAACCCTCTAACAAATTTGCGAAAATATGACGCTAATCCAATAAACTGACGCAGTTCGTGAACATTTCGTGGTTGTCTGAATTGCGTAACACTGTTAATTTTCGATTGCCCCGGTCGCACAGAACCCTCAGTGATTTCATGTCCTAAATAATTGACGCTACTTTTTAAAAATGAACATTTTTTTAGGTTAAGTTTCAGGTTTGCTTGTGAAAGAAGTACCAGAACTTCTTCTAATAACTGAATACCCTCTTCTATCGTAATTGTAGGCAAAGTTACGTCATCAAGGTAGGTCGCAATTCTATTATTTAAGGAACCAAGTGCCTTACGTATTAAACGAGAGAAAACTGCGGGCGCGTTGGCTAAACCGAATGGCATTTTCATGAATTCAAATTGCCCTGACGATGTTACGAATGCAGTTTTATGTATTGAATCTTCAGATACCCTCACTTGATAATAACTTTGGGCCATATCTAGAACAGTGAAATATACCTTCCCCGCTAATCTACCTATTTGGTCATCTATGTGTGGCAATGGAAAGCGGTCCTTAACGGTGCATGCGTTCAAAGCGCGATAATCAATACAAAGCCGATAGTCACCTCCCTTTTTTTTAACTAAGATTACAGGACTCGCATAATCCGAGCAGGACTCCCTAACAATACCGGCAGATAAAAGCTCATCTACTTTTTCTTGAACAATTTCATTTTCTTTATATGATAGCCTATAAGGCTTGCAATAAACAGATTTATTGGTAGTCGTAGAAATGTTCATTTCGACTAAATCAGTACACCCTAGTTCACTACTACATTCAGCAAAGCAATGTTTGTATTTATTCAGTAATATTAACAATAATTTAGTATGTACAGGGTCTAAATCGCCTACGTCTAAATCAGACAATAATATTCTATTTTGGCTGTGTTGTTTATTAGCATCACTAGAAGTTTCATAATTAACTAACGATACATCAGTTTGTAGGTACATTTCCGCGCGAGCTATGAGTCTGTCAGCCTTCCACTGTATAACTGAATCTCCTAAGTTAATAACATTGAGCGAGAGGTAATAAGGGGCCATGATAACCTGTGGTATAAAATAAGATTCCTGACCCAACGAGTACAGTACAGGCCTCGTTACAATAATATTATATGGCAATAAGTCCACATTAGTATGAACATTTATATTACAACTTGTTCCTGGCTGAATACTTACAGTATCTGATAAAAATAAAGAAACTTTTGAAATAAAATCTTCGCACTTTAAAGTTATACTAGGTAACGGGGACTCAGGCTCAGCATTTTTCAATAGCTTAACAGAGTTCGAGTTAACCAATAAAATTATATTTCTCTGGTTAATTGTAGGTTGACCAATAATTAAATCTGTGCCATACAAGTTAGTCTCTGTCACCTCCGCACTAGTTTCTAAGCATAAATCATCAACAATAAGATTGAAACTTGTTTTACCTAATGAGTTAATCAAAAGTCCACCGAAACCTCTCATGATAACATTTGAATAAGTAATGTATAAACCTAATCCTTCAACTAAATTTAAAGAAATAATGTTTACTTTACTACCCGTGTCAATGTACGCAAGTGCTTTGACTGCATTTATAGTGACTTCTTTTTTGTATAAATCGGCAATAACTTCAGTAGATACGAAATTAATATCACGTACCTGTTGGTTTCTCTGCATCTGCGGATCTCGCGAAGTCTGCGCTGCATACCAGCAGGCGTTGGCTGCATGCCCCGGGCGCTGGCAGATCTGGCAGTACGTAGCTCGGCAGTCGCGAGCAGTGTGTCCCGTCTTGCGGCAGTTGTAGCAAATTTTCGGCATGCTGCCCGTAGAACCTCGTTGCCATGTCGACTTCAGCTCCATTGTCCTAGCTTCCACCTTCTTATAGTTTTCAAGTGAAGACAGAAAACCGTAGTATAGTTCGTCAGGTGTCTTAGAACAGCAGGCCTTAGCGTTCGCACGTAGCTCAGTGGGTAGACCGCGAATAAGACATGATATTGCTTCTTCTCCTTCTATGCCACATTTCTTCATAAGAGATATCTTGTCATGGTAGTAACGAGTCATAGTTTCACGGTTATCTTTTACACGCACCAGCATTTCTTCAAGTCGATCCACAAACTCCGTTGATCGAGGGAACGCCTTTGTTAATCGGTCTTTCCATAAGTCCCACGTTGCTTCATAGTCATCAAGGTCGTCGTACCAATCGCGAGCTGCGCCACGTAGTCGGGTTTGCATGACGAAGATCTTGTCTCGTTGTTCCCAGTCATACATGTCGCCCAGCTGGTCAATTTTGTGAAGCCAGCCTTTTACATTTGTTGTCTTCTTGCCAGGATCAAATTTGGGGATAATTTCAGCTTCCAGGTGAGTAATTCTTCGTTTTTTCGTAGATTGTGGGTACATTTCGCCCGGCGAGTGGAAAAAAAAGTCGTCATTTCTATCCATATTCTCACCTTCAGTCGATGCGTCGCTGGGCCTCCGTTTCCCCAGACCGAGGTAATATGGGCCGTGGAAATGCTCCATCCCACTTCTGAATTGTAAAAGGAGCAGTTCGAAGTGGAGAAATAATACGACGTAAGTGTACTTGTCAGCTCGAAGGCAGCTTTAATAATCGTCTTCAAAATGGACGACGCCGTCTTATATACATTCCAACGTAATTCAATCAAATGATTTACTTAATTATTAAGTTAATACAAATTTAATACAAATAGATTTTCTAAATTAATGTTTCAATTATTAGAGTACCTATTCAAAGTAGTGAAAAGGATTTTAGAGTCTTATTAACACATAGTAAACATATTATATAGAACGGAAGTGTAAATTAAATTATGATTAACAAACATTTTAAAATATCATTTATAAGCAACATATTTAATTTACTTATTGATCAAATAACAATAATCAATTAAAATTAAGATATTAATCAGCAATAGTCTAATCAATAATTAACTTAGGGAATTGGCGCTAACTAGCGAGGGACAGGAAGCGGAACTTGTAACACAAATACTAAAAAAAAGAATAAAATAAATATTTAAGGGGCTCCTATACAACAAACGTGATTTTTTTGCTTGGTTTTGCTTGATATTGATAACGACAACAGGAAGACGCTTGAAATACTTAGTTATATATTCGCTTTAAAAATAAATAATTCAATTAAAATAAAACAAATATTTAAGGGGAGCTCCCATACAACACACGTGATTTTTTTCCAATTTTTTTCTCGGTCTTAATAACGATAACAAGTAGAAACTTGAAATATTTTTATAGATAATGGTACGGAACCCTTCTTGCTCGAGTCCGACTCGCACGCAGGTTTTTCTCTTTTAAGTAGTTTTGTTTTTATGTTTTTAGGAAATTTTACTTAATATATGTTTTGTTTGTTAACCATGAGCAGCAGTCGTTAGTTTGTGAGAAAATAAAAAAACAGGACTTTAGCTTAGGCGAGCTGAACGAAATGTACAAAAACGTCCTTTTAAAAATATCTTACGTCACCACGTCGTTCTTCTTTTATTCCTCCATTCGAACTCCATATTTTCACACATCTGACGTTCCATGCGTTCCCATCCACAACCCCACACTCAGCTTGTATTTTACTAATAAAATTAAGATCCAAATCTGTAGCTTTAGTATTATTATAACAGTGTTTATGTTGTTTATGATGTGTCCTATACGCTAAAAATAAATAAACAAAATGAGCTTAAGAAGTTAAGACCTGTAAAGAAGTTTCTATTCATCGAAACATCGACAATCGACTTTCAAGCAGCGGCCGGCCCTGGCTCGCGCCGATTTCACCTCGCCGGATGGCGCTGTCTCCGCTCCCCGCCGCCATTTCCGGTGCCGGCTGGCGGGGGGGTTCCGACGCTCCACAATGGATCCTACCGCTAATCTACTCACTGATAATATGATTAGTGCTCGCCTTTGTGCTAGTGTAAATCACCCGCGATTTGCAAACATACATGACACTTGCGCAAAAATTATTCCGCTTCAGCTTAAATTATTTTGGATTGAAAGCACAGTATAGTTTTATTTTGTAGCTTTTTAAAGATGGCAATCTTTATTTTATATATGAGTGTGATTTTTCTTCATACAAATCGATGATTGTGGGTATGGGCATGCTGTGCTATGCATTTATATAGTCAATAAAAAAATATAATATCGCCAGCAGTTATAAAGGTGCATCCACACTGCAGTTACTTTTGTGTTGTAGCACTAACATTTCGCAAAATCGTCTCATAATTTATTTAAAAAAATATAAAACGTTACCAAATTACAAGTTCTCACAGTAGTAAACTGTAGGAGTGGAAAATGTTAAACAAGATGATAACATACTTGAACGTTGCGTAACTGCGGTATAGATGCACCTTAATACCTAATTAGGGCTCATATTATTGTGCCTTACAATATTAATTGGACTTATTCACTATTTTATTTATTATATTTAGGGTCTTCGATCGAACAAACAGTTGTTGCAATGCAATTCAGTGTTTTGTAATAACTCCAGCGATAGTGGTAGGCCGAATACACTAATAAATGCACGTTACACGCGCTCCATATCAGGTACACACATGCATACGCGTGTCCATACGGACATGTACAGTCACGAGCAATAACATGGAAACATCCTTAAATTTCAAATTCATGTAGCAACATCAAATCGCAAAAATAAGTATGCTAAGCTGTGACTAATAATTATGTAAACGTTAAGTTGTGTCAAAATTAACTACACATTTTTATCAAGTTATAGTCTGTCTATCCCACTAGTCCCATTGAGTTGTACCATCATAGGACAACTGGGACGATTTTGTCCCAGTAGTCCCATGGGACAAGCGGCACTAATATTTTGTCCCAAAAGTCCCATTACCGTCATCACCGTAAAATAACATGTTTATAATGAAACTAGCTGACCCGGCGGACGTCGTACCGCTTTGACAGTATCCATCATTGAGTTAAACATATATCAATGGTTTCCATGACAACAAAACAATCAAATCATTTTTATTGGAAAATTAACTTGTCGTTTTTAGTATTTTATATATATTTTTTTTAATATAGCCTATGTTACTCAGCGCACCAAAGACATCTCAAAAACATGTACACAGTACACGGCTGCCCCATTTCAAAACCTAGTAAGGAACATTATTTGTAAAAAGAGGTTTTTGCATTAATCTTCCAAATATTGTAAGTCCCTACACAATACAAAAACACCAGCATTGATATCTAAGATATAAACATAGATATTGAAGCAAATATATATAATATATAAAATAAAAAATAAAAAATAAAAATAATATAAAATAAAATATGTAATATACACATAAATCAATACATCAATAACATTTCATGTTTCGTATTTTATATATTATACAACCGAAAGATTTTTTCTTACCCAAGATAAATATTTTTCGAAGGCTAACCTATTTTACGTTTATACGCTCTCCTGTAAAATTTGCTTTTAGGTCTTTACTAGGTTTTGAAATGGGGCAGCCGTACAGTTTCATTACATACATACATAAGTACATTTGATATCTCACCTTTTGAAATCAATATTATGATAGAAAATAGAATATAGAACGTATATATTTTTTTCAAATCCTAAAGATAATGCAGTAAATACTCATTAGAAGACATTTGACATATCAAAATGATGACACAATATGTCACTTATTAATAATATGTCTTGTTCTTTTAAATTTACAAAATGGCGCGCGCTTGCCGCTTTATGTTATGTTATTAAATGTAATAATTATTTTTTTAATTATTTATGTAATTATGTTCCAAAAACATAAGGTTAATTTTAAAAGTAAGGAAGGCAAGTAGCTGAAGTAGCCGTCAGCGAGCGCAACGGCTCGCCCGTCGACTGTTTTTATTTCCGTATACCGAAAGTTTTAAACAAGATTTTAATTAATTTAGTTATACCGATACCTCGTATTTAAAATGAATAACGATTATTTGTAGCGACAGTGAATTGTACTCGATTAAATTTGGTTTAAATATTTATTATTATTACTTATTAAAAACTATTAATTATAATTATTATTATTTTGAAATGAAATAAATTGGCATAGAACAAAAGTATCCGACATAGCTCGGACTATTAGCAGTGGACGACACCGGCTGATGATGACTGTATTCATCGCCATCACTGAATTCGTGCAATTCAGAAACCATTGTACTAAACTAGGGTATACGAGTTACCGTAACAAAAACAGGAAAAAGTAGGTGTACACTTGCAATGTCAATTTAATGTATCCATGCCAATTTCTATGAATTTCTATTACGTGTACAATTTGTATAAATATTATAGAAATTGTCATGGATACTTAATATTTACATTGGAAGTGTAAAGTTATTACTGATTTTGTTTCGTTTATATTTATGTGCCACCAATGTTTACCTAGTTTTGACACAATTTGATGGATAGCCAATTTAGAACAAATTGTCGTACACTTATTTCTTAATTGGTAGAAGTTAAGATATTTTAGAAAATGTGACTATGTATATATATTATTGCTCGTGACTATACAGACTGATACGAAAATGCGCAGAGGCAAAGAGCAAACTAGCGTTGCATAGACTACAACAAGACAAAATAGGTACTATTTGTCTTGTTGTAGTCTATGCAACGCTCTTTAAAATTCATAGGGATCACGCACGCCACTGGAGACTGGACCTAGCCTTCCCTGCCCGTAGCACGTTCAGCACAATGAAGGCGCGCCCCGCCGCGCAAACTATTGCATTGACAGCCCAGGCTTTTGTGTAGTATAAATGGAACAGAGCATACCTATTGCGCTCCTCTGATAAACTCCTCTTTGTTTGAAAACAGAAATGTTTATATTTATACACGGGCAGCCAGAAGGCGGTGGTCACGTGGAAAATGTTCATGTTTCCGATAGTTATACGTTAATGAAGTTATTTATTTCAGTTACACTTAAACATTGATAAAACAACAACATTATTATTTGATTGTTTGCTTCAATACTTTAACAATATAGAAATACATCTCAACTATAAACTCCTTTAAGTTCGCTGCAAACCAGGCTTCTGTTGTTTGAATATTCCAAAACAAGTATTACCAAGCCTCGCGCACTCAAAGCCTTGCTAAACTAATTAAAGTTCGCTCCGGGCGAAGTTTTTCAATGGAAGCCTCCTCCTTTTGTGAAATGCTAAGGGAAAAGAAATTCTCCATCTACATAGAGTAACGATGACGATTCGCAAGTGTCTTACCATAGACTAAGTAACACAGCGTTGAACCACTTCTATTAATCGACAAACTTTATTAGGATTACGATTAAATATGTTTGTCTGTTTGTTTTTGTGTTTACCTGATGTGAGATGATATAATAAACAATCCGTTTCAATGCCCAATCTGTTGTTAAAACTTGTTAAAAGTTCAAAAGATTGTACACGTTTTCACTAGTGTTTCCCATTGTTTGTAAATGTTGTATTTTGTTTTGTGATATAAATGTTATTGCGGTTGGAAGCAGAAAGATAATTTAACCTTTCTAAACGAGAAAACTGAAGAAATGCAATAATTTTCTATGTAAATGAGTAGAAAAATATTTCTGATTTTGTTTCAAGACCCGACGATGTCCGGAGATGGTGTCCGTATGGTCTAACTTGTGGTTGTATATCAACGAAAGCACGCGTTATTAACAATTACATTTGTTTTTAAATAATATCAGAATCCCCAAGACATGGTTTTGTTTATTCCACATCTGGGGAGCGGTTGCATTTCATATCAATGATAAAAAGCAAAAAAAAAAACACAATATCACCAAATAAGAAGCTGTCTTTCTTGCTTCTTATTATCGAAACACTTGTTGTAATAGCGATCGAATAAGACAATATGTTGACGTTTCAATTCAACACCTACTCACACAAAGGGAATTGTTACAAGTTATTTCTTAAAATGTATTTTTATAGTAAAATATAAATAAATATAATAAAAATATCTTTGATACTGTCGTTGCCGGAAAGTAAATATCTAAATTAATTTAGTTTAAAGTATTTTTTGGAGGGAAGTCACACCATTAATTCCTGTGTTGCTAACAACAAATATGGAATAAAAATCTTTAATTGCTATTAAGACAATCGATACGTAATTACTGATTATAAAAATAATTATTCTCTTTAGACTTATACGATCAAGTAATCTTTCGCAAATTAATTTAATTATTTACCATTAAATCAACTAAAACTCGCTAAACACTATGTTTAACTGCAAATTGTTTTACATGACAATTAGAAAAAATCGATTATTCCTGTATCGCTTTTATTGTTTACTTTCTATACATAGATGTGATGATGACGTTTGTAAAAAAAAGTATTCGCTTTGTCTGCGAATGTTACTTTTTCGACTGCTTTTTCTGTGAAAAAGCAGTATATTATAGTATTATAAGTCATCATCATCATCATCATCATCATCATCATCATCATCAGCTCATTTTTGTCCCCACTGCTGGGGCATGAGCCTTCCCTATGGATGGATAGGGAGAACGGGCCATAAACCACCACGCGGGCCCAGTGCGGGTTGGTGGTTGTTAACGACTGCTAATGCGGCCAGGACCCACGGCTTTACGTGCCTTCCGAAGCACGGAGGAGCTCGAGATGATAAATTTTTGGTCACCCATCCGATGACCGGCCTTTACGAAAGTTGCTTAACCTCAGCACTCGCAGACCGGGCGCGTTAACCACTGCGCTATCGAGCTCCTCCATTATAAGTAAGTTAATATATTTAAAATTATTAAAACAATGGTCAGTCATTTATTTTGTTATCATAATTACATTGTTTCAGCAATAATTGCAGCATTTAACAGGAACATTATACTTGCTTATTTATACACATATTACGTTTTCCTGCTATTATATTGCTATAATTACTTTGTTTTAGATACAAAGAATTAAAAATACCAATTTTTGATAATATTGAATAATATTCACTTTAAGCCAAAGCGCCCTAGTAAACTGAACAATTCCCTTTAACACATGCCTATATGTTCGCTGACATTGAAACAGCTAGACTTGTTTACTTTAGTTATTTCTATAGCGTGATGTCGTACGGCATTTTACTGTGGGGCAATGCTGCCGACATTCAAACTATCTTTGTGCTGCAGAAGCGGGCTATTCGAGCAATTTATAACCTAAAAGCTGGTAATTCTCTCAGGGAGAGATTTAAAGATATTAATATAATGACAGTTGCATCACAATATATTTACGAGAACCTAATGTATGTTTATAAAAATATTGCAACCTTTTCTAAAAACAGTGATATTCACAATGTAAATACTAGAAATAAAAACAAAATAGCAATACCTTATAGTAGGCTTCACAAAGTAAATAATTCATTTAGAGTCCTGTGTGTACGTTTTTACAATAAAGTTCCAAGTATTATTCAAAAACTTGATATTAATAAATTTAAAATCACCATTAAAGAAAAGCTTTGTAAAAAAGCATATTATAAAGTGTCTGATTACATTGAAGACAAGACAGCATGTGGGTTTAAAAAGCTCCAATTACTCCAACAGGTATTTCTTTAAAATATTGTAAATGTCGTTACTTATATTAAAGCTGTGGAGTTTCTTGCGCCCATTCTTCTCCACAGCTAAAAAATAGACGTCCTGAATGGGTAGTAGGTAAAAATTGTTTGGACGATTCAAAAGTACTTTTCTAAAGTTTATTTGAATAAAAAATATTTGACTTTGACTTTGACTTTGACTTTGCGCCCATTCTTTCTCGCAGCTAAAATTTACATTTTTAACAGGTAGTCAGTAAAAAATGTTTGGACGATTTAAAAGTTTTTTATTTCAAAATTATTTGAATAAAAAAATTGTCTTTGACTTTGATTTTCTTATGGTTTCGAGATTTCTCATACTGTCCCAGTAAAAAAAAACACTCTGTATATTGTATATATGTATAATAAAGATAGTAAACCTTTTTACTGTCATACATACGTACGGTAGTGTGCGCTGCCGCTGCGCTGAGGAAAATTGCATTTCCCGACGGCGGCATGCCGCCATTCCCTAAAGGCACAGACAGACTGGGACGTTCAATTTGAATCTGTATCAGTTTGAATTTGTCGGAAACTCCGATTCTGTTTTGCTGGGTGGATTCGATTTAAATGTGATCCGCCGTACGAACGGGGAAACATTTCAGTTTACCCAATAAGATAAGCAAGCAACAAGAAAACTCAGCTAAGAAAATCTCTATCAGGTGAATCTAATAAAAAATAAAAAGCAATATAATATAAATAATAATGCAGTTGTGATTCAGTTTATTGTTCAAAAATTTAGTTCATTCTATATTTTTTAGTTCATTCTATAGTTTATTCTCATAAAATTTAGTTAAAAAAAATGGTAATTGTTTTCTGAAGAGAATAACTTGTACCTACCTGGAATGATAAATAAAATATCCTTTGGCTTACAAACAGAGTAGATACTGTAAATAAATCGGTGGGTTGGACAGAGCCGCTATAGCATAAGGGTAGTGCACCTGACGCGATATGTCATAGGGTGTGGGTTCAAATCCCGATCGTGGAAATGATTTCAACATATTTTCAAAAAATATATATTTAAAAAGTATATCTGACATGTTTTACTAGCTTCAAAGTTCCAATATTACCCAACCAATTATCATAATTCAGTTGTTACAAGTTACATAAACCAAAAATTACAAAGTGATAACATAGTATTACAAATGTATACGGTGTTGAGGTAACCAAAGGGCTCCTTCAGTTCTCGTATACACGGAACACAGTTCCTACTACCAATACTATTAAGATCTCCTTTTTTCCAGTTTCATAAAAATTTACTTATTGGTTTGAACAATTCGAATTGAATTGGATATTGGAAAGGGTCTCTTAACCGTAAAGCCTCGTGATCAATGGTCTCAGATCGGCAGCGAGCGCATATTGTACTTAATTGGGGCGTGTAAGATTTGATTGATCCCAACTGGCTAGCTGCTATCACCCTAGCAAGGTCTGTTGCCCATAACCGCAATTGTATTATGGCAGTGACGTGATTTGACGACCTTCTTGGTCGAGTGGCTTGCACACCGGTTTTCATGGTGTCGCCATCTCTGAGGTCCCGGGTTCGATCTCCGGTCGGGTCAATTTAGAAATACCTGTTTTTCTAAATTGTTTCGGGTCTGGGTGTTTCCTATGTATAATAAGTATGTATTTAAGTATATTAAGTATGTTTATCCGTTGTCTAGTTAACCATTTTATCGAGTTTCTTAAGGAAGCTCTTGTTGGGGCTAGATAATTGGTGTGAGTGTGGGAAACATTAAAAAAAAAAAGTGTTGTATACCGACAGTTAGAGATGAGATAACCTGTCCCTAAGTGGTGAAGTGCGCTACCACTTTCGGCTTATCATTTCTTATCATCTGAGAGATATATATATAAAGCGATAGAGCGAGATATAGAGATATAGATATGTAGAGATAAAAGCTTAAAAAAAATTAAGCAAGTTTGGCAAATGACATTGCTCTGCCTGCTGTCAAGAAGAAGCAGAGTCCAAATGGACAGCTAGTGGTGCAGGGTGGTGGCTCACAGGCATCCTCACCTTGCCGATCCGAAAGTTGATTCTTCACTCCTCGTTTTCTCAATGTATACTTTGTTAGAAGCAAAGAACCAGTTATAAATAAATAAAATGGTAAAGGGGGTTCATCATCATCATCATCATCAGCTCATTTATGTCCCCACTGCTGGGGCACGAGCCTTCCCTATGGATGGATAGGGAGAACGGGCCATAAACCACCACGCGGGCCCAGTGCGGATTGGTGGTTGTTAACGACTGCTAATGCAGCCGGGACCAACGGCTTAACGTGCCTTCCGAAGCACGGAGGAGCTCGAGATGATCATTTTTTGGTCACCCATCCGATGACCGGCCTTTGCCAAAGTTGCTTAACCTCAGCACTCGCAGACCGGGCGCGTAAACCACTGCGCCATCGAGCTCCTCTAAGGAGGTTCAACGCAGGTATTATTATTATTATTTTGATTTTGTTATTTTAATTTGCAGTTTTTGTGATATAATTTTATTGTATATCTGTGACTTTAGTTCTTAAGATTACACATTTTTTTTATTTGATGTTTGACATGTCGGTGTTTTGGACGCATAATCTGTAAACCAGCATGTAAAATGAAATAAAAAAATAAATAAAACGCAATGTCCTTAGTATAGGTATCCTAGTCTGACGTAGGTCGGGTATTTAAAAAGGTTTCAGGAACATGGTTGGTTCGCTCGTGTCGCTTATTTGTGAATCTCAGATGAGTATTTTCTGCGATATTGTATGTTTTTTGGAAGGCGTGTCTTGCAAGATCGGGTCTACCTGCTATTGAAATATACGAATTAGGTCTTCTTTAAATGTCGGGCTACTTAAAAAGGCATGCGCGAGAATGCTATAGCAAAGATTAAATGGTATTCTTACAAAGTGAGTTTTTAATTAAGTAGATATCCGATTTTTCTAATATTAACCCTTTTAATACCCGTAGAACTGTAATGTTAGTGACCATGATAGTTTTAAAGTTATAAGGGTTAAAACCACGGCTAAACTTTGTGCAAAATCTTGCTTATTTTTAATGGAACCCGAAACTTTAAAGTGGAAGCGGAAGTAAATAAGTCAAGTCCTTCTATAAAAACTCATTCCAGCTTCGCTCAAACGCGCCAGACACGCCCATCAACAACCAACGCAACGCGTCAACGTACAAAATGCTCATTTGGAAATCGCGTCTGACAGACGCGAGCGAACCAGCCATTTTCCATTTAGCCAGTTATCGAATTATATCGACGATTCTAACTAATTCGGAGGTTGCGCCCCCCTCTCCCTTCCCCAGCCCCCGACCCCGCACCCCACTCTAAGCTCATTTCCTGTGCGCCGCCTGCCAGTATTAATTTTAAATTAACTGCATATAGCCCGCCGTAAACAAACATAGCACATACACGCTTTTGAAGATGAAAATGATTTGATTTGCTGTCAGAACTATGTGAGTCTTAGATTAAACTGGGTTTAATGTTTAATCTCAGCGTTTAGATGTTTCTGACTTTGATATTGACGTTTCGACCATTTTCACAATGACTGCACCTAAATTGATTACTTTTGTGTTTCTGGCATACATATCTTTACAGCAATAACACTAATTATCTAATAATAAACGTATGAAGCGAACATACTAAGACTGAGGTAGAAATGTTATTGTTTATCACACAAACACTAGCCCCTACCGGAAATCCAACCATGGATCTTTGGGGAGGCAACCTTTTGGTAGGCAGAGCACTCAAAAATAAGCAAAGTATATAGCAAATGTGCAGTACCTTGCATAATATACGCAATTTGTGATTGGTGACGTCTGCCTCGTTCAGATTATATACAGACTAGTGGCCCGCTCGCTAAAAAAATATTTATATAATAGAATAGTACTCGGTAGAGGTTATAGAATAGAATAATAGTATGTAATAGAATAAAGTAATACGATGTAATTTATAATATACCTGATAACATTAAGGAATAAATGTAATTATAATTCTTTTTAACTACACTATTGTATTAGGAAAATTCCTGTAATGATAGCTGAATTTCATGATAAATATATATTTATAAAATTATAAAATGTATTTATATATTTATAAAATACAGTAAAAAATTAAATGCCTACCCGACCCAGCCAGAAATCGAACCTTGGTGCTTCCGCAATCCGGGCGGCTGCACTGACCATTATGCTGCCGGAAAGGCTGACGTAAGCACTGAATTTTTTCACTGCTTTGATTTTTGACTGTTTTTTAGCGGCAGCAGTGCCATCTATCCAACGGTTATTGCAACCGATGCATGCAACACAACGCTATAATAAATTTTACTTTTTATTTTTAAGTGCTAATTGCTGCACTGAAACTGAATTATTTATAAAATACAGTTAAAAATTAAATGCCTACATAAATAAATAAATAAATAAATAAATTAATTAATTAATTAATGAATTAATTAATTAATTAATTAATTAATAAATTATAAGTAGCCTCCGCTGCTAAACGAACCAGAGGGTGCACTACATAAGTACGAAAAACCTAATTCCGAATATTATAATCACGAATTTCAAAACCCCAATCTCAAATTTCAGACAAATAAAAAACCTAACCTGACCGACAACCATACTTAAAATAAAACTTCTATTATTAAAAATTACGAATCTTATCAAGTTAATCAATGTTTTATTTATTATGAATATTCAGGTGTTCCCGAACCTGCCCCCCAACCGCCTAACACTCTCGCTTTCGATAGCTTTGAAGGCGAGGCCCTCGCCTCGCTTTCTAATATAATATCGAAATATAATATCGAATAATATCGAAAGCTATAGCCTATAGCTTTCTGTATTGCTTTCATATTTCTTTCGAAATTACAAGATGACGCCTCCTCCTCGCCTCGCCTTCAAAGCGTTCTAAAGCGAGAGAGTTAGGCGGTCGACCCCCTGGGCGCGCAGTGATTGTAGAGCCACAAAAACCTTAGCAGTGATTCATAAATGTAAAATAAATTTATCATCCGATTCGTTGTAAAGATCTTATAATTATATCGTTCAGATTATAGTATAAACACATAAATAAGGGTTTGGAACTATTTTGCACGCTATTATTCATTAATTTAAGTATAATTGAAACATTACAACTTAAACATTTTTCTGTATACCACAAATACATAATCAGTTAGGGCTTCGCACGTCGTTGTCTGGAACCTGAATTCAAAAAAAAAAACTGAAAACTGAAGACTGCAGACGTCACTATCTCTGTTATAACCAGCTTCTAATGAGCCTACATTTTATAAAACTGTCATGATAATATAATTATCATTCCCATATAAACCCTATCATATTTTGCATATTGCGAAATCACGTTGTCCGAATTGGGTTGGGTAGGGTTTAACGACTACTTGACTAACAACTATAGACCACCAGCTGCTTGACGTGCCTTCCGAAGCACGGAGACCTTAAGATATTTCAAATTGCCCTCCCATCCGGCGATCCGGCATTGCTAAAGTTGCTTAACTTACAAGGTCACAAGACGAATGCGTTGTATTGTCGTTGCAATTTACTCAACGTTATATTACCTGTGGATTTCCTGAACTTTTTATGTCTCAGCATTATATCGCCGACGAGCTCTCAAAGATCTCCAATTATTCTTCCTACTATTAATTAATTTTACCGGAAATGGAATGAAAACTACTTACTATATTCCCGACGGCACACAGTGGCCGGAAAATCCCGTTTCATATACATAAAAACCGGAGTCCGTCTTTTGTGAAATAAATTTTGTATGATAACTTAAACCGACTTTTCGTGTGAATATTTAATGATGACAGTAACATAGTGGTTCAGATTAATAAAATAAAATAATATTGTTTTTTTTTGTATAAAACCTATTACGTTATGTCATTTTTCTCGCTACTGTTTGAAACTGTGACATTGGTATTTATACCAAGTATAGTGGCTACTAAGGCGCTTCATATGAGCCATAACATGACAGCTACTTGCTGCCTTGCCTGTTTGGTTTACACAACGCTAAACTTTCGGAATTTGACCAACGATATTTTTTCACATTTTCCAAGAACAGCTCATTAGTGCAAGTAATTATTATTATAATACTCTTACAAACGATATCTCTTATCCACTAAATAGTTAATTGATACACAATGGTTTGTATCGCTTAATAATTACGTATTTTGTTTGGCGGTGAGTAGTAGTGAAAATGTCTCGATAAGTCGAATTCTTTGCACCGAAGTGTTCGAAAGTTATTTTATTAAACGCCTTAGTAGCTTACCCCCTTATTCATAAAAACTATTAAAGCATTATTTAGTTAAATATTGTTTTGTTAACGTCACACAAACGTCATTTTGAATTTGAGAAAAGGAGACAAAACAATGATAAATGAACCGATATTATTTTATTTTATTAATCTGAACCACTGTGTTACTGTTATCATTAAATATTCACACGAAAAGTTGGTTTAAGTTATCATACAAAATTTATTTCACAAAAGACGGACTCCGGTTCCTATGTATACGAAACGTGATTTTCCGGCCACAGTGCGGCACCGGCAGCCGGCCGCAAATGTTAACGCGCCGGTGATTGGTTGATCAAAACGCCGCCATTCCTTGCAGCGCGCTAAATTGGAAACTGGTTTTCCAATAAAATGCTTGTTTATGAATAGCTTTTCCTAACGTAAACTACAGTGCAATACTGATTGATTTTGTGCTTATTATGATTAGTGCGTATTGAAAGTTTTGGTTTTCCATTGTTACTACGTTGTACTCATCTCGCGACTTGTGTTTTCACCTTTAAAGATGTATAGAAGAATGTATCTATCGAATTTCCAGTTCATACTCTTTTTTTCTGAGAGTTCGTGATTAGGTGGTCTGTCATTACGATTTATTTATAAAGCTACGAACGAAACACAAAAAACTGACTCTCCAAACATTACAAGGAACAAATTTAATATGAGCTAGAACATATCATTAAGTTATAATATAAATTATGAACTAACGAATCAAGTGGTCACACATAAAAATTCTTTAATTGACAACTCTTTTGTAAATACATTTCGAATAATCTAACAACAACAATAGATGCTAAAAATAACTCTGCCTCCGCCGACACTCAGCCAAGTGAAAGCCTTAAAACAGATAAACAAAAAGGCCTTATCCAAAGTGAGTTTGCCGCCCGCCTAAAGGCGAGCTGGCAACGTCGCTCCGGAAGCGAGTGGGGCGGCAACGTCACCCGGCATCGATCATAGCTCGCACGCACACGCGCGCGACGCGAGACGCAAGAGGTGCTAACCACAAAATAAGGAGACGTCAGAAGGTAAGCTTCATAGATACTGCACTCGATCAAAATAAACCCTCTCACGGTCACTGAATCTTTTTTTTAAATTGGTTATGGGCAGGCATTTGACCACACCTCACCTGATGTTAAGTGACGTAGCGGTCGAGGATGGAACATGTCTGCCTAGAAATAGTCTATTCACTCTGGCCTTGAAGAGGTCCAAATTATACCTTTCGGGGAACACACTCGCAGGCAGCGCGTTCCATTCCCTAGCTGTACGCACTAAGAAAGTTGAACCGAATCAGCTCGTGCGACAAGGTAGCATATCTACAACATAGGGATGAAAATCGCGTCTCGCGCTCCGATAGCGGAAAGTGGATGGTGGGATTAGGTCGTGCAACTCCTTCGCACACTCCCCGAAATGAATCCTGCAGAAGACCGACAGACGAGCCACACTACGCCGATGTTCTAGACTTTGCAGCTTGGCGTTTGTCAGGGCAAAGTCACCAATGAGTCTCGTTCGTCTCTAGCTCGTATTTCAATCTTACAACAACTCAAATCATTTCAAGCGCAGCTGTTGCGAGATTCTGTGTCCCTGAGAGGTTATCTTTGTAAGCGTTGCTCGAGCGCGTCTGTAAGAAGCTTACCTTCTACAGTCTCTTTATGTTGTGTGCTAATGCTGAAATTAGCCACGGCTCTGTTTGCAGGAATTCATAGCCGTTGACACATGAAACGATGTTGTTGATGATTTTTTGAATACCCTTTTTTAGTGCGGTTAGCTATTTATATATATATATATAAATAAATAAATAAATAAATAAATAAATAAATAAATAATAATAATAATAATATTTATATATATATATATAGTTTTTATTTTATGTATTATTAGCAGTCAAAGGATGTAAACTTGTTTAATTTTTCGCCAATCAATAAATTAAAAAATAAAAGAAATTACTTTGAGGCATATCTTTCTAGTAGGTTTTACATAATTATTATTTCCATAACGATTTTCTATTGATGACGGCGGGCGGTGTCGAGAGGTTCAAATTTTTCAACGTACGCATATATTTTTCCCCTTCGTAATGGCTGTATGTGATAGATCCTTATGTGCTTTGGGACTCGCTTAATGAAAAAGCATACGTGCGTTGTCGCTGGACTGTAATATGTAATGTAAATGTATAAAGCATCATTAATATATTGCACATAATTACTCTGCAATCAGCATTTAAAAGTTAAATATTAGAAAAACTACAAGTTCTATGACCTTGCTATATAAATGGCCTCCCCTAGGGTTTATACGTTCTTAATAGCCCTTACCGTATCCTTGTTACTACTACACTTCATGGCACTTGGACCACAGATTAGGTAATTTGGACGGAGCAACAGTCTCCACCAAGCACTTGAAGCTGGAGCTGGTGAAAGCAGGAGCGAGCTTGTTGCAAAAGAAGAAACTAGGCTGACGGAGTAGCGCAGTCCGGACTCTTCCGCTACCGAGACACTACTGTACCTTTCTGCCCCCAGACTCGTTAGAATTATTTTGTACGAGATAAGAACGAAGATCCCCCTAACATTACACATATATTACTTACTAACCAACCCTTTTATTTACACCTCAGTTTATTATTATTTTTCTATATCAAGAAGTTACTTTTGTCGACCAAACTGACCTCAGGACTCCTGGTACCCTTATTATTATTGCAATATTTCATCATTTCCCTTTTTAAAGAAGTTAAATCAGTAACCTTGTAAATCACCAACATTGTATTGTTTTATTTTTTATTTAAAATACCTTGTTTTGTAAATTGTGGAGTGTTTTTATTATGTTGTAGCCTCCCCACAGGAGGAGTAAAGAAGTTCCACATGACAACAACCGATACCTAAGGTCCTCCAGAAGCTATTCAATTCTGTTATCTTCGAGGGCAGAACGCCAAAGGCATGGGGCAGAGGCGATGTGATGTTGTTTTTCAAGAAGGGTGATAAGACTCTCCTGAAGAACTATAGACCCACCTCGCTTCTGAGCCATATCTACAAGCAGTTTTCGAGAGTCATTATGAATCGTCTCGCGCGCAGGTTCGACGACTTCCAACCTCCCGAACAAGCCGGGTTCCGAAAAGGCTACAGTACCATAGACCACATCCATACGCTGCGACAAGTTATACAGAAAACTGAAGAGTATAACTTGCCACTTTGCTTGGCGTTCGTGGACTATGAGAAAGCCTTCGATTCGATCGAGACCTGGGCAGTGCTGCAGTCTCTCCAGAGGTGTCAAGTAGACTACAGGTACATCGAAGTGCTGAGGTACTTATACCAAAACGCCACTATGTCGGTCCGATTACAGAACCAAAGCTCTAATCCTATCCAACTACAGCGAGGTGTGAGACAGGGAGACGTTATTTCTCCGAAACTGTTCACAGCTGCGTTGGAGGATATTTTCAAGCTTCTAGACTGGAAAGGATACGGCGTCAACATTAATGGCGAGTATCTTACAAACCTTCGATTTGCCGATGATGTAGATCTCATAGCTGAGACCTTGGAAGACCTGAACACAATGCTCGAAGATCTCAGTAATGCTTCTCAAAGAGTGGGTCTTAAGATGAACATGGACAAGACGAAAATTATGTCCAATGCCCATGTTGCACCCGCTCCAGTTAATGTTGGGAACGTTACACTCGATGTTGTTGACCATTACGTTTACCTGGGACAGACGGTCCAGTTAGGTAAGTCCAACTTCGAGAAAGAGATCTCTCGACGAATCCAGCTCGGATGGGCTGCGTTCGGGAAGCTACGTGATGTATTCGCATCCAAAATTCCTCAATATCTCAAGACAAAAGTCTTTGACCAGTGTGTGTTGCCTGTGATTACATACGGGAGTGAGACGTGGTCCTTTACTATGGGTCTCATAAGAAGGCTCAAGGTCACCCAGCGAGCAATGGAGAGAGCGATGCTCGGTATTTCCCTGCGCGATAGAATCAGAAATGATGAAATCCGCAGGAGAACTAAAACAACTGACATCGCTCGGAGGATTGCTCAGCTGAAGTGGCAGTGGGCGGGACACATAGCGCGGAGAACCGATAGCCGTTGGGGCGGAAATTGGCGACCACGCACCGGACGACGTTCCGTAGGCAGGCTCCCTACAAGGTGGACCGACGATCTGGTCAAGGTCGCGGGAAGCCGCTGGATGCGGGCAGCGCAGGACCGATCGGTGTGGCGATCCTTGGGGGAGGCCTATGCCCAGCAGTGGGCGTCATATGACTGACGATGATGATGATGATGACATGACAACAAATATACATATTATGTTAAAATATTGGGTCCTTACCTATGAAGTTGACGTTTTTTTCTCACTTATTAATAGGTGTATTACTTCTAAATTTAAATACCGGTTGTTAATATTATTATACACCTTTAATTAGGACTATGTTACAAAAGCTTCAGTAATAACAATGTTTATTCATTTTGTGTCTTTACCACCCTTTTTTTTAAAGTTGACTTCTTTTTTTGTTCGCGGAGTTGACCTTTTATTTCATTGTAGCTTTGAACGGACTTGATTTTTTTTTCTTTTTAATGTCTGCTATATTTAGCTAGTGAAACAAACACACTACTCTACAATTTTTATAGTCTTAACATAAATAGATGCTAAGAAAAGCTAAAAAACTTTAGTATTAAAAATATAATTTTATAAAAATTCTTCATACAAAACGTCAATTTTATAGGTAAGGATCTAATATACAAATCGTAATAGAAATAAAAATAAAAATAATAGAAAATTAATCCTAATACAAACTTATATATTATTTGACAAAGATTTAAACATATAAAAAACGTGGATAACTAATTACTAATTTAAACAGTTCTTGTCATAGACAAATAAGTGCAGAACAGTTGAGAAATGTAATCTTCTATATAAATAAAAATGAATGTTGCTAAGCGCAAAACTCGAGAATGGCTGGACCGATTTGGCTATTTTTTTGTATGTTCCCTAAGGCACACGGAAAGTTTTAATAAAGAGAAGAAGAAATAATGGCTTTTGACAGAACGAAGTCTGTCCGGGCAGCTAGTCTTAAATATAAACGAAAATTGATAAAAAATTTTTGATTTCGTTGTTTTGGAGTAGTTTTTGTGTCTCACTGCTGGTCAAACACCCCCCCCCCCCCTTGTGTCTCCACTCGTATCCATCCTGGGCGACCTCGTACCACTCTGGAAAATAGTGGACAAGACGTACAGACACCTGCACATACCTATCCAAAACTGTCGAATTTCTTCAATAAATTTTCAACTATATTACTTAGCCATAAGGTTCAAAGTATATTGAGGAAATTTGACAGTTTGTGGTAGGTGTAATACATACATCTTTCAAAATAAAGTATTTTCTAATAAAGACATTTCCCATTACTAGAATTTTCTAGAAAGCTCCGTCTTTGAAATTACTCAAGCTATTAACTTTAGATAATGAAACTCAGACTCACTGCAACGTCTGATATTAATCCATTGATTTTGTTTTAAAGCTACGACAAAGGTTTATAACTAACTAGAGATGTGCCGGATATCCGTAGCCGTATCCGCAGATACGAGAAGCCGAGGAGCTCGATGGCGCAGTGGTTTACGTGCTCGGTCTGCGATTGCTGAAGTTAAGCAACTTTTCGAAGGCCGGTCATCTGATAAGTAGTCAAAAATTTATCATCTTGAGCTCCTACGTGTTTTAAAGCACGTTAAGCAGTTGGCTGCATTAGCAGTCGTTAACAACCACGAATCCGCACTGCGTGATTAATTTTTTTTATTTTAATAAAATACCTTGTTTTGTAAATTATGGAGTGTTCTTATTATGTTGTAGCCTCCCCACAGGAGGAGTAGAGAAGATCTACATTACAACCAAAGCCGTCGTTTTCATTAAAACTAAAACGAACGAAGTTTTTGCCAGCCGGGCGCCCGATCGGCGAGGTTGCCTTTATTAACTTCGGAATTACTACACGGATGGGCGGGCGGCAGATGCGACACCCAGACTGTGCCATATAGAAGCATAGCTAGAATCACGCGTGAAAAATTAATCAACGAACAATTCATTTGTTTAGTTGAGATCTCACGCTCACGAACGTGCTAACCGCTGCGCAATCAATTAAAAATAATTAAAATTTATATTATAATATTGAGTGATAAAGCCAATGAGCGGATAGTGTGATTAGTCGCTGACGAGAGCTATGTTTCAGACTTGTAAAAAGGTACGTTGTTTCACTAAACGTATAATCCACCTTAAAATTTTGCGTGAACAACAAAATAAATAAAAATTTATAATGTGAAACACTGAGGTACGGGTGCTCGAAGTAGGTATATAATTAATTCAAAAAAATTATGTAATGTATGTATCCCATGATGCATGCTATATTCCAAGAATGGCGGTTTTATAGTTCCTGAGTTTCGTAAACAATCAGACGGTTAGTTTTAATGTTATAGATTTATCAGGTGTAGCAATTTCCAGTCGTAGCAGCTGTAGCACCGTAGCTGCGTAGTTGCTACGAGACGGCGGGCGCGATGTCTACGGCTTTTATTTTCTTTCTGCACCTCAATTTGTTGCGAGTCGGATTAAATTATAACTAGTGGTCGCCCAGTGGTCGAAATTCGACCGTAATTTTATTAAGGCTGCACGGATTGTATCCTAAGCAATGAAAAATTAAAAAAGATAGAATGTGTGTTTGGATTGGCTTGACAGATTTCGGCCGCTCCTCTTCCATTTTTGAAATTTTTGAAAAGAGTAGATATGCGTGTTTGTCAAATACATATGCGTGTGTGTCAAATACATGGTAGTGTGTGTAATGTTTGTTTTATTTATTTAATGTATTTTTAAGCATAATTTAAAAAAAATATTAACATTCTGCAATCCTTCTCTATATAAACTTTAGGTGTGAGAAATTTCATACTACTCCGTTCGCGCAATTTTCGTAAAAAGGGGTACAAAGTTTTTGCTTCATGTATTAATATTAGGTTGGGGAAAAAGTTTCTTCGCATTTTTTAAGAAAATTCAAAACATTTTTTAATATAGTTTATTTACATTTAACTAAAGTATGAAGGTGCCATTTTGGTCGATAACTTTTTGCCATCTTGTAGGTAGGGACATGATCCCATTGCTATAGAAATTTTAGGACTTCTGATCAAAATACCGCGACAAGTGGTTTGGGCAGTCCTCTCGTGATGTTAACCTGACACTGTCTAAAGAATTCTGAAGAGACCGAAACAGGTGGAAATCTGAAGGTGAAAGGTTAGGACTATATACAACACCTCCCAGCGAAACTCTCTTAATTTTTGCTAAGTGGCTAAAGATGTGTGAGGTCTAGCGTTATCATGATGAAAAACCACACCCCTTCTAACCACCACACCACCACCACACACCCCAATTTCGGCTACTTTCTCTCAACTTCTTGTTTTAATCTCATCAGTTGTTCGCAGTAGAGTTCAGAATCGATGGTCCTGCCTGGTGGTAACAGCTCATAATTTATTTATTTATTTATTTATTTATTTATTTATTTAAGGACAACCAACAAAACAAACACCATGTACATTTATAAAACAACAGATATTGGGTTACATTCTAAGGCGCTGTCTTAATTAGAGGTTGCCACGACATGCATAAACTAAAATAGACTTATTAGAAAGCGAACTATGCACACACTTATATAATCACACAAACAAACTACTTAAGAACTACAAGATTTATTAAAGAAACCACAAGCCGATTTTGTATCAATCACCTTGTGGTTGTGGCCCCTCCAGGCAATTGATCTCCTAATTCGGTTATCAATATGGATCTAAACTTACGTACAGGATAAGACATGTCAATGTTAACTGCAGACGAGCGTGACAAGTGACTATATTGTGCTTGCATTCTGTTGATAGCAGAGAAATGTCCAAGATTGGTCTTTGAGCTCCTCGCTTTAAATGGTAAGTAATAAGTATATATGAATAATGCCCTTCCAATCCCACCACACACACAGCCTCACCTGGTTGCGAGTTAACCCGGGTTTCGCCACAGTCTGTGAAGCCTGACCGGCCTTTTTCGCACGTTCTTGTCGTACGTGATCCACTTTTCATCACCAGTTATCAGCTTCTTCAAAAGTGGTTAGGTTTCATTACGTCGTAATAAAGAATCACAAATGAGTACACGGTTTATTAGGTTTCTTTCAGTGAGCTTGTGAGGTACACAAATATCGAGCTTTTTTGTGTACCCAGTGTAGACCCGAGCGATGTGCATCTTTAAAATCAAAATTTCCGGACTGAAAAAGCTTTTAAACTAAATTTGTGCTACCCTCACAGACACTGCACAAGGTGCATAAACATCGCAATTTTTTTTCGCGGCCTGCGTTGCATTTTTACTTTTTTTGTAATAAAATTTTAAAATTTATCGAATTTCTTCATTAGATTCACTCATCTTGCCAGTAAGAAAAACAAATGAAAATCACACATTTTTCTAATTTGAATTTGGAACTATCTTCTTTAAAATTTAAATACCAAAACCAGCCAGTTACAAATAGTGTAGCCAAAGAGATATTATTACAAG
Organism: Eudonia mercurella; assembly: GCA_963082485.1. Classification (NCBI taxonomy): domain Eukaryota; kingdom Metazoa; phylum Arthropoda; class Insecta; order Lepidoptera; family Crambidae; genus Eudonia; species Eudonia mercurella. Next base: position 1,586,723 of record OY720022.1, read on the forward strand.
TTCATACATACTATATGCAAAAAGACTTTTCCCCCAACCTAATATATAGATTACTGATCTAACAATACTAAAATGTGTCTAATATTTACTTTTATTTACTAACTGTAGATATTGTTATGTAAAAATAACGTTACTTTGTAACATATACTTTTTATTCCACAATGG